>CM037472.1:16938038-17363038 GCA_021014325.1 Plazaster borealis
CAAAAACATTATGGACATTATGCATTGACATCTTCCTGATGTTTTTTGTTGACGTGTAAAACAATAGAAACACACAGCTATGTACAGTGTACACACAGCACACAGGGTGGGCCAGGATGAGCAACCTTCATTGGACATCATGTGCATAAGGTCTACAAAGTGCACAGAAAACCAGAAAACAAACTCCTTGCTCCACCTAGCAAGATTCTCAGATGCACCATGGATGTATAATGTACACATGACGAACAGCTCATCTCGAGGGTTTGACACGAGCCTACTTTCATGTTTCATGTTGCTGCGTTGAACTTGGCTGACTGATGCACATTATAATGATAACTACAAAACCTCTATTTTTTGTAATAACTCTCTTATGAATGTCTGAGGAGAGAAGACAAAAGAAAAAAGATGAACATTTATAATAATGAAAACTTTCTAGAAGAAACAACAAAAGGAGCAAAATGATATGCCTATTATAAGGAACAAGTAGCACACTGTTTCAATGGACATAAAGTGCAACTAAACAGCAATCACATGGGGGTGCTGTTGCTATCAACTTAACTCTGGAATGAACAGAAGATCTCGCCCTTGAATGTACCTCACAATGTATATACAATGTACATAATAATCAAAATACAGTGTTTGTCTTCAACTACATGTCTTTATTGAGAAGAAATTGAACTTGGAGAAAATATGGTATTGGTAAAAGAAAACAACCCCAGATTTACATTGCAGCTAATAGGATGGAGATTAGAATCACAAAGTTTGCCTCATGCTTTTGAAGCTTGTGGGCGGGGGGACTTTGAAAACTTTAACTTTCAACTACAAATACTCACCTCTTTAGGTTTCCTTACGTCTGAAATGATATCTTCTACAAATTTAAACCGTTCTTCTGTTTCTAAAAGTGCATCGATGTCTATTTCTACAGGGTAATCTTCATCTTCCTGTGTGGAAAAAGAAAAGACAAGAAAGAAAGAATTATTAAACACATAAATAAAAATAAAAATCAGTAAATAAATAAATAAAAGACAAAATATATATATATATAAAAATAAAAATAAAAAAATAAAATAAAAATAAAAATAATAATAAATAAATAAACAAATAGAGTTTGTGGTACATGTATGTTTTTATACTTAAATGGAAATTCAGTCTGCACAAGTTTTTCTATCAAAAAAACTAAGGCACTCGTTATTCTTTCGGCACTTGTTATTCTTTCAATGGCAAAAAAAGCTGGAAAAGCGATTCACATGTTTGAACTATATTGCAATCATTTTCACATGATTGATTTTTTCAATCTGCTGTTAATAATGATAACTGTTACACATGGACTAATGATTGGAGCTGTATGAACCTGAGACATCCAAAGATAGTCAACATCTAGACTGCACCAGATGTTCAATCAGTGTCTTGAGGTCACCTGGGTTCAGAACACCCGAAAGTCAAACAGGGCCCACTTTCATAGAGCTGCTTAAGCACATAAATCAGCTACACACTACAAAACTAGATGCTTACCAGAATAAGGTAACCAGCCAAAAGAGCATTTCACATGTAACATCTGTGACTGGTATCCTGCTTCTTTTTGCTTAGCAGAACATTTATAAGCAATATTTTCTGCTTAATGAAAATGAGCCTGGCGTATTTATCTGGCTACTTGGTATAGGGTGTTTACGTCAGTCTTTCAGTGCAGGACAAACAGATGTTTGTTTTTGTACAGCTCCTTGCACATACTGACAGATTTAACATGATGGAGTATTATAGGTGGGTTCAGTCAATAACCTCAGCTGATTGGTTTGTTTGTATTTGTTCATTCTGTATGCATCCAGATTGTCCTTAGTTAGAATTACACAGCATTTGACTTTTTAAAAAGTGTATTTTCCCATGACAGACCTCAAGCTGTTAGGCACCAACTGTCAAAACAACAGGATGATGATAAAGGCAACAAGTTCACTTCTTATTTATTGCTTTACATCCACATATGGACATGGCATAGAAACTTACAAACGAACAAAAATACAAAACAAACCATGAACAATCTTGAACACATTTAGTTATGTAAACTAAAATAAACAAATTTCTCTTTCTACACATTGTGAAGATGAATATCCTGCAATAAACGTTTATACAGTGCATATGTGTACAGTTATATCTGGCAAGAGACATGACATTCTATGCACATGTCTCTTGTATCCACCTCAATCAGAAAAATGCTCTACTTCATTCATTACTTACATGTACATGTAGTACATTTTCATGATGTCTTGATTTGTAGAGAAAATGAACAATTTCAAATGCAATTTCTGTTCAGGTTGAGAGTAAGTTTTTAATTATAAGATAGACATCTCCAACAGTGATACCACTGCAAAGACAACAAGCTGGGCACACAGTCACAAATACCATCTGTTCATTCAACATTCCTACTGCATGAATTTGCCAAGACAGTTTGCGCACCACCCCCTGCACCGCCTTTTCTTGGAAAAAAGAACACAATGGATAGGAATAACAAATAAAAAATGAATCAGAGACAACACCATGGAGATGAAGAAGAAGGCGCCATCATGCTGCCCATTAATGATGAAGAGACGGGAAATCAAACTTAAAGGCAGGGTATACTTTTGGTAATTGTCAAAGACCAGCATCCTCACTTGGTGTATCCCAACATAAAAATTATATACATACGTGTATCTAATAACAAACCTGTGAAAATTTTGGCTCAATTGGTGAAAATAATGAAAGAAAAAAACACCCGTGTTGCATAGAATTGTGTGCTTTCAGATGCCTGAGCTGAAGCCCTTCTAAGATTAAAAAATTACCTCTTTCTCTAAAACTACATTACTTTAAAGGGGGTCGTTTCTAACAATGTTTTATAATATCATCAGCTCTCCAGTGCTCTTGACCAGGTAAGTTTTTATGGTCATTAACTTGTGGAGTAATTACCAAAAGTACACCCTACCTTTAGGGAGAGATCAACGACATAGCCCGGAAGCTCAGGACTGAAAGAATTCAGCATGTAATAGGAATGAGCGGAATAAACAGGAAAGACATCAATGGGAGTGGTGTTTGGATAAATTAGGACTAAGAATGCAAAGTCAGAAGAAACCTGCGGAAGGAGGAAACTTGAGCTTGATGATAAAAGTGATATAAAAAGTTCAGTTGATCCTGAAATCCGAGTGTCAGCTTACATGTTCTTCAGTTCCTATTACACTGTAAATAACGACTCTGCCAGGCTTTGTTACTGGTCAAGCTTGAAAGATCATTTATCTCGACACCAGCTGACCAGAAGTCAGGATTTTATTGGTTTGAGTCCAACCTAAGTAACAGAGTTAAAGGTAGGGTCATACTTTTGTAATGACCCCCGGAAAAAAATGAAAAAAAGTGTAATTTCTAAAGATATAAAGATGGTAACTGAAGTAAGCATCATACACAATTATTTGGTCTGAAGTGCCCTCGTTGAAACCAATTAAAGTATTGAAATTTGAATCTCAAAATTTAACCTCAATGCCAGTTTTTTGAGATTCAAATTTCCATGGTGTCCGTTTGAGAATGCTGTGGCCAGAGATGTGGTTGGTACCTGTTGTCACCTAGCTAAACATGAATGGATTCATGTGTCATTTTTTTCTTCTTCTGTTTTCTCAACAAGTAGACACTGTATTCAGCTGAAACTTTCACAGGTGACTTTGATTGTATTTTTCTTTATACTTTTTGCCTATAGATAAATAAGAATTACGTTGACAAAATCCCATCTATGACCCTACATGTACCTTTAAGAGGATCAATGTTAATTGAAAATGTCACTCATGTTGAATAAAAGCATTTGTTTTGGAATCAACTGTACCGACCCACAGTGTGGGAACTTACTGGTATCCAATCAATGAAATAAATGTGAGTTTGTGCAAGTCTGTTGCTTCTCACAACAGAATTCCTTCAAGGCAGATGTTCTGTACATATATTGAAGTTGGACTTGTGAATGAAAGGGCGTCGCTTCTTAACAGTGATTTATGCACTTATACCAGGCAGATTGAATTGAACCAGGTCGGCGAAGCACTATTTTACTTGTCACACAAGGCAATTTACAGGCAACCAGGTCCAGGTAATCTTGAAGAAACATTAACATATTTTCAAAGTTCACATTATATTCTTTGGGAAAAAAGGATCTAGAAACTTTGAAAATATTTTGTTGCCCTACCAAAGAGTTCATTTTGCATGCCATGCGGTTGGTTGCCTCCAAGTTGCCTGTATAAACGCTTCGTGTGATCCTGAGTTTAGAACATGTTGAGTGAATAAAAGGCTGAGGGAAAATTTCAGTTATGAAAGCTAGCCTTTTTAGAAAGGAGTGTAATAAAACCCTCCAAAATTTAATATAGGCATCCTATATTGATAAATATAGGATGCTTGGGACGAGCATGTGTCGCTGCAAAGCGTCCCTGTGCAAGCAGTAACACTTCGCAGCATCTTTTCCACAATAATCGTTCCCTGCCCATTTGTCCAAACAAGGCAAGGTCGTGTCACGATGGACAAGGTTGGTAAGTGTAGACCTACATGGAGTCATCCACGATGTTTAGAAGTTTTCAAAATTTTATTTAGAGTGTGGGGTGGATGAGTTTCCGTGTCTATTTTGTGCTTTTGGTTGAAAAAAAAACAAATGGCAAGGATCTATATGTGAGTTATATAAAACAAATATTGAATGCATTATTTGTTCGTGCCTTGTCGCAAAAAATTATCACTCGAGGAAATCTGGCTTTTTCATTTCTCTCAGCTGAAATGCAATAGTCAAGATTTCACCTCAGGATTATATTCTGCGATAATGCACTCACATGCATCCATTATTTGTATAGTGGAGCATCGCGGCAGTATAGGCTACATGTACATGGCAAAATAATGGATGACATGTGACGCGTGTTCCACCAATCAACATAGTCAAATGACAAGGATCTTTGTGTGTGTGGTAAAAGTGTGCTTGGAGGCTTGTTGAATCCAGATGATGCATTTTTCCCCCGAGACAATTTTCTTCCCTCATCATAACCTGAATCATGATGCTGATCCATGACTGTAGACATGAAGTAATCTAGCTTTTACCCCCGTGTCAAAAACCTTCATTTCTATCAAGCTACTTGAACTTTGTCTTCAAGTTATTAAATTAAATGTGCAATAGTGCATGCATACGTTTATTTGTAACTTGTAAGGGATGTATACTATAAAGTACAGTATATTATATTCCAACTTTCTTCATTGTTGCCGAGGCTCACTGATTAAGCGGTGAATTTGAAATTAAAACTGGCACCATTGAGTTTTCCCCTCATATTCAAAGTTTGATTAAAATTGCCATCTGGCCCTTTTTGCACTTGGTATAATAAGTACAGTACTGTATATTATGCATTTTATCTCAATACCTATGTACTGTAAACCTGCAATTTCAACTGCTGGCACAATATTGCGCATGAATTGTACAGTCTTCAAACGGTTCAGGTCAATGATGGGCAATTAATTTGCTTTCTACATGTACATGTACAGTAATATGTCTTTTCTACCAATTTGTGCACAGCCCTTTGATCAATATTTCATTACGATAGCAGTGCACTGTGCATGTCTGTGCACTACAAAGTACAATGGCGAATGTTACATACTGGTTGTTTTTTCTCTCTCACAATGATGTGTAGTGGAACTGCAATATTTTGGTTTCCTCAAAAAATTTGGTTCTCACCATTTTCAGTTTAATTCAGTGTACTAAATCACTTTCAAACGAATGTTTGTAAATATCACAGCCTATATATATATCACATGAACCTTTTAATGTGTTTAGAGACCATTCATTTTTGTATAAACATCACCATACTTTTTCAAAGCATATGTCAAAATATTTGGAAAATTAAATCTGAAACAGAAATTTGGTTTTGCCAATGAACTGTTGGCCTAATTGTATAGAATCATGGGAAATATTTGACATTTTTTTTCCGGACATGACTTTTCTTTGACCTTTTTGGTTGAGTGGAAGTGGGTGGAATGTTGAGGCTATTTGCGGCCGCTGTAGACATAACAATGTTGCACTGCTCACAATCACATAAAAGACATTTTATATCATAGTTCAATCTTTTTTTGATTTTCGTCAAGCACATAGCACAGATTTGTGCTGACACATGGTATCATGCTTTTAATAATTGATTATTTATTCTCTTGTCACACCTTCAGTTGGCTGGCAGCAATGCCAAACACGCATTTCCTTCAAAGCTCTGGTGGCAGCTGTTGCACAGCGTACACTGCCAATGCAGTTTGGATGGAGTGTGCATGTGTAGTACACTACAAATGTACATAGCAAAGAGGAAGGATAGCCAAGAGAACAAGATGCGTTTACCAGTATATTAAACAGTGTGTCCGATGATTTTAATATTACACAACAAATAAACCATCTGAACTACATAATGGCACTGCCATTTGTTCCAGACAAAGAGGAAGGATAGCTAAAGAAAACAAAACGAGTTTACCTGTTTTCTAAACAGTGTGTCTGATGATTTAAAGGCACTGTACACATTTGGTAATTACTCAAAATATCTATTAGCATAAAAATTACTTGGTAACAAGCAACGGAGAGCTGTTGATAGTATAAAACATTGTAGGAAACAACTCCCTCTGAAGTAACGTAGTTTTTGAGAAAGAGGTAATTTCTCACTAAAATCACAAATTTGTAAAACAAGGGTGTTTTTTCTTTCATCATTTTCTTGCAACTTCGATGACCAATTGAGCCCAAACTTTCAGGCTTGTTATTGTATGCATATGTTGGGATACACCAAGTGAGAACACCAGTTACCAAATGTGTACGATGCCTTTAATATCAAGCGACAGCAACCAAGCCATTTCTTTTCCAAAGAACACATTTTTCATTATAATGTATGTTGATAAACAGCTGCCAAATGTACTAACTACATATGTACTTGGTCAGCCTTCTCCCAGCCATAATAGTGGTCTGCTGGCAAAATGCTAGTTAAAACACCTTAAAGGACATTCTCTCCAAGTGGTCGGCTGACTAAGTGTACAGTGTTGAAAAGTATCTCTATTTAATATAAAGTGTGGACTAGTAAAAAAAGCTGACAGACTCTCGTGAAATGACAAGCTAACTGGTGCTGCTGGCTCATCAATGAAAAAGTTAAGGGCATACCCTGTTTGCGTGAATGAAAAGAAGAGAAAACCCAATAAACCAAACCAAACAGCCTAAACCAAAGATTCTGTGAAATTGTGTCTGGGTGCATCCCAGAAATTGTGTCTGTTACATAATTATGTTCAAGTCCTGTTGAAAGACAGTAATTGTATTTAAAATCAACTACAAAATCTGTGATCGAGCTGCATACACTTGTACTGTACATGGGAGCTGCATACACTTGTACTGTACATGTACATGTACTGTACATGTAAACACAAACACATGTTAATGACAGTCTGTGGCTAATTTGTCCAACAAGCTGGAGCCTATATTTTGTATTTTGTGTACGAATATCTTGAGCCAAGACAAGTACCATGGAGAACTGGTAGTTCATCTTCTTTAAGGTGAAATAAAACAAACAAATCAAATGAGGCCAAGTAACAAAATTAACGAGTTTCTCGTCCCCGCCCCCTCCTTTTTGGCCACCGCCTCCTTTTATTTTAATTCTAAGAAAACAACCGAAGTTCCTTGGCTTATTTTTGCTTAAGAATTTGTCTAAACTATTTTTTCACCTTTGCAATACAACAGCCGTTTCTGAATTTTGAAACTTGCTAAAGCATTTGTTTTGTCATACATTGTCAGTATACTCAAATAGCACAATATCTGTGAATAAATATACCTTGGCCAGCCATATTTAGAATGGCAGCCATCTTGGAAAAAAAAATTGAAAAATAGTAAAGCCCTTTTTGTAAAAAGTCCGGATGAGAACCTCGTCACTTTTGTTACTTGGCCTAAAAGACCCAATACAATTTCAATGTCAACCTGAATCGCAAATGAATTTCTCACAGCCTTGACAATAACAGAGAGTAAACAAGCCCGGGAATCTTCAACTACAGTAGCAAGCTGTGAAACACCACTGTATATTCATTGAACCATTATACATTGAATGTTTGGTTTGTATACCTGAGCGGTCATTCACAATGCACAGATCAACTATGATTCATTTGATCTTTTATCATATATGTAGATCTTTATCCTGAATCTAGATCCACAACAGTTATGCAATGGGAATTTTTCATGCATTAAATACTTGCGAGTCAGACATGCATAAAACCATTAATTACAACCCGGATCTAGACAAACACATGTAACAAACATTACATATTGTTGGGCAATTCCACAGAAATTTTGACCAATATTCTGAAAAAACCCCTTCCCAAAACATCAAGATGTGAGTATACAGACAATGTAATCATATAGGAAATAATTATCTGAATGTTTACTGATTATACATTTCTTACCAGTACCAATCCTCTAGACTCCAGACAAATACAAATGTATCCATGGTTCTGAAAAACACTTGTTGAGAAAAAAGCTTTTCAAGACCCCCCAAATCACCTCTGCTTTATATTTGAAACTCGAGCATGGGAATGAATGTACTCTTCCAAAAAACAGTTTTCCAAAGTTTTGCTTGGAATAGTGTAAAGTTGCTGGAGATTGACAGCTTCAGTTTATCCATACTTTCATTGCAAGAATATGTCAAAGCTCTGGCTTCCAGTTAACATTTAACCAGCCAAATTGTACGATACACAAGTTATTATTGCTTTGAGTAGATGCTAATCTTATGAGAAAAAGGTTACAAAATTGTCCATGTGCTGCCTCCTACACGTATTCTAAAAGAGAAGTAGACTTTGTCCTCTTGTGCTGATGTGTGACTGTCATGAGTCAGAATCAGATATAGTGAGAGACCAGCGTTTCCATAAAAACATTGTGCATATAAAATTAATGAGACACACAAAAACAAGGAGGGCAAGGAACTTGGGCTACTTTGTATTTTTTCCATAAGAGGGTTGGGGATCCAGGAGATTTTGACTGCTTGTGAGATGTCAAAGGATTGCCGTCAAATACCGAGTCTTCCGCAAAATCCGGGAGAGTTGGTAGCTCTGTATTGTGAATGACAACAGGATCGCCCTTTTTCCACATTCAATTTTTGTTGTTCACCAAGGCTGCGTTCCATTTACGCAAACGGATCGCAACCGTTCGCGCAAACGTTTGCGACTGTTTGAACGATATGGCGGCGCTCTGTAATGAAGATGGCGACACTGTATTTATTAATTAGTTACTTAGTTGTTGCTGTATTGTAGATATATTTTAGTCCTCGCTTGTACATCGCGACATAAAATAATTATGTTATTATTTCAACTCCACCTTACTGCGTTATCAATAACTGATACACATTATAATTATTTTCGTGACAAGAACCTTGTTGTCCGCCCACCCACCAACACCTTAGAAATTTGTTCGCGTATGGTTGCTAACAGTCGCCAATGTTGGCGGCGCACAACTCGTTCCACTAGAAATTGTTGGCAAATGTGCGCAAACGTTGGCAACGTTTGGGCAAGTGGAACACACCCCAAGTGCATTATAAGTGCAAAATATGTGGTTAAAGTTCAACAAAACAAACTATATTTATCAGAGAAACACAAAGTTAACATTGGGATCTATATTAGATATGAAACATGTATTAAATATACATGAAGATAACCCAGAAAAAAATAAAAAATTGTATGGCAGAAAAAGGATATTGTGATATGATAATTGTGTGAAGGTGAGCTTGGTTGCAATAAAAAAAACCCTGTAGGTACACTAATATCATGTTCTGTCTTTGAAAAATGAAGATTCCTGGGTACAATTTTGTTGATGTGTAATATGAACACTGAGTTTTGTCATATTTTGGAACATGTTTGGTCTGCTGTCCTGATGTGATAAATGACAAGCCTCATCTCTTTCAATCTTTGGGGCTCAAGGTAGACAGGAATTATTGAACCCTGAGCAGCTCAGCAATGATGAAAGACAGAAACATCACTTCCGCTTTTCCTCAAGGATTTAACTCACACAAACTGGTCATCTTTGCTCTTCGGGAGTTACAGATCGAAATTCAAATGGTGCTCCATTTAGAATCATTGACAAATGGAAATCATACATGTACTAAGATTTATTGCAAACATCTATTGCGAACGCCAGACAAAGTACAGAGGACATTGTAAATTTCATTACAAAAAGCCTTGGCATATATTTCATCCTCGTAAATTGTTGAGGTTTCATTGTACTTTTTCAATTAAATACAAAGTACATGATACTGTTAAAATTTTGGTATTACCAAAAATAAGTTAAATGGCGTACATACATGAAGTAAGTGCTATTGAGTATTGATTTTGCTAATAGAAAACATACATGTAACACCAGCAGAACTCACTGCAACAGATGTGGCGGATAATGATAGTTCATGGCAAGTGGCTACGTTTGCCAACGTACATAACTATTATTGTAGTATTGGGAATACTAATATTATTAATAATAATGATAAAGGGCGCATTCTTCTGAGTGTGGTAATGATTGCTGCCAATGGATCAATCCAAAGGTGAGGTTTATAAACAGCCACCAGTAACCAACCACAAAAAAGATGTGGAGAACTACATGGTTTTTTTCCCCGGTTTTTTCTTTTCTATTCTATGTTTGTCTGAAGCCCCCTCCCATTTATGGAGGGATAAAAAATAAAGTCTGTATCACCTGTTTCAGATACTAGCTGAGGTGGATTGGAATGTCATTGAATTTCCATATTTCCTTTGTGTTCCAATGTGAATGTTAAGGTTAAGGTCAAAGCTTTAAATTTGTATAAAGGCCTAACCAGTAATACATCACATAGATATGTACAAAGTGAAAAACTAAAATTAGAAATTGAATAAGTGATTTTTGTTTTATGTACATTGTACCGGACATGTACACATGTACTTTAGTTTTGTGTTTGTTTTTGTGCTTGTTTGGAAGTAATAAATAAAAACATGCAAAGTTGCTTTTTTGTGTATAACTTCTTCAACGATTACTTAAATTAAACCACATAATATGAGTTAGTATAGAATTGAACTCCAGCATTTTGAAGCATTCTAGAATTTCACTTTAACACACAGGATCCATTTCCCAATATTCGTCACGGGGTGCACATTGTACACTTGCCCAGCAGTATGCATGGATCTACTCAGAAATGAGGCAATGACAACAAGAGCACCGGAGGCAGAATCACTACTGGTACTGAATTCTTAGCAATCCAAAAAAAAGTATGTACTTGTTGCTAAAAAAAGCCCCCCACAACAAACCACTGCAATCACAGCCCATTGAAAAGATTAGTTTAACACAGTCTGGGGGGAAGTCAGTTTCATATGTCAACACAATCAATTATTTGAATTTCTTAAAGAGAAACCTAGTAAACCTTTGAATGGATAGATTTGTCGACACTTTGTCTGTGTATACAACAGGGATATGTTATAAGGAGTCCTTAAGGACAACCACGTTGTTGGGTCCACAATAAATTACACTTGATCCATTTAGTTGTTTAGTCTGCAGGCACATGTATACTGCGCTACATGTACACATGTACACAAGTGCAGTGTACAATTTAAAGCATGCCTTGATCTAAGCGTAGATTTCTTAGATTGAATATGAAACATGTACACATGTACATTTAGGAGGAAGTAAATTGCACAGTACACAAACCTTGCATGAAACTGTTTGTTTGCTTCTCAGAACTATAACATGCAGTGCTTGTTGAATGGGAGAAGTACATGAACAATGCAATATTTGAACGTAAGTTGACCTTCAACATTTTGCCATGTTTCATAATAAGTTTTAGAGTATAATGCCTTTCCCATTTGTGACAAAAACGTAACTGGTCTCAGTCACAGTTTGGGTCAATCGCTGACAACTTGTGCGTATAATGCGAAAAAGAGATTATGTTAAGGTCAAGTAAAATAAATAACATGTTGCTCGTCCCCGCCCGCCTCGGTTTTGGCGGCCGCACAAATTTTTTTGTTATTTGTTACTTAAAAAAAAATTTAAAAAAAATAATAATAATAAAATAAAATCAATTTACATATTTATAGCTATTTCCAATGTACCCTTTATTTTTATTGAGCAGTTTCATCATCTGTCTTACATGTAGGCCTACAAGAATAGCTATTGCAACGCATAATGAGAAACTCTTTACTTTGAAACGTTTTGCCCTTCAGGTTTGCATGCAACAGTTCTTTGCACAAGGACGCGATGCCACGCACACAGAATAACTTTGGAGCAAAATCAAGAATGACTCTTTAGAAATAATTACAATGTACCAAAATGGACACAGAAACACACACAGAATTTGAGGACATACAGAACATACTCATAAAACCATAAAACCATCTTCAAATACGATATGGCGGCCATCTTAGACATGGTGGCCATCTTGAAAAAAATAACAAAAAAATTGAAAATAACAAATAACAAGGACCTCCCTCACCAACTTTTTCAAAAAGTCCGGACGAGCAACATGTTATTTATTTTACTTGGCCTAAAGTGTTCACAATTAAAATCAACTAATGGTGTTGTAATACTAATAGTGCACTAACTCAGGCCTGATGCATCGTTTTTGAAAGGGCAAGGGCACCAAGGCATTTTCTCCTTAGTAAAGGGCACCTCTATGAGGAAATTGTTAATTTCTATTGGAACATTTCAAGGGGCACCGAGGCAAATACCAGTTCACTTGTAACCAGCAAATACAAATTACTAATTGTCTCCGTGGCAATTGCCTCCATTAAAAACCATCTAGCAACAAAGCAATGACTAAAATAAGGCCAAATAAAAAAAATACCAGTTGATCGTCCCCGCCCGCATCCTTTTTTGAGGCCGCATCCTTTTTTTTACTATTTACTATTTTTGATTTTTCTTCAAAATAAAACAATATTTGTTTGTATTTTTAACTAACTACAACGTTTTTTTTCTTCAAATTTTTGATAAACTTACCGATGTTTTAGAATTTACAACACGAAAAACTAGGTCGTGAAACACAGAACCATTTTATTTGCATGGCCATCGGTCGTGTCGAACATTGTACATGCACATGTACATGTACATCGTACACTGCACGCATGCAAGCTCCAGCACTTGCATGCATAACATGATGAGCATACAACCTTGCTACCGCGCGTGCTGCATGCATGGGAACATGCCGTCCCGAATACTGTTAAGAGATCGATCACTTTATGGGAACGAAGTTAAGCTCCTGGGTTACGGACGGGCAACTCGACCATACTGAGACATCTCGACTGGTTTATAACGGTGTAAGTTTTAACGGGTTGACTCGACCTTTCAAACGTGTCGAGTTGGTCTTATGCCACGTACTTTGATGACCCATGCATTTCGTGTGGCGTTTGTGTATCTGAACACGTTTTTTTATATCAACATTTATCCGAGGTGAGCTGCAAGATGGTGTGTGCGTGTTAATTCGCGCAAATAAAGGCAAGATTCTTAAGCCTTGGTATGCACGGTCAGTGGGGGACGAAAGACGCATTATTGATATTTTCTCAGACTTTGCGTCGGGAGACTTCGACAATGGTGAAGTTGAACATCAACTCAGTAGTGTCTTTGTTTGTACCAAGAGTCATTTATTATTCATGTTCATCTTTTAGTGTAATAATCCCTGTTAACCCGGGTCCTAATGCAACAAACAGAGGTGATTTCAAACTGAAGATTTAGTCGCCTGTTGAAATTGGAATACTTGGCGGCCATCTTGGAAAAAAAATAACAAATAGTAAATAGTAAATAGTAAGGCCCTCATCCTCCTCATTTTTGAAAAATCCGGACGATCAACTGGTATTTTTTGTTATTTGGCCTAATCTCCCTGGTGGCATACTTTGAAATCATCCTGCTATTCAAAGCTATAACATCCCTTCCTTTATCCAATCCACAGTAATCTTGATGGATCTTTGGGGGGGGGGCTCTATAATGTTCATCAGTCTGTGCCTGAAGCAAGGATGCACATTCTCCACTGATCAGTGCATACAGTGTAATCACTTGCAATGATCACATCTGGTAAGTGGTTCTCCACTAAACAACAGAGTATCCCCACAGCATGCAATGCATTTTTGTATTCAATATCGGATTCTGGTTTTAGTACAATATTGATGTCCTCCAGGGTTGCATAGCGTGGATTAGGGATTGATAAGACTGGCTTGCACTGAGTTCAACTGAATGCAAAGCATCATAAATCTGGCTACATGTATTTACTCTCTGGTCACGTTCACACAAAAATACAAGATCGTGACTCATCTTTGTGGCCAGCATTGACTCAATGTGGCATGAATTGATGAATACTAAACTATGAGAGGCATTTATATTACTGGTTTGTAAATTGGTATCATATGGTGCAATTGCTATCTTATAAAAAGTAAATCTACTGCCAGTCATATTTATTTAACCACACAGGTTTTATTTGTTTGATGTGACTTCCCTTCAGGTCTCAGTTTTTACATCACACTGTGATAACACCTTGCAAACATCCTGGTGTGGAGGCTGACTTTGTGACAGTTCCGGTTTGGAAAGCAGACCAGTGACCTACATTGAAAACCCTAAATTTATCAACATATGGATTTTTGATGTTAATGTTTGCTGTTAATGGTTGAAAACATTTAATGTCAGTTACCTGGTGATGGAGTCTAACAAGTTTAAATGCAGACTCTGTAAAAACAAAAAAATTTGTCCTACACTACAGTTTGTATTTTTTTTTTACATCAAGGCTTGAAATATATACAAATTTTCATTAGATCAAACGATTTTGTAGCTCTGAACTTTCACCAGATCATCTCTAGTTGTAATTTAACAATAGGCCTACCATTTTTTTTAAATTAACTTTTTCATTTTTTGCTGTTTTTTCACTGAGATTTGTAAGTAACATATCCAAAAGTATATAATGCTAAACAAAATTCATGTACTGTTGTTCACTTGTTGCTACATCATAAAATTACTGGACTAGCGTCAGTGGTACAGTGATTATTTCCAGCCCAGGCTAACAGTTAGTGTTTCCTTTCAATTCAAGAAAAAAACATTAAAATGCAGACTTTGTGAACAGGATGCATTCAGGAAATTATCAGTGACACATGTTCATATTATAACACTGCAACGAAATTAAAACTGTACGCTCTGTGTATTGGACGAAAGCCCCGCCGGTGCGTTGGAGTGGCCCCGCCGGATCTTGGGAGGACAACGCTCCCAAGGCAGCCGTCCAGTGATTGGACGAATTATCGCACGCATTTGTTGATGTATAACATTGTATAACAACATGTATAATGATAAGAGATTATCCAGGTGCGCTGGCAGGATGCGTTGTTTTGGCGCCCTTTTCTAGCAATGTGTTGTGCATGATTTAGTTGTGTTAGACAGACCAAATGCTGAGTTCAGTGAGTGAGCATTGAATAAGTTGGGGTTCTTGGAGAATAAATAAATCAGTGTGTTTCATATTGAACGGAATTTGAGTTGGTTTGTTTTCTGTCTGCGTTTGGCTGCAGAGCAAACAAGGACCCGTTGGCAGTACGTTACAATACTGTAACTTCAATAAAATGGCTCTGACCACAATATTTAGTAATAAACAGCAGCAGTGCCACAACACGCTTGGCTGATCTTCATTATTAGGCCTAATCTTTGTAACTTGACTATGTGACCATCCTTTGCCCGCCGTTCAAAGACTAACCATCTCTATGCTGGCTCCTATTGCTGGCACACACAGCTATGAACTGGAAGCTTCAAAGGATGCATTACTCTGAAAATATCAAACTCTGTGCTTAAATGTGCTATTAAATTTTAAAGTTCACAATAAAACATCTTTATTGAATGAAACATCTGCCATAATTTATTTAATGTCAGACTCATAATTTGAATTTTCCCAAGCTTGATCAGGCCTTGTGCTAACTATTTCTTTTGACTTTTCCCCCGGGCTAGTGAGCTGTGTCCCCAGCATCAATTTTGATAAAGCCTATCAGATAACATCTTTAAATTCAAACATTAAATTATTATTTCAACAGGGTAGGTTGCTAGTTTTTGACAATCCAGCCAGGCAACATGCATGTAAGTCTAAGAGCCAAGTTTGACTAGCATGCAGCTTTCTTGACTAGTGTTTTCACGTCAAGCTAGTGAATAAATCAAGCCCTGTTGATTAATGTACAATTGGCGTACATGAGTTTGTTCCATAATGAGCATTTTAGCTTGAACCTCCCAAATAGTTGACAAGTCTCCAACTTTTTTAGACCTTTGTTTGAAGTTAACAAATTAGGATTCATCCGTGACAGCATGAATGAATCAAACAACAGATGTAAGACTAACATGAAAAGATGGCACTGAATCCAACCGTAATTTTCCACTAATTATGAACAAAAAATAGAATATTATTTACCCACATTTGATTAAGGTTATGGTTGGGGGGGTTTTCCTGAGTAAAAAACAAGCATCTTCCCCAGTAAACAATCAACATTATTGTTAATATTTGGCCATGCGACCTTGTGCTACCTTTATTTTAACCACGCTAACAGTTGACAAAATTTGTTTTTGAGAGCCATTAAAGGCACTGAACAAGGCACTGAAAGGCACGGAAATTGTCAAAGACCAGTGTTCTCACTTGGTGTATCCCAACATATGCATAAAATAACAAGCCTGTGAAAATTTGGCCTCAATTGGTCATCGAAGTTGCAAGAAAATGATGAAAGAAAACACCCTTGTTGTACAATTTGTGTGCTTTCAGATAGGAATAAAAACTTCTTGCAAGAAGTTTTTATTATTTTAGTGAGAAATTACCTCTTTCTCGAAAACTACGTTACTTCAGAGGGAGTCGTTTCCTACAATGTTTTATACTATCAACAGCTCTCCGTTGCTTGTTACCAAATAAGTCTTTATGCTAATAAAATATTTGTCTTGAGTCATTACCAAATGTGTACGATACCTTTAAGCGCAACAATCAAAGTTCATACACACTTCAGGCTTTCAGCTCAGGAGATGAACACATTACTACAAGTTTGTTACTCGGCTGAGTCCATAAAAGTTAAAATATAAATGCCAAGGAGCAATGCTCCAGGACCAGGACCAAGATTCGAACCCACATCTGATGACTCGCAGCCACCAAAACTGAAATTTGGTCCACTAGACCAGTCGGCCACACGCTGCAACATGCACAAAGACTGCATGCAACAGCCACTTACATGTGTCTTGATGGCATCTTCATCATTCATAAAGTTCATGTATTCAAAATTAAATTCAATCTAATCCCTTTTATTTCTAGTCCATACACAAAATAAACAATGAATAGAAGATACACATATAAATCTAGTGATAATACAGGCTAAGGGTAAATAATAGTGTTTTATATTGATAGCAAAAGAACATTACACGGAAAAAACAAACAAACAAACAAAACAACAAAACAACAAAACAACAAAACATGGACATTGAAGTGGAAAGGCCCATAAATTATAAAAAGCAGGGCTTGTCAAGTATAGAAATAAAGCAATGTTAGCGAATACTGAGCCCAAGAAAATGAGGGAAATGGAGGAGAAGGATGTGAGAAGCACAAACAATGCAATTATTTACGAGATGAACAACACATAATTAATACTGTAAACTGTGGCCTACATTAGCACACGTATACAAGCAGATTGTTTTGGGGTATATTTTTTTAAAGAATTAAGGTGAAGCCCATCAATAAAATTATAAATTCTTGCTTGTATACACTATGTAAGTGGGTATAAATAAATAAATATTACAGTCTACATAACTGCATTATTATTATTTTCATTCAATTCCATTCGTGCCACTTGTATTTATTAGTAAAACCATAAAACAGAGCTCGGTCCCAGAGCTCTTCGATAATGACAAATTAATTTATGACAAGTTTATATTCGACAAACCAACACGAACTGTTTACCTCGCATTCATACAGGATTCGCAATTGGCCATCCATCCATTCCTCAATGTTGAGTCGTAATCTCATCTGTTTTCTGTTGTATTTTGCTGTGACATGAATGTTTCTCTTCTTGCTCTTGTTTTCGTCCGGTGACATTGGTGATGAAGATTTCAGCTCCATGGAAACCTTCCTAGCAGCTTCTTGAGAAGACGTCTTCGCTAAGGATTGTCCAGTGCTGTTCGGCGGTCTCCGAGATTCACCTGTTGTCGCCATTTTTATTGCATTAAATCTGCCCTCGACTACGTTGTGAGATACGGCGTACGGACGACGGACGACGGACGGTGAATGTGAATGTGCGGTTCAATCAACAAGGCGCACTGCTGATGACGCCGTGTCCATGATACGGACGGACCGTGTGAATAAAAATAACAGACAAAACGGAACCAGCCTAGTGCGCAGAGCCGTATATTGAGAAGGGCGCCCCCGCGGCGGTCGCTCCAGTTGTTGCATCCTATGTCTTGGGATTAAGGCCAACAAATCTAAGGGGAAGATCGTTCTTCTGAAACTGAAGAGGAGGGATTTTAAAGCCAAACATATCCCTAGCACCGTCCTTTGCAGATCATTCATTTTGTGGTTTACTTTTGGTTTGGCATAGGCCTATATACAGCTGCTAGAGGATGAGCGAGCCGTCTTCAAATTAAGATGGCCAAGTTTATGCTCAACTCAAAGTTAAATGAATGATTTCAACCCCCCCCCCCCTGCTCAGGGTAGCCCATCAAGTTTTGTTTAGGATTATACATTTCTACCCTTGCTTAATTTGATTGCAGCAATCGATATAATGCATGTAATCATGCACCATTGTGCAATTTTTCATTGTTTTTTCTAAAACAAGACTACACAATTTGATTAAATTTTTACTGTTTTGGTTTAGGACGAGAATGGCTTTACTCTATCAAAAACCAATCATGTTATTACCTCCTTTGACATTGTTTTGTGAAAAAGGGAGACGTGTTTTGCCTTCTCAATGATGCGAGATGCTCCCCTCATCGTAATGCATATTACACAGTGGCATAACCTCCACCCTCACCTAGAACACTTTCCCCCTCCCCAAATGAGATCAAAAAATCCAAAAATGATTGGTTCGATACATAACAGCCCCCCCCAGTGTCTTTGCCCCCACTTGCCCCCGCCAAATGAAAATGTCTGGTTATGCCACTGCATGTACATATAACGAAAAGAACACACATCCTGCAACTAATCAGAAAACAAAGAGAAATCTGGCATAACAAAGAAATTAATTTTTACCTCGGTTCGTATTATTTTTATTTGGTGACTTTTTGAACACAAAACACTGAAGCTCACTTAAATACTACAACCAGTACAGCACAAGATATGAACATGCTTAGAATTGATGGCTTTCTTTTAATTGTATTTAGTAGTAATTGAAGAGTTGTCAACCTCAACAAACAGACAACAAATTAAAACCAGTTGAAAGTAACAACACTGGATGTGACAAAGTGTAGGTCAGCTTGCATACTATAGTTTAAAGTAGTATCATAAACTAATGTGTGATAGCTTTAATATGAATACCAATGCTTCAAGTCAAAATCGGCCTTATGCATTGATGTCATCCAGCTGCCATATTAGAGGTAAACTGATGATGAAACAATGGAAACTTACAAAATAGTAGGTGCAGCACTCAGAATTGGCCAATCAGCAACCTCCTTTTGACCTCTAAACGAGGGCACCCTACTCAAGTGACGTCATTTGCATAAGGTCTCTCCTCAAGGTCATTGGTATAACCAGCAGTGTAAATACAACTTGCCTAGAGAATTGACTCAAGTTTTTATAACAGTAACATAAGGTCTGCATTACTTATCAAATATTTTGAAAACAACTAAACAACCGACTGTTATGTCAATATTGTCACTGCATAAAATGTTTACTGTGTGATATCATAAAGGACTTGATGGCATTACTGGTAATTGGTCTCTCAACTGGATGAACTGTAGAAGACCTAGTTTTTGAATTTTGAAATGTAAAATATTTTGTTAATCTAGGGAGGTTTGTTTTTGAATTTTGAAATGTAAAATATTTTGTTAATGTAGGGAGGTTTGTTGTGCGGAAAGCCTCCATAAATGTCCACCATGCAGAGTTTCAGCAAACATTTCTGTAAGTCAAGTCATCGGGCCCAATTTCATGGCACTGCTTACCGCAGAATGCTGGGCTTACGGGGCACTTAAAGGTGCATGCTTCCATCGCCCAGAAGTGTAGAAGTCTGCGCTATAAAATTGGACCCAGACCTTTAAATTTCCAACAAAAGGCTTTGCAAAAAGGTAAACAAAATTATGTAGGTATTCAAGAGACTAGATATTAGTTATTAAGTTACTTGGAAAGATTATAAACCTTCCTTTCTTAAAGATATAACCCTTCTGGTGTTCCCTCATTCTTGCGATACAGAACATTTTCCTTGGATTTGCGGAAGTCTTCGTTGGTTACCTTCATACGTCTTTCTCTGAGGGCCATCAGGCCAGCTTCTGTACAAATAGCCTGAAGAAAAAGGGGGGGGGGGAAATCAAACTTAACTGTAGCATTTCACTCTACAACTCAATATTGAAGAAATAAGTATACTACCAGCAAAATTGACAGTCCAAATGTTTAGTCATTAATTTCTTGTAAGACAATTTTCCAACTGCAGAACTGGAGTCAGGAGTTGTCTTTCTGGCCCTACAAGGGTTATCTTCACAAAGTTGTCAAATTAAGAGAACATATTTTGGGATACATTTCCCAACAGATGAATTGACCCCCGACATCCAAGGAATTTTCCCTCAGTTTGACCACTTTAGAAATAGCTAGTAAAGGATCCTCTTTTAGGGGTAAGAATCATTGATGACAATTTTAGAAGCTATGTTGGAATGATGGCATTTCCACCTTCGAGTGACACCTGGAGTTTTAGATTTCAAGGAACTTTTAGAAACAGTATCCTAAGTGCTTGAGAAGTAGATCAAAGAGTACGATTTCTTTATATTTCTTTTCCAGGCTGACATAACAAAATCTGAATTCAGATAAATGCCACAAATTTCTCATCCCTGTTCTTTACAGAGCTCCTTATAATAAGTTGACTTTTCAGAAAAAAAACAAATTGAGGGAACTTTCCGTCCGTTGAGCTAAACGCAACGAACACATTTTTATGTGAGAATATGCCCTCTGATAGCGAAAAAGGAAAAGTTACTTCTTAATGATCCTCCAAATTTTTATTTTCTAGTGGATGAGTTTAGACCTTACAATGAAGGAGGCAAGATTCTTTGGCCGATATTCTCCGCTTATTGATTTGACGTACCTTAATATCTGCACCTGACAGATCATCCTTGGCCATGATGTACTCGTCTAAGTTCACATCTTCTGAGAGTGTCATACGACTTGTGTGGATGTTGAAAATACGACGCTTAGTCTTCTCATCGGGTAGTGGGAACTCAATCTTACGATCAATACGCCCTGGGAAAAAAATCATCAGATTGTCAAAAAAATAAAAATGTAAATTGAAAAACAATACTAGTTGATTTTAAAACAAAAATATCTACATACATTTCAATGCTGTGATTTATTAATTTACTGTAGACTTAACCCTGTAATAATAAATTGTTTAAACAAAAACAGAGAAGAAATACACAATAATCACAACCCCTATCCTAAATTGAGAATTGTTTTTTACTGATATCAATAGATGTTAAAATTACATCACAGATAAAGTATGGGAAAGTACTAAGGACACAGTGCTTAACACACATTGGTGTATGGGTAAAACACAAACAAGACATTCTGATATTTTAAATATTAAACAATAACTTCTTTTAAATAAACACATCAACAAAAGTAAGTCCCCCCCTCAACAGTTCGTCATAACACCGTAAGGTAAAACATTTCACCAATACAACTAATTTAGAAATTATTCTATGACATGTTTCCTAAGTGTTGTTGAAAAATGAAAGATGTCCATGAATTCATGGCTGAATGAGCTCAAATGGAAGACAAAAACTGCCCTTCTCAAAAGTCACAAAGGTTTAAGAATGGCTTCTTACTAATGGAAAAAAAAACACCTGTGGTTGAGTGCCGTTTAAAATACCCTCCAATTGAATATTACTGTAATGTGTAATCAATTCATGATCGTTCAGCCATGCAAATCCTCTTCTTTTCTCTTAGCACAGTGAGTTGTTAGGTGGTCAGTCCCATTCCTTGTCCCAATACACCTTGCAATAACAAGCATAGGCCTACTGAATTTGTTCGCGTTCTTAAATTAAAAATTTAGCATTATGCCCAGATTGTCTGATCAAGACAGGGCCAATGCCATTGGTCTTTTAGAGACTGATACCCCTGTGAAGCAGGTGGCTAGAAGAATGGGTGTTTGTCCGAAAGCCATAAGAAAGCTACGCCAGAAGTTCCAGCAAACTGGTCATTGACAGGCGTGGTGGATACACGCGCTACTGACCTGCAGATTTGAAACCTTTGTGACTTTTGAGAAAGGCAGTTTTTGTCATCCATTTGAGCTCATTCAGCCATGAATTCATGGACGTCTTTCATTTTTCAACAACACTTAGGAAACATGTCATAGAATAATTTCTAAATTAGTTGTATTGGTAAAATGTTTTACCTTACGGTGTTATGACGAACTGTTGAGGGGGGGACTTACTTTTGTTGATGTGTTTATATCAACAGACCCTTTTCATAGGCCGCCAGTGCTGAGGTCAAGCAATGGAAATGTGTAAGTGTGTACGCACCACGCACAACTCTCGGCCAATGACTAATCTTCTGTAAAGGGCGCTGTTTGAGCACTGGACTCAAGCTCTGGTGTTTCCAATCAGCAGAGTGTGGGTACGAGTCCAGGGCCCAATTTCATAGAGCTGCTAAAGCACAAAAAGCAGCTAACCACGACAAAATTATCCTTAGCAGAATAAGGTAACCGGCCAAAATACCATTTCAAATGTATCATTTGTGTCTGGTATCCTGCTCTTTTTTACTTAGCAGGAAATTGTTAAGCAACACTCTCTGCTTAAGCTGCTCTATGAAATTGGACCCTGGTCTTGACACTTGTGTCCTTAAGCAAGACACTTGCCTCAAGAAACTTAACCATTATTCCCTCGTGGGACGTAAAGCCATAGGTCCTGTGTGTTGTGTAATGCACGCTAAAGAACCCAGTGCACTAATATTGTCAAGAGAAGGGGGTTTGCCCCGGTGTTTCTGGCACTGTTGGCAGCAGATTGCACTGCATCACATCGCAAACTCTTACAAGGTGCTATATAAACGGGTCTCATAACTCAAAATCTTAGCATACTTGTCTCAAAAATTAATAAGCGCTTTTGAGACGTCCATAGATAAAGCGCTAGAGAAGAAATGTTTATAATTATAATGTGTACTATTAAATGCAAGGGTCTATGGTGTATGCTGCAGGGCTTGAAATTTAAACTGAACCGCAGGCCTGAGGCCAGTGATTATAGCATCAGGCCAGTAAACTCATGACTGGACAAGTCCGGCGGTCTTGTGTTCTTGTTAAGTCTGATAAATCTCCTTCAGTTCTCTTGAGGAATAAATAATTCTTGCCCATAATACAAATGAGATAAATCTTCTCTTAATGCTCATTCAAATTAAAACAGTTCAAATATTTTTTCTCACATCAATACTGGTCTTGTAAAAAAAACTCTGGTCCACTAAACGTTTTGAGCTGCAAGTCCTACAGTCTTGTGGATTCCCCCCACCCCCAATTCAAACACTGTGCTGTCTGAGTAAACGTGAACATCTGTTTCTGAAGAGGAATCTCACCTGGTCTAATGAGGGCAGGGTCCAAGGTCTCAATGCGGTTAGTTGCCATGATCACTTTGACGTCCCCTCTGGAGTCAAAGCCGTCCAGTTGATTCAGCAGCTCCAACATGGTACGCTGAATCTCACGCTCTCCACCTGAGTTTGACTCATACCTGAATTGATAAGAACAGGTAAACGGTATTGAACAATTACATCTGATTCTAACCGTACTCGCAACAGTTTCTACCCTAGTGCAATGTTGAATGATTAATTGTGATTTACTTTGGGGACTGCTGCTTTTTTTTACTGTTGTTTACTTATGTAATGTTTATTTGTTTCTGAGCCTACACATGGTTTTAGTACGTTTTTGTTTTGTATTTTAATTATTTTACACACGCTGACCAAAGTGCATTTCACTGTATATGTGTGTATATATATATATGTGTGGCAATAAAACAAACTTAACTAGACTATCAATTCAATTTAAAAAAAAAATTACCTGTGGAATTCAGAACACCTAATGAATGGCTTCTTCTGATAACAATTCTGCCGATTCTATTTGATCACTTTGACCATAATTCCCTCAGCCTTTTCTGGTTTACACCAGGTTCTACTGGCATTGTATTTTTTTGTAGTAACTAAATACCCTAACCATGGATGGTGTGGCTTGTCTTATTTCATAAGTGGTTGGTTTGGCTTCGCAATATTGCACAAAACTTGAACAAAGCTGTTGGAATGGCTCTTTGTTCTACATTTTAGCAAAGCGGGTGAGAACAAGCAGAAAGCAAAGGTTTCACGCTCAAACACCCTGATTGGAGGAACCAGATCAGACACACTGGTGGCACATTTACCATGAAAATATCTGTAGAAAAGACAGAGACTGGCTACAGGCCTACAGGGGAAAAGAGGTTGTAACGTTGATCAAAACCCTTCACCAATAAGATTTTAACAAGTATGATTTTGCAATGTATCTGATTGATGCGTGACACAGTAGTCTCATATAGATGTACATGACAGCGACATACAGACCTCTTCGTTCCTATGGCATCAATCTCATCAATGAAGACGATTGATGGTGCATGCTCCTCAGCAACCCTGAACAATTCTCTCACCAACTTGGGGCCATCACCCTGAAAATATAAAAGCAAGAATTATCAGGAACAATAATAATACTACTCAGTTGTTATACAGCGCTTTATCTTGAACAGTCATCTCAAAGCACCTGTTATTTAAAGGAACATTACAGAATTGGTTTTTGCTAACAGAACAGTTAAGCACTTTATATAATCCACCATATACATAAACTGACAAACCTGTAGAAGTTTGAGATCGATCGGCCATCTGGGTCACCAGAAAATAGTGAAAAACCGATTACACATTCGCATGTGTTATACAATGCATGAATAAAACGCTCATGAGCGATAAACTCCAATCGGAAATTAGTTTTATTTATTTCTCATCAAATATGGCATTTCAGACAGAAATATTTCTAGGGATGTTTTCTACTATCATCATCATTAGACCGTGTAAGTTTTATGTAAATCTTAAAGAAAAATTAATTACCAGTTCTGTAACCTTCCTTTAAGTATTCTAAGTTTTTAAATTATGAAACCCATACAGATAGCACCTTGTAAAGAGTTTACAAAGTGATGCAGCACAATCTGCTGTTAACCAATCCAGAAACACTGGGACAAACCCCTTTTCTTAATGATAAGTTTAATTGGGTTCTTTCACATGCATTACATAAGACACAGGACCTTCATCTTTACGTCCCATCCGAAGGACAACGCAATTATGGTTGAAATGTCTTGCTCAAGGACACAAGTGCCATGACCAGGACCCGAACCCATACTCTGAAAACACCGGAACTTGAGTCCGGTGCACTTAGACCGCTCAGCCATGGCATTCAATGAAGGATCATGAGTATGAAGCTCACAATACACAGCAACTTTATTACCCTGGCAGACAGTAGCAGCGTGTGACATTGGTGTAAGGGTTCAGTACAGGAATTTAAGTATGATCAAAGGGTCTTTCAAGTAATGTTTAAAGCGAAAATAGCAGTCGGATCCAGTGCTCACCAGGTACTTCTGAATCAGTTCAGAGCCTACCACTCGCAGGAAGGTAGCTGAGGTCTGATTGGCAACAGCCTTAGCAAGCAGTGTCTTGCCTGAAAGATAATATAAAACAAATCTGTAAACGTAGGTCCAACATTATATACTACTCGACTTAAGGGTTAAGTTTGGATTAGGCAGGATGGCAAATTGGCAATAGACTGTGCAAGTCTCGCGAGTATCGGAACAAGAAAACACGTCAAACGAAGAACTTACTTATTTCTGAAATCAAATCTTTGTTTTAAATGATATCTATGAACAAATCTGAACAACAAAAACACTCATTACTATTTTTATAAAATGAGTTTTAGATTTCCTAATAAATTCACAAATAATTTGTTAATTTTTATTGGTAAAAATGTAAAACTCTGGGACAAGGATGCTTATTTGATCTAAACTTTTTAAAAACCCCTTTTGCAAATCCATGCCTGAATATTGTGCAACCACTAACAAATTACACATGCCGCAGTTTATAGAGAACGCTGACGCCCACACGACCATAGACTGCCATGAAGGGAGCATCTGGCAATTACAGCATCTGGCGATTATCATCGCGCTACCAAAACAAGCATTTACATAAGTTTGGTGATCGGAGGTGGGCACAAAATCTTAACTTTTTTGCAAGTAACCAGAAGCTGAAGTCAAGTATAATTCTCGGTTTGTTTTCGTTGTACTGTTGAATTGTTTTTACTTTCATACTTTTTATCAGTTAGTATTACATTCCCAACAACATATATAGTTTTCATGGTCATAAACTACATTAAACTAAAATAATTGACGAAACAAAATCTCGCCCACGTAAAACTCCATATATGTTGGGACCACAATGGTCCCGGAAGTTCAAATACGAAAGTCTATACAATCATAAAGTAGAACTGACCAACAATTTTCGGAGTGAATTTTGTTTTCACTTATGGATTTGTTTTACCTCAGTTCAACTTGTGCATGATAATCTATTATTTGGTTAATGCAACCATTGAAGTAAAACACACACACTTAACCAGCTGAAAGATCTGCATTGTATTAAAGGGGGACTGTCCTCATGATCATAGCAGGCCTGTGACTGTGCATGGAATTATGAACTCTAACCACATCACAATCGGCGCCGTCTTCAACTTATATTGTGATGCGATGGCCACCGTGCACCCGCGTGCAGGGTTAAAGTTCATAATTCCATGTAAAGCCACACACCCTGCTATTATCATAAGAACAGTCCCCCTTTAAAACAAACTTAAGGGCCCGCTATATAAAAGTAGCTCTTCAAATACATATTCTGTGCAAATTATTTTCTTGATGTATGAAAACATCCCATTTCGGTGCCATTGGGTTTGTGTGTTATCTCACAATCCTCAGAGCGGCGCAGAAGTAGAAGTCTTACTCTTCTTGTTTCTGATTCTGTTTTGTGTGTTAACGCTAATTTTTTTTATCAAGGCAGCAAAATGAGCCCAGCCTGATGGAAATGAGTATTCTTACCTGTTCCAGGTGCACCATAGAGTATGACTCCCTTTGGCGGTTTGATTCCCATCTCCTCATAGTATTCAGGATGGGTTAGGGGTAACTCAACCGATTCCTGCATTGAAAACAAACAGTGTCATTAGCTAATTCCAATTTCTCATAAAACTTTACAAAACTCTGCTACAAATGTCACTTCAGGTAATAATAATAATAATAATTTGGGAGGCTAATCATCCTTACTGGCAGCTAAGAGCTGAATTGCGAAGGACGCAGCTACAACGTGTTCGAAAAGCAGGCATGCAAGGGCGCATTTGGTAGCCAGCCACATCAACCCATTATGACCACGGAGCACAGCCAGAGATCGAAAGTGTTTTATTTTTTCCGAGGGAGGAAAACCGGATGGTCTGGAAAACTCTGGTGGCACAGCAGAGAACCAACGCACAACTCAACTCACATATGGCCCTGGCCGGGTATCGAACCTGGGTCACCTTGGTGAGAGGCGAGCGCTTTACGCACAAGCCAACCATGCCACCCTAAAAGGTCTGAAGATACCCGTGTAAAGAAGATGAAGAAATGCAAGTTTTTTTATGAGGGAGAAAAACCCAAAATAGGGAAAAACCCCTGCAATCAGGTTGGGACTTAGAACCCAATCCACATGCAAGGTTTCCATCCTGTCTGAACTGGGGTCACAGAGGTGAATGGCAGGGAAGAAACCACTGAGCCAACCTCAATGCTGACGCAGTCAGCAGTCAGCATTTGCACAACCATATTTAGTAGCCAGGTGGTATTTCCTTTTAGCATTGGACCATTACAGATTTAAAAAAACTAAGGGTTGCAGTAACTTTAATATTATGGTACCTTGATTTCCTGAATTTGCGGATCCAGACCTCCAACATCAGCGTAGGATTCTTGTGGAGCTTTCTCAAGTTTCATGACAGACACCATCGGGTCAGTGTCGTCACCGAGTACACCAACAATGGCTAGCACCTACGCAACAAAACAACAAGGAGAATAAATTTTGGTGAACATTAAATTTATGCACTCAATACTGAAGGCCATTTTCATTTTTGTGGTGTGTCGTGGTTTAATGCATCGGACTCAAGTTCTGGTTGCTGAGTCATCAGGGTGTGGGTTTGAATCCCGGTCATGACACTTGTGTCCTTGAGCAAGACACTTATCTATAATTGTTTCTCATCACCCGAGGTTAAATGGGTACCTGTGATGGTTCTCGTGATTGGTGCGCCACGTACTCGGCAGCACAGGCTGTATACTCCCAGGGAGCTGAGATGGTTTAAGGAATGAAATATATATAAAGTTTAAGGAATGAAATATATGGCCCAGTGACCAGGAATAATAACTTTTGAAGCGCAATGATCATTCTTTGGAATTGAGCTACATAAGAGTCGATAATATTAGTATTATTATTGTTATACTCTTTGGACTAACAAGTTAACTCATGGAAGTTTCAGATTAATCAGAGCTTGCAATTTTTGATGATTACACTTCACTTTGTTTTAGATCAGAGCACTGTCAATATGTTACTTGCACTGATGTCATGTGTGACTTCTGACCTAAAATGCACACAGCACAGTAACACACAGGGAATCCAACTCCCAAAATGGCGCCACCAAGATTCATTTTGTGATGACGGCAGGTGTATTGGGTCAGTACTAAAAGCATTCCATCTTTAAGGATTTTGAACACACATTGCTATACTTAGCGTCTTTTTAGGTGGACTTTGGCACTATATAAGGTTACATCATTATTATTATAGAAGGAACCTGCCTATTTTCAAATCAGCCGCCTGTGAATGTATTTGTATGGAAGAATAACTGCAGGTTGATACAGAGCAATCATGGTCTGGGGTCGATTTCACAAAACTCTTCCTAACTTAGGACTAGTCCTAGGCAATGCTAAGAGAACTTCAGATAAGACTAGTCTTATCTCTTTGAGAAATCGGCCCCTGGTGCCTTAACTCAAACTAATTCAAAACACTGCCGAGTCTCATGGAGTCAGTAAAGCCCAGGTGAATCAACATACCTGCCATTGGTCAAGGCACACTTATCTCCGTATCGCTCAACCACTTTGCTATTGAGTTGAATAAAATGTTGAAGGATTCTGAACAAACTGTACACACCTTGTGATTAAGCAGAACTGTGCAGCCTGGCTCCAGCTGGTCCTTATCCACAAATGACAGGATACTGACATAGTATTCTGAGCCCACAGAGGCAGAGACGATGGCGTGATTGTCATCAATAATCTCCTCCAGGTTACCTACTGACATAGGAGTCCCTCTCAGGTCGTCCACCTTAGAACGCTCCTCCTGGATGATGAAAGAAAAAGAAGAAAAAAGTATGAAGTCAAGATGCAAGTAAGGGAGGGAGGGGGGGCGCGATGCCAGTACAGGACATTAAAAATGGGTGAATCTGAATTCCTTGTGTCATGTGTACCAGTACATCAATAATAAAATGCTTGGGCTGGGGGAGGGGGGAAATCACAGCTTTGAACAAACCAATTTAGACGAGTATTGGTCAGGGGACAGAAGTCGGCCAACCCCTACATTAAATTAACCATATAACCAAGGTTGAACTTTCCCTTATATCCAAATCTTTATGATGCAGAGACCAAAAGTGGCATAAGAGAGCAAGAGGGAGGGAGCGTGCTTGGGTTGTAGTTAAGAGGGAGGTCCACGGATGAGGAGGGATTTAAATGATGCTAATGAGATTGCTTGGACAGAGTTTTCATTGCGACGGTTCCAGTCTGATTACCGTTTTATTGATGAAAGAGTACATGAATCGGTTATTATTAATACTAGGGACTTCAAATCATTTGGGGTTGGCTGCTATGGACTATTCCAATGGAATGAATCGATGACAAGCTTTTCTGGGTTGTATGAGTTGGCCTTGTTTTCTTGGTGTTAAGAAAAGCTGTGTTGGTATAGCTGGCACCACCTGGGCCCAATTTCATAGAGCTGCTTTAGCAGAAAACATTGCTTAGCAATTGTCTGCTAAGCAGAAATGAGCAGGATACCAGTCACAAATTGTACATGTGACATGGTAGTTTGGCTGGTAACTAACCTCATTCTGGTAAGCAAAAGGTTGTTGTGCTTAAACAGCTCTATGAAATTGGGTCCTGATGTGTACTTTGTCATCATGTTTGTCCATGCTGGTATGATGTAGTCCAACACTTACCTCATTACCAAGTCCTTTGGATGGGGTTGCAGGAGACGGGTGCAAAATGAAAAAAAAAACAGTTTCGGTAACTTACCTCATCTTTTTCTTCCTGTGGCTTGAGTCTCTCCTGGTTGCGAATAAATTCTTCCTCCATCAGGAGGTAATCTTTGATACGCTCCAGTTTCAAGAGTCTCAGTCGACAGCGAGTGTGTGGGGTCACTGGTAAGATAAATAACATACACATCTATTCTTAACAAAATTCACAAGTAATAGTAACGTAATACGCAAGAATCAAATGCTTTTTTGAGGCCTTTTACATGTACATAAGACATCCTCAGGTTTTTATTTACCCTTTTTTAGATTTGATTGATTTTAATCTATTTTTTGTTTGTTCAATGTTTGATGTCTTATTCACCCCCTTATTTAATGTAAATGTTTAATGTTTTTAAATGTAAAATTGATGAATTCAGCCTTTGTGCTGCAAGGACGGTTTTTAAGAAACTATTTTATCTATCTATCCATCTATCTATCAATAAGCTAAGACATCAACAAGCTTAGCTCCTGATTTCTAAAATTAAGGCTGTGTCCGAATTGACAGCTTTGGAAGTGGTTATGTCCTATTCCCTAAAAAAATCCCATTCTTCAACATTGATGCTGCAGCCACCGGCCGTAGCGGTAGCCAAAGTCATTTAATTACGATGTGGCCGACGACTGGCACACTTTCTATATAGTATATATAAGAAACAAAACAAATTCAACATTAATTTAGGGTAAGTTTGTAATCAGAAGAGGTTGTCTACCTTTGGGCAGTTTGTTGGCTGTATCTGGTCCCTTTGTCTTTCTCCTCCTCTTGCCGACCCGTGTAGGCACTGGAGGCTCATACTTCTTCTTCTTATCCTAAAATCAAAAGAGAGAAATGCTATAACTACTGGGTTGTTTTTTCGTTGATTGAAACTGGGATGAGATTGGACAAATGTGAAAATTCCTGAAAGATGGCTTGCAGGCCTGGGTCCCCCCTTAAAGGTATCGTACATGTTTGTACGATTTGAGAGAGTAATCAGCTTTCATTGAAGTGGCATTTAATAAAAAATTTTTTAAAAAGACAACAAATTACGGCCATCAGCCATATACAATTTTTTTGGCATGTTCCATGTATTTTGTGCATTGTCCGTGGCATATGCAAGTGTTTTTATGTTTTTCATTTTAAAACAGCATCATCTGTCAAAATTCGTTCAGTATATTTTTTTGTTTTCTTTTGGCGATAATCGGGCTTTGCAACTTTAAGCACAGGGCTCGAATTTGGGGTAAAATTCCACAAGACAGCAGGGTTTGTAGCTCAAAACTTTTACTGGACCATAATTTATTTCACAAGACCAGAATCAAAATGAGTTGAACAAGCATAAGAGAAAATCCATCTCATTTGTTTAATGGGTACTTTGTATTTTGATACTCAACAGATAGCCTATTGAAAGATATTTATCAGATTCATAGTCAGCATTTTTTCAACAAAGACATTTCACAGTGAGATATTATTATTCAATTTTAAAACACAAGACCACATGGCTTTTTCAGTCCTCAGTTTACTGGCCCGACACTAAAATCACTGGCCACGGGCCTGCGGTCCAGTGTTAATTTCAATCCCTGAAGCAGAATATCAAATTTAAAATCACTTTCAAGTAGATGGCGTACCCAATGGCAAAATTCTTTTCAAATTTACAAACCTTGTCATCCTTCTTGTCACCATGACCTCCTCCTGGTCCACCTGACTGGTTCTGACCCTGAAAAACCAAGACAAAACAATTGAAGTTTGACACATGTTGATGAATTTGAAAACGACCCTAAGATTGGTCTTATTTGATGTTCAAGTGGAACGATTTTAACATACTTTTGAGGTAAAATTTGTAAGATAAACGATACAAGTTAAACCTAGCTACCAAAATGTTGGAAAAAGGCCACCCAAATTTTCCAATTTTAACCTACACATTGTATGGTGTTTGGTCATAACCCTGTGGTCTTCTGACCCTCGGGAGTTTATAGTGGGTAACAATTTTCTTCATACTACATAACCTCTACATAAATAAAGAGGGAGTACTAAAACTTTCCAAGTAAATTTAATCCAACCCTTTAGGAAGTTTAGAGACCATTCATTTCCATTTAATCATCCCGTACAAACGCCCAGATATGGTTTTATTGTTGCTTTTTTTAAAACAACCTTTGTCTTGTAAAACTAAAAAAAGTGTCTTAAAAAATAATATAAAGCATAAATTTTGTTTTGTGAATAAAAATGCACTCTCGCGACTCGAAAATCATTTGATTTTCCCCTAAAAGTGTGATTTTTGTCAACAAATTCCAACAGTCCGGCTATCTACAACTATCAAGTACAGGACATACAGTAGCTTTCGATCGCTAAGTTTCACTGGGCAGAGACAATATATTTCAGAGGGCGAAACAATAGCAGGATTGCAATGGTGCTGGGGCCAAGGATACGAAGAGGTGCATGGGTACTGCTACTTCTCTAGATAAATGATTGAGTGGACTGACTCACTGGCATGACTGGAAATAAAACTGAACTCACTGACTGAACTAAACTTAACTTTGTTTCAGCGATTCTCTACGAACATCCGCTTCCAAAACTTGCCCAAATGACAAAAAGACATGACAAAATAGCTGGGTCACGGGGGGGGGGGGGGTGTCGTGCGTAACACAACTCATTACAAATCCTGGAATACGATTACGAATACGAGTCACGAGCATCATCATGTCCATGACGAGTTTGTCTTATTCTTTGATGCTCAACCTCAAGTTAACTCAACCAACCAAAAGAACCATATCAACTCGATCAACTGCAATTAATAACGATATCAACCGTACTTATTACTTACCATGTTTTCCTTTCAATTCAATACACAGAGCAAGACGAAATACGGTAAACGAAATTTGGAGTAAATATTGCCAGCCAGAAATGTTTTCTTGTTCTTTTTCGATCAAGCACAGAAGCAGTCCACAAAAAATATGTCCACTATTTCTCGTAGACTGCAATGATATATTGTGCCGTTTCATAGTCAGCCAATACAACATATATTGCACACCTGAATAAAAAATAAATGAATAAGTTAACCCTTTAAATATATTCAAAAATGGTTGTATTTTATAGAATTTTTCTTTCCGATTAATCATTTGAATATTTTAAATATTTTTTATTTTTTATTTGTATGAATTAATTATCAATTTTATAAAACACAGTTATTTTGATAAAAGGCAATACACTTTGTAGAGTTCACCTTGTAAGTTGCATAGACAGCAGAGGGCGCGCTTTAACTTAAAAACTAAATTACATACGCTGAATTGTTTACGAGATGTGAGATCCGCAGGGAGACTTCAGACTGATTAAAAACAGTGCAAAGATTGGAAACTCACCGATTCAAAGGTGCGACGTAATATTATATTTATTTGTTAACTTTTGGTGAATGACAGGACCCTACTTTAATCTTTTTGTTGTTGTTAATGCTGTTTTTAATTGCAAAATAGTAAAACGGCAAATACCACTTGCGCAGCAAAGTCTGGTACCTGGACTTGTTGAAATTACTTTGGAATGTTTACATTTGGTAAACAGAGCTCCCGTCTATATAGGCAAAACTTGTATAATTTTTAAATCATTGCGCGCGTGACGAATGATTATGCAATTCTGTAGTAAAATCTAGAGGTGGAAAATAAATTTATTTTCTCTCTGCCATGATAAAATATAGAGGAAGATAAAAAAGACAGAGAAAATAACATTAAGTCTGCCATGATAAAATATGGAGGAAGATAAAAAAAGACAGAGAAAATAACATTAAGAGGAAAATATGTGCATATGATCTTATCGTAGACCCACTGGGGTGCTGTAGTAGTATCTCCTTCCTTTTTCGAAATTTTGGCATCATCGGTCGCACTAGTGCCCCAGATTACGGTCGTATTTTCCTCGAGGGATCGTCAATTTAGACGGGTGCCTTACCTCAACCATGACAACAGGGCGGTTGAGGCAGGACACCTGTCTAAAATTGGACAGGTGTCCTGCCTCAACTGCTGTTATCACGGTTGAGGCAAGGCACCCGTCTAATCGACGGGTGCCCTACCTCAAACCGCGTAGTCGTCACGGTTGAGGCAGAGCACCCGTCTAAGGTCCAACTGAGAGTTGGATGCGAAGATCCAAGGTTGTCAAGGTTGTTTGGCAGGTCATTTTGTAAATGAGAAAAAGAAGGGGTCCAAGGCCGTTTCGTTGAGGCACATTGGACATCACTTCGACAGGTTTTGATGAAACTCCCTGGATGCTGACTTCTGTCTCCCAATGGGGAAGGATAAAATCCGCTGGTGAAGAGAGGACCATTGATGCCAAATTGGTGAAGTTTGAGCAACAACCTACAATATTTGATGGGGAACAGAGTCAAATGCTTTGGCGAAGTCTAAAATGATGACGTCAACTTGGTGGTCTATGGTGGATGTATTCATTTGCCTCACAAGGACCATTTTTCGACTAGTGGCCGATATTGCCAGGTACTCATGCTCAAAAACAATGTGTTGGGTACCGGTCAATATCTGCTCTAGTCAACCAAATGCTTGCTGACACAATGACCAATTGTCAACAAGCTTTTGATAGTGCCTGGTACCCGACATGTGTTCTTGAGCGCGAGTACCAGGCATTATTCCCAGAATGGTTGGTTGCTGGGCAAACCATGACAGCGTGGCGTAAAGTTGTACTTGATCTAAGCAATGCATATTTGGATTTGTTCACTTGTGAAAAGTTTTGCCATTTCCGAAAGTAATGAAAAAAGCCTCATGAATGTGTTTTCAAAATGTTTAAGACAGTATTTTTAATACTCATTCTCATGGCCTAACAAACTAATAAGTTAAGAGTATATTGACAGGGGAAATAAATGTAGTGGGGGTCTGATAAGGCAAGTTTGCCAAAAAGAGAGAGATAATTACAAATCAAAATATGCTTTAGTTAATGCTAAGAAAGATCATTTCAGTTTTTTTAATTAGTTAGTTTTTGAGCTACCACTACCATTTAATAGTTTACAAACATATGTACACATAGCGTAGGATAGGTTAACACGTTTCCTGATCGGAACAGAATAATAGTTGAAAATGTTCACCAATTTTTGTGGAGAGTCCTGTTGTTAATTTTGATGAAGTACTTTTTCACTTATAACAAAATTCCACCAGTGGTTTGATTAAATGAATCTACAAATTTCTTCGAAAATGTACATATGCAAGCTGGTGTCTAGACTTGGTTCCAAGTCTGTGATCGTGGTTTTTAGTCGTCCTGATAGCCGATACATTATTGGCTGAAACAGCGCCCTCTTGTGGATAAACCTCCGTCTTGAACCTACAATCACAGACTTGGGAACATTGTTCGTCGGTTTGTACACACCCTATAGCGAATTAGTCCAAAAGTGGACGGAACACTCTGATTGGTCAGAATCTCCGAGGCCCTTAATAAAATGCACATTCAAACTTAACCGTTTATACCACGGGATAATAGTAGGAAATACAACATTGATGCACGTGTGACTAATCTGTCTCTGCTCGGTGATTCAACTTACAGTTTGGAAACACACAAAAACAAAGTGATTCTAGTTAAAAACGTTGGGAAAATCTTTGGACGATACCATTCAAATCAAAGGTATCATAATTTTTCGTCTAATAAGGATCAGGATGTTTGTCAAGTTTATTTTTCAACATTTTGAGATTAAATCTTGTGTTATTTATGTATAAATTATATATAGCGTACTGTACGTACAAAGCACTATAAAATAAAAGCAATGGCTCGATTTTACAGAAAATGCTGAAGTGATTTCATCCTATTTGGAATGGACGCAGCCAACGGGAGTTTTGTGGTCTCCTGATTGGTCATCTCTTTGGCATAGTGTTGTTATGTAAATGTCAGTAGTGAATAACTGAATATCCCGTATACACAAGAGGGTCAAGTCTGAGATTGCGAGTTAGAGCGCGTGATAGCAAATCTGCGGGGAAATTCTGCGTGGCTGATGCAGAGAAATAACTGCAAGCTCAGACTTGAAATCAAGTCTAGCTGGTGTCATACCCGAGGTGGATCCCCTATTATTGCAGTAATTGGAAATGGGCCTGTAAAGCTCTTCCTCTGACTGTAATGGCTCTAAATCTAAGGATAAAATGGGAATTATAGCATTTTAAAAGTAAGTTCAAGTAATAAACCACAAGGGAAACTGAGTGGGTTAAATTTAATTTATTATGGGTTGAGCAAATCAACTACATGTAGAACAGGACTTGAACCTGCGACCTCCGGATTAACGTGCCGGCACTCTACTCAATAGCCCTAATGTTGGCAGGTTCCCTATTCGGGGTGCCACTCAGAAGCCATTCTACCTGTAATTGCCGTATAACCAGGGATCACACCCAAATTTATGATACAATTTTGGAAGTGGTAGGAGAGGGATCACCTGAGGGGTCACAACCTTTTATTTCAAAATTCAAGTAATAAACCACAAGGGAGACTGACTGGGTAAATTTTATATTGATTTGGGGTTGAACAAAGAAAATTTGACTACACAATTTTATTGTTTTCATCCCAAAACATTAAGTAAGTTCTGACCCAAACCTTCCAGCAGGTAGGCCTAAACTAATTAAAAACACAAAACAGCCACTTAGTTTGGAAAAGTTAGGAGGGAAAACACGTCATCTGACATGATGTGGTTGCATAAACTTTTTCTGACTCAATACATTTTCCCCAAATTATGGGAAAATTTCAACATTGGAATTGAGGAGTGCAGTAAGTCTGGGTTAAATATACAGTTTTTATTTTTCTTGACAATACAAAGATCAATTTTAATTCAATTCGGTACTACTGTACTGAATTACTAATTTCTATCAAAGAATTTGTTTACAGAAGTCTGAATATGTATATTTTTTTGAAATGCAGGAAGGATAGCATCGCTGGCCTCATACATTGTTTATTCAAGATAGTTCCTCTGACACAGAACCATCTTCATCTAAGCATGTATGCAAGACGATCATGTCAGATGATTCAGGTCTTATTGGCAGATGTCAGTCACCTACATGTAACATCAAGAAGTCACAGTTTTCTTCCTGGAAGTCATTTCGAGGGAGCCGCCAACTTACCCTTGACAAGTGTAACCAGAGAGAACAACTCTTCAATGCAATGTCTTCCAAGACGAAAAACAAATCAGTACATGCCAAGAAGGCACTCGCATATATGTTGTTCAAACTCACTGAGAAGACCAATGATAGCCTGGACACCAAACATTCAATGTGTGTGCAACATGCATCCATCTGGTCCAGGGAAAGAGAGAATCTTAAATGTGTTTGACCGCAAGGCGAAACGAATGCAGAAGGATAGAGCAGCACTTGCTGAAGATGCTCATGTGTATGACTATTTGAAAGACGAGGTTAGAGTAACTTGGGTTTTGTATGATCTAGTAGAGTTTGCGGAGACACCATGTACATGAAACTCTCTCTATGAGTTGTGGTGGTTCTGGGATAAAACGGTGCTTTAACAACTGTATGATTTCACACCTACTTCACATCTGCCTACATAAACATCAAGCAATAAGAAGAAAAAAACTGTGTGCATTTTAACTATGTTATATTGCCATGCCGCCATGTACAGTTTTTAGTGCGTGCACACAGCTCTGTGTCCTCAAAAGGACATTCCTTTGTTGTGTGCACTTCAGAAACACAAAATTCAACATTGGTAAAAACACAGTGTGGACTTGTGTTTAGTCCACATGGTGTTTCATGTCCCTACATTGTGTGGACCTCTTTTGTTCTCAGGTGCACTCTTTGTATGTAACGCTTTCCCATCAAGAATAGAATTCTTATGAACAAAGGATGGATTAACTTATTATACTTAAATATTATAATTGGTATCATATCACATTTGGCCTACCTACGTGTAATGATACCATACCTCAAAGGCATCTATGAACAGGCATCTAGGCTTAAAAATACCTTAATTTATAGGCATCTATTGATCAAAATGAGAATCTCTCAAAACTTAGCAACACTTAAAACTTATCTTCATTCTGAGGATGCTTGTACTCCGAATTTACAGTAATCAATCAAGCAATCAATCAATCAACCAATCAATCAATCAATCAATCATAGAATTTATAAGGTGTCAATCCAACAGTCTTTGCTTGTGGTGCTGCAAAGTAAGCTCAATAAAATAAAGTTGCATTTTGAGAAATGTTTTGAAAAAAGATACTGAAGGAAATTGTCTGAATGTGTGAGGGAAGACTTTTCGCTCTTGTTCATCCCTCAACCACTTCCAAAACTTCCATCAAAACTCACCTTAAAGGCAGGGTATATTTTGGAAATAACTCTTAATGTTAATGACCATAAAACGTTACTTGGTAAGGAGCACTGAAGAGCTGTTGATAGTATAAAGCATTGTGAGAAACGACACCCTTTGAAGTAGTGTAGTTTTAGAGAAAGAGGTCATTTTCACCCCAAAAATTTGAATCTGAGAAAGGCTTCAGGCATCTGAAAGCACACAATTCTATGCAACAAGTGTCTTTTCTTTCATTATTTTCTTGCAACTTTGATGGCAAATTGAGCACAAATTTTCACTGGTTTGTTATTTTATGCATATGTTGGGATACACCAAGTGAGAATACTTGTTTTTGACAATTACCAAAAGTGTACCCTGCCTTTAAATGGCAGTTAACTGATTAATTTTGTTTGTTGGTTGTTGCGCCTTAAGCGCCTACTTTTAGGTGGATGTGTGTGCTTTGTAAGTGTTCCAATTCTGAGCCTTGGGACAGCAGTTGAAAAAAAGCACATTCCCCTTAACTGTGCTTACCTCTGGGACTGAAAAATACTTTCAAGTTTTGAACAGGTTCTTATCTGATCAGTTTGTTGGGACTAAGACACCAACTCATCACAATTAGAGGTTCTTTTCAGAACCACCACAGCTCATAAAATAAAGAGAGATTTACATGGTGTTACCGCAAAATTGCAAACCTTCTAGATCATCACAATTAATTCATTGATTTGTCAAATAATATACGTCACTTTGATGAATATTGCGTTTAATCATTTTTACATTTTTGTTTCACCACTATAACATTTGTTTATCAAACTTTGAACAAACTGAAGTAAGCAATTTAATAATTCTTCAAATTAAAAAAACAAAATTGCTCATTTGATGAATGAACAAGTTTGATGATAAGTTTTATGTTCTATCTTTTCCATGCAGGTAGCTGCACGTGTCGCTGATAGGATAAGAGATGTTGCTAGGTGTGTAGATTGGCCAATCTGACAATACTACTATAAAATTTCAAAAATTTGTGAAATGAAGTAGTTTTTCAATCTTTGACCAAACAGGCTTTAAACAGTTGAGAAAGTTGATTTTTTTTTCATGTTTGAGCTCGTGGAATGAAAGAATTGTTTGGTTGAGTCACTTTACCCAAACTAACTCTAGCTGTTATAGGGCCCTGGCCTGTAGAAAATGCATTGAACAGGCTGTTTTTGCTGCGTATCAAAGATTTCATCACAAATTTCATATTTTTTCTCAGGAATTCTCTCTTAAGGCTTGTATTACATACGGTACAAAAAGTTGTCAGCTGTGAAGTGAAACAGCGTTCACTTGAGAAAAAGTGGTTGAGGTAAAATTGACTTATCAACAGGATGGATGATGTGACTCTGTTGCGCCCTCTGTTGAATCTCTTGGATGAATACCAAACAAGAGAATGTTGAATATTCATGAAGTTCAACCACCATACGAACTTTGCTTTTACTATCAGCAGTATCAAGGGGTTCCAAATAAAGAAAAAAAATAGGGTATTCATTAATTCCTGGAAAATAAAAACTCAATTGAATTTTAATTTGTCTGCCGGATGGAAAACTATTCATTGTGATCTAAACGTGTTCCATTTTGATTTCCCTTGATACGCTAATGACGTATAAAACAGCCTTGAAATTTGATTAATGGCTCAATTAAATACTGTAAATTTGCTGTTCTAGGAAATTTGATGTAGCCTTGGACCTCGGTTGCGGCAGAGGCCATATAGCTAAGTGTATCAGTAAGGTGAGTGTTATTACTTGGGCATTTTGGGTTTCTTGGTACTCTTAAAGGTGTTGTACAGGATTGGTAGAGCTGACAAAACAGTCGCAAACAAAGTTCATGTTTTGTGTGATTAACCATATACATGAAGTAACAAACCTGTGAAAATTTGAGCTCAATTGGTCATCAAGGTCACGAAAAAAATAGTGAAAAGAGACCTTATGTATTTTCTGTTTTTCAAAAATCGAGTTTATTATCACGCATGATAAAAACTATTGTTTTACTCATTTCTCAAAAACGGTAGCATTTTAGGCAGAAATATTTTAAGGAACCCTTTCTACCATTACTTACTTTAAATCATGTAAGTTATGTGTGAATCTGTGAACATTTGTGCTTTTCGATCTTACCAATAGTGTACAGGGCCTTTAATTTCCCCACTGCATTTTTGTGATCTTTCACTTGGCCTTCAAGATAAGTGCCACATTAATAATAATTTTAGTGGTTAAGTTTGTCTATTAGTGTAGTTCCATGGATTCGGTAATCTTTTAGAATTGTCAATTACAACCACTTTACGTACTTGACTCTAGCTTGGACTGAAAAAAAGTGCAATGTAAAATTATGAACACAAATAAAGAAATGTTATCAAGTACATTTTTAAAAGTGATTTTTTTTTGGGGGGGGGGGAGACATTTTTAAAAACTTATTGATTCATTTAATGTGCGTTTCTAGAAGTCTAAAGCCTTGAGTTGGACTTGCAGGTCAATGGAAAATAGTTATGGACAGTTGCAGATTAAATAAAATAAAATCAATAATCATTGAGACCACCTCATAGTCAAGGATATTTGTTGAAGAGATGTACATGAGGTTCAATTATATTAAATAAAATAAGGGGGTCAATCACCTGTAATTTTGTACACAAACTGGGAGAAGTAACAACATTTTGGTTTGAGATTTTCTGGGGAATCGGGGAAAAAAAGCTCATAACCAGCTTTTATTGCTCACTTGCTGATTAGTACACACACACTCAACCGCCATTGAAAATTTACTCTCAGGAAAAAGTGTGAATGTTGTAAACTTTGCCTAGATTATTCCTTGCTGAGGCATGTAAGATCATAAAAATCTATTGCTTTCATTTGAAATTTGAATGGAACTTAACTTGACAGTTTTAGATCCTCCCATGTTTTTGGTTTTTGTTCAATGAAAGCATAGCTGGAAGATGTAATACCGGTACTTATTTTTATGAAAGAATTTGTTATTGCAGTCTGGCGCTGGCCTGTCTGTTGTGTACCTGAGAACAACCTTGAATTTTAGAATTAGCATTCAAAGACGTTGAAGACTTCCCTTGTTGACGCTTTCCCTGACTGAGAGTTCTGTGGAATGCAGTAATTTGTTGGCTGTGCAATTGAATTTCCTGGCAATTGCATGAGCGTGCATTGGCATTGATTGGGCTTGTGTGTGACAAACTCATTTATTAGTGTGTTTTCTCGGAAAAGATTTGAATAGTTTTTCGGCAGTGTCAAACCAGTCAAGGCAACCGATGTCACATTTTTCTCAAAATTGATGTCCTTGATGCAACAATCAATAGGAGTAAACAAAACTGAACCGATCGAAAACAATTTGAAAAGGATAATTTGCACCATTTGTGGAAGTGTTTTTGCACCATGTTTTTGCACCATAATTTTCTATTTGAATAGAAAACACACAAACATGGGATGTTATTCTGCCTGTCAGATTGCCATTTCTAGAAGAAAATTGTTAATGCACTTAGACCGAGGTTTAATATGCATTTGCTTCATTTCAAGTCTGCACATGATCAAATGAGTACAAAACGACTGACCCACATTTCTCCTGAAGATAATCAGAGCATACTGATCGAAACGTTGAGTCGTTAACCACCGGTTCTGTTCAGAACCAACTCTGCTCGAAGAGATATTCACATGGTGTTACCGCAAACCTCTCTTAGTTATACCTCCACCATGCAAAGTTTCAAATCCTAATGACCCACACTTCTCAGATGCTGAACAATATAAAATGCAAAATGAACTTTCACAGGACGGGGGGTTTCTTTATGCGGATGATGTAAAGTATGCCTTTACAGCTACCTAAATCAGAATACTCTCGAGTAGTGTTCATGTATGGACATAATGTGTAGCAGCAATTGCAACTCAAAAGGGGGACCTGGGAATACAAATGCACATGCTGAGAAAAAAAAACCCAGCAGAGTGTGTTATTCGCATTGACAGTAATCAATAACTGGAAAAATGAACATGAAATAGACTAGAAAATCAGGTTAAGTGCTTCCAGAAAAATATATAATTAAAGATGCCTTGATTGTGTTGTTGTTTGTTTGTTTGCAGAAAGTGGTGAAAAAGCTTTACATGTCTGACCTTTCCAGAAACATGCTGGTAAGTTCGTTATCTTCCCCAAGGTAACATCAATTTTCCCTGACAATGTTCATTAGCAGGCTCCATAATGGGAGAAATCCAATGAGTCTATAAGGGGAACGATGAACAACCGCTGTGCAAAACAACTTAGGAGGTTTTCTAAGGCCTGGCGAATTCTATTGAGGCTATAGAATTCACAGTATTAAAGGGGCACTATCATCATGATCAAAGCAGGCCTGTGGATTTCCATGGAATTATGAACTCTCACCCAGATACTGCACGTGCATGCCCCTCCCTCCGTATCATCTATGGAGGGTGTGCGTGCAGTAACTGGGTGAGAGTTCATGATTCCATGTACAGCCACAGACCTGTTTTGATCATGATGATAGTGCCCCTTTAACACTTTTTAAAAGTCTGTACCTACTTATCGCAGCTCTCGATATATACTTTCCCCCCAAAACAGGATAAATTTCCAATTGGGGATTTTGCTGTGCTCATGGCTGTTGGGAAGAAAGAAATAGGAATATTCTACGTTTTTTATTCTACATCGTTTTTCCCCTGAATTGAATGAAAATGAAAATTATTGTAACTAAGGTGACTCCCCTGGCGTGTTTGCTTGAGCGAAACACCATGCCAGAAATGCTCAGAGATTTTTGCCCTAAATTGGTACAGCTTTCTTTTTGTTGCGATGCCAATCTTTTCTCCCAATCAGTCTATTTTATCACACTCAAGTGGACATGTTACTCACCCCTGTGGGGAAATCATGAAAGGTTTTGCAACGTCCAATGCAATGAAACTTGCATTATGTAGGGAAGGGTACATCTAGTCTTACAGAGATGTAATGGTGTTTGACCAGTGCTTGGATTAAAGTGCATCGAATTACTTTATTTATTTATTTATGTCAAACATCAGTGATGCATGCAGCACCTTCTGCATATCTGGGTCCAATTTCATAGAGCTGAATAATTTCCTGCTTAGCAGAAATGAACAGGATACCGGTCACAAATGGTACATGTGACATGGTATTTTGGCTGGTAACCTTATTCTGGTATGCATAATTTTATTGTGCTTAAGCACCCCTATGAACTTCGGCCCTGATCATGGACCCACATAAATACACTAAGATTACATTCATAAGGAAAATTTTACAGATACTTACCCAAATCAATATGAAGAACATTACATTGGCCACAGGAATCAGCTTTTCTTTTTTAATGATTTTTTTGACTCGATATGTTAATATCTGTGTTGAAAGTAACAAATTTCAACAAATCAAGTCAGTAAAATCATTTACAAAACAACATTTTTGATATAATATGTGTTTAGTGTTTTTAGACTCGCCGTGCAATTACCCATTAGCAAGATGGGTAAGCAATGACGAAAAGACTTTAAAATTCTGTATTTTCTAATCACAATGTCATTGACTCATTGACTTTGAGTAGCCACTGACTGAAGAGTGACTCAAACTAAAAGAGACACTGACTCAAACGTTATAACTGTAGTTTGTCAAAGTTTCTGGGTGAATATGAACAGAAATTGTTCTGACGAGAAAATTGTGACAGAGATTAGATACAACATGCTTTCACTATTTGTTTAGAATTGTGACAGACAGAGATTCTTGTGTTCTTAGGACAAAGTTTAACGCTCGAAGGTTTGTGACTCAGATTTGAATCTTATTTTCGACCTAGTATTTCACCAATTAGTAAATATTTAGGTATCTATAAAAATGGGATAACTACTTGGACATTTTGTCAAGGCTCATAATAAAAAAATATGTTTAAAGAACTTTCATCAGCAGAAACATTTAAGTTAACTAAACTCAATGACTTTAAAACAGGTACAACTGTAGTTAGAAGGTTAACTAAACTCAATGACTTTAAAACAGGTACAACTGTAGGATACCCAACTGTAGTTAGAAGGTTGTTGCACCCTCTTGTGTTTCCATAAATAATATATACACAAAATAAAGTCTCATCAGCAGTAAAAAAGGTTTACCAGTGACTAGCTAGCGGGACCAGTTATTTTGTCATTAAACTGGTCCACCATTTTTTTCACTGGGCCCTGTCTTAAGGTTTTCTTTTAAGTGTTTTCAGGGTTTGCCTTTAACTTGTTTCAGTACTAGCTAGTAGGACCAGTAAGCTTAACTTGTCATATTTCACTAGTCCATCAGCCTTTTCACTAGTCCATATTTCAAATGAAACTATGAAGCTTTTCAACACTGAACTAGCCAGATGGCCCATTCGGAGTGAATTTTGACTGGTCCTCTGGTGTTTTAACTAGCATTTGGCCAGCGAACCAGTGTTAAGGGAGTTTGCTGATCAACTATTTGGCTTTAAACAGTGTAGTTAAGATGTTGTGGCGCCCTCTTGTGTTTTCATATATCAAATCAGAGTTGGAGATCTTTAGATAGTGAGGGTTTCTGTGAACATGTTTTCAATGTTAGTTTGGGTAGTCACTAGCCACATACTTTTATACTCATGTTTCAATATATATCAAATGCATTCCGCTCTTCCCAAAGGACAAAGTCGTTTCAGGATTGTCTGGAAGTTATGACTCGTTATTGTTCAATGTCATAACAATAAAGAGCAGGGGGAGGAGGAGGGATATTACCATAACAAGGCAATCTTGTCATGAAGACAAATTGCGCCCACTCCTTTTGTGAACTGATGTTGAGCATACAAACTTGAACGTTCTGTCATCATAACATGAATTCTTTGTTTAGAAATAAAAAATAACAGCCACATGGAATAAATGAAAACAATTCAGAACTTCCTCAAAAATGAAACAGTCTGGAAAAGTAGAAAATACTTCAAAGGAAAGTTGGTATTCATTACACACTAATTTGGCAACCCTTGATTATTCTGATGAGTACATCATCATGTACAGATTGTGTGTAGTGTGAACTTAACAACAGAAGAGGTTTTAAATATCAAGACGGCCAAAAAGACGCTTGCTTAAGTTGTTTTTTGTGTAACAATTGTTGTAGAAACCATTTATATAAAGACATTTATGTCTCTCATGAATTCTCACAATTCTTATGCTTTTTGCCCCAAATAAAAAGACATTTTTTCTTTTCTAAAATCCTTTCACAAAAACCTCCAGGCTGTAGCTGATTTTAACATCTGTAACTGGTTTTAATTTATTTCAAATCCAATTTTCATTACGCCGTTGCTACATAATTACGCATTCCAGATTATTCAACAACCATAACCATTTGTTTTCTTCAAAGAACGAGGTCCGCAAAGATTGAGATCCCTCAGGGCTTAGCTGGCGAGGGTGGGGGCATTAATAAGCTTGTTATTTTGTTTCATTTCAGAGAATATGTTTCAAGTTACAGTTGTCTGTAACCGGGGGGGCGGCTATGAGTCCATTAAGGGAGGGGGTGGCATCTGGTTAGTTGCTGAAGGGGTTTGAAAACCTTTTGTAAAAAAACAAACAACATATAGTGGGTGGGGGAGGGGTCAGGGTTGGGGGGGCTGATAGTTTCAATCTCTAACATCGTTATTCTGATGGCAGTTTCCTGCCTTTTGTATGTTCTGTTATTTGGCAGCATATTCTTTTTTTCTCAAGGCCCAATTTCATAGAGCAGTGTAAGCAGACAATTCCCTACTAAGCAAAAAGAAGCAATATACCGGTCACTGTGACATGGTATTTTGGCTTGTAACTGTATTCTGGTAATAAAAATTGTTTTAGTTGCTTAATTGCTTAGTTACTCTTTTTTTAAGCAGCTCTATGAAACTGGGCTCAGCCTATTATGTACATATGGACTGGCAAGGAGGTCACTAGCGCACGTCTATGCACCCCGATGGACTGTGAGTGACCAGAAGAGGTTTCTAGGACCCTCTATAGAACCCTCTTCTGGTCACTCAAAGTTCCATGGGGAGATAGACGTGCACTAGTGACCGAATTATGCCAGTCCATATGTATACAACTTTGTCCTTAATATGAAAACCCCAAATATATCAGGGTTGTTTTAGTTGCAAACTGTTTTAGTTCAACAGTTGACTCATGAGCAAGTCAACCATAAGCAATTTACCAATCAAAGGACCTCTTTCAGTTTCACTAGATTCAGCTTTTTACTTGCTGTTCACTGTTCACTGTTCACATCATGAGAGGGCACTATAACCAATAAAATATTTTAAGTATAGTGCCGGTTTGCGACCCTTTTCCCGCAAATAACGCGCGCCAATGTTTTGATGCTAGTTCATGGTGGCACAAATTTGGATGCACAAGCCTGTATTATTGAACCCCACGTGACTGTGTTTCAGCTAACCAGAATGGAGAACCAGCAAGAGGTGTACTTATAAAGCAAATTATTTGTCTGATGAGTTTCAATAGAGGGATGTAAAGGAGGCTAGATGTACCCATTGTACACATGTACATGCAGTCAGCTCATCTTGTAGTACATGTATGCCCCAGGCGCTGGTAAACTGATCATGCTTTTAACATGGGATCGGGCATAATCAGAGTCTAACAGTTTGTGTCCTGGATTTTATCAGAGTTTTGAAGGAGTCCCCTTTAACCCAAAGCAATGATGTCTTTAATGTCCCAAGCTCATACTCAAAGCAAAAACTTATTTGATTCTAAACCAATTCTTTGGTGCTCTGACTTTATGAAGCCACAAGGGGGATACGACATCAACATTGTGCATAACACCTTTTGACCTACAATACTGTTAAAAAGGTTAATCTATATATAAAGCAAAGAGACTGCACTTGTTTTGGTCTGAAGATAGAATAGATTGAGAGGTTTCTCTGAAACGGATCACGCTTAAGGCTTTAAATACTAACTAGTTTACAGTCACCTCAATAACAGGTAAACAAACAATGAAGGAATATTTACAGCCACTGTTACAATCTTGATTTGTTTTCTTCAATAGAATAGGTGTAAATTCACAACAAAATTATTTTCAAAGCACTGCCGCAGTGCTTTGAAAGCTTTGCTCGAAAGTTAAGGACATTACCGGGATGAGGAAAGTACTAAATATGAACAGTTTGTGCGGGGTCTTGAAACAGTTTATGTGGAACAATTACGTTGCAGATATAAATAATGTTCCTTGAATGTAGGCCTACACTTGTAGTTGATGTGTATCATTATTTGTATGGTGGGTTAATAATCTGGGCATTTCTATACACGCAGCCATGCTTACTCAGTGACTGAATGGTATCTCAATACCATACAGAAACTATGCCCAAACAGCGCCCTCACAGACTGAGGTCAACGGAAGACCTTTCATTGGCTGAGAGATGTGCATGGCGCGTGCGCACATGTGCAAGTGTTCTATGCTTAATTTTACGTGTAGGTGAGGGGGGGTTTTTGTTTTTGTATATAGTGCCTTTTAAGTGTTTAGAGGCACTGTGGCGCAATCTGCCATCAATGCCACTGTGCCAGGTTTGTATTTTATGTTGCTTTTAGTTTCATCTATAGTGAGCACATAATCATTTGCCTAGGTCACTGGATTGTGTTTGCCAGCTTTTATGATTCTTGGTCATAAAAACTGATTTCCAGTTATATGAAGAAGGGCCAGATGGTTTACAGTCTCACATTACTTTGTTGTGGCTTTTTAAGGGCAATGTGAGACTTCGAACATAACGTTTTCGTTTTCTGATTGACTGTTTGATGTACATCCATACAAATCAGATAATACTTTGAACAATAATTCCTGTTGAATACTTGCTTCGTGTGTATGGACTCCATGCTACCAATTTTGACACAGGGGAAAAATGATTTTTTTAATTTTTTTATTTTGATTTTTTTTGACGTAAGAATACTAAAATGACATTGCAGTCTATTTCATTGATTGAGGGTTCAACAAAAATAAGAATATTATAAACTGTATACCCCGGGTAAGTACACTCAATAATATAAGATGTATGATATATACTAATTCAACAAAAGTGTATATTATGCCTTAAGGGATGCAGTTACGCCACCAAGCAACAGGTTGCCTCAACCTGTCAGTAGGGATTCACATGCAATGCAAAATCTGCTGCATTCATAATATAACCACCTTTGACAGCCCTAATGCGTAGTGTGACGTCATCCCCAGATTAGATTATCAAATTTTCATGGAAAGCAAAGTGTGATAATTCCTTATAGTTTGACCCCCAAATCTATCACTATTACAGCGGCTCAGAGTATCTTTAAAGATGTTACTTACAGCTAAGCTTCCCCCAACCCCCAGGCAGCGTCTTCAGCTAGGTATGTGCTGATAATTTGACTGTAATTCCATTTTGCACTTAGACAAATTTTTTGCTACAGCGGGCCTGCGGTCCCTTGGGACATCAGATGGTGTGCGACAGGAAGGAATGCGAAAGATTACGGCAGTACATGTAGTTCCGCAAGAAAGAGAAGAGAAAAAAAGGAAGAAAGGGGGGAAAGACTAATTGTAGGATCTTTGTATTGGATAGCTCTCCCGGAAAACGCTCGATAATTTGTTGGTAGCCTTGCGGAAGATTCAATCAATTTGGACTTGGGCACTGTGGTCATTTTCCGGTAAATACTAAAAAAGAACCTTCTTAAGTTGGGGCAGTGCAAATCTGCGCTCTGATATCAGCCAAAAGTGTTCGATCACTTGGAAAGAATAAAGCTTTTGTACATGTACATGTAGGGTGGTGGTAGATTGTGCAATTGTAGATGCGTCATTCTATCTGTGGTGGCAGACAGAAGCATATTTGTCACGTGATGCCCTAAAGTGAGATTCATGGGTGTGTTGCCATGGAGACAAAAGGGTATATGAACAGCTGTTTCTATGGTGTTTCCCTCAAGATAATTTTCCTTTGATTTGATTATTGGCTGAATTCCTCTGTGGACAATCTTCAGCCTGGCGGGTGTGTGAATTTACAGTTTGTTTTCCTTTTAGAGAAAAAAATGAATGGTGTTCCCTTTACTCATGAAAAGATCTATTTTTGACTTGTATTTGAACTCGACATTCCTCAACCCCTTATTTGTATTTGATTACAGTACAGGCTAGTATGTAGGTTAGCAGGCCTGCCAGTTTTGCATTTAAATCAAGATTTTCAAGTTCATTATAAACACTAAGGGATAATGCAATCGTACTCGGGGCTAAAGACCGCATCCCTCTGGGATTTCCTTTTTCTTTTCTTTTTTCTTTCTTTTTTTGGCACTCTGGCAGTCCGCTCACATCCATTCAGCGATCGTAGAATCACCCTAATAGGTCAATGGTCGAATCTAAATTTGGGGGTTTCTCAGGCAGGTCTTTTGCCGATATTGCATCAACAATACGGTGGAAGAACTCGACATGTAGAACGCAGCCTGCCCAAGTGGTGCTTATCAATGCCTTGAATTCTGGGTCTGTACAGGAGTAGCAACTCACAGGATGAAAATTACCATGTCATTTTATGTCGGGCAGAAGAAGACGTTGTGCATGGTTGAAATCAAACACAGATTGTGCACTGCAAGCAACTTTTTTTTCGGAACGGATGACATTATAGATTTCCCTAAAGTGAAGACAATTTCAAGTGCACTCTGTGTAGTGGTTATCTTGGCTATTTATATCTTCTTGTAACACTCTATGATTGCGGGTGGGTCCATGCCGCATGTAATTCAACAGGCTTTTTTGTTTAAGCAAGTTATTTTGAAAGTCAAATAAGTTGATTGCATGTGTGACCTACATTTCAGCCACCTTCATTTTAGATCAGTCTTGTTTGGAATCTTTTCGAGATATTTTGCACAGAAGATAAAAGTATACACTTTTGTATACACTTTTGACTACAGGATAGTTTATACCCAAGTACAGGTATGAACATTTTTCTCTTTTATTTATTCCACAAAATCAAAGTAATGTGTGCAACACTTTACAAAAACATGTAGTATTTAAAGTTGTGTGACCTGATTTTCACTGAAAGATTAAACAAATAAAAATTATAACTTTTTTTCTCAGATCAGATTTTAAAATAATATGATGCTGTTTCAAAATGAAAAACATACAAAAAGTTCAGCATAAGATAAGATAAGAAGATTTATTTGTTCATCATGTAAACATGAAAAGTGTTTTCCCATTCATAAAAAACACTCAATAAAAACAGCCACAAAAATACATACAATAAAAAAACAATCATATAAATACATTCAAGAGTAGGTAATTAAAACAGTCAACATTCAAAGCAGTTGAAAAGTAAATAAATACAAAACCACAGACAATGTACAAAATACATGTACAAATATAATGTCAAGATCCCGACAATAATTTCTTTTTAGTCTTTAATTAACTACCACTTATCACTGGCGGATTTTTATGTGTGCAACACCTTTAATGAAAGTTTATAACTATCTCGAATCTATAAAAATAGCAGTTAAAATTTAAATCTACATATAAATTTTCGGGTCAAATATCGGCCAAAAATTGGACCTAGCATGTTTAAATATATAAGTAAGTAACCTCAATAGATGTAAATGGTTGCAGATGGGGATACAAAAAGGTTAAGGGATATTTGAGTAGCTACATGTAAACATAAAACAAAAAGTCATTTTGGATTAGCATTTGACAAATTTAACACAGTACAGGGACAGTAAGTGTCAACTTTTCTCCACTTCCCTGAAAAACATGATGATGCCTTTAAAAGATGTTTTACGGTGCAACAAAAATCAATCGTTCTTAATTTGTGATTCTCAAAGTTGAGAGGAAAACAAGCTATGGAAAAAAGGATTAATTTAACCTTTTCATGCACCGCTTATTTCAGTGATAGATTGATCATATGGACACATTAATTGTTGAGACTTTTTTTTGCAAATGGCAACCCCCCAAAAAACAGGTCTCAAGCACCCTCAAGAGTCCTCTTTCCCATTCTGAAAACTGTGTGGCCGTGCAATCTTTGTTTTTCGTTTTACAACTATTGTTCTAAAGGGAGTTAAACTGGTCGCTAGCGACCGGTTGGCGCGTGAAAGAGTTAAATGTTTTCTGTAGATGTCATTCCGATGTTAGTTCATTCACATGTTGGAAAGCTGGCACATAACGTATTCTGCCTTTAACTAATGGTGTCAGTGGTGGCACTAAAGTGGTATTAGGTCTCCTGAAATGGTTAGAGCACTAAAGGAGGTGAATGACAGCATGTTCAGCTGATATTTCACCCCCTTCTTTTTTTTCCCCTTTTTTAAAGATAATTCCCAGGGGGTGTTACTGGATGTGTGTGGCATTTCTTGAGCATTGGTGCAGGGATTTATAGATATTTATAGTTCATTAGCTAATGGGATGTTGGTTCATATTACTCAATCCCGTCTTAATCTTGGTATGGGAGGTTCATGCATACATGGATGGGGTAGAGCCGACGCTGTCTCGCATTCAGACTATGGAGAGGTTGAGACGGGCTGGAAATATGTGTTAATCAAACTTTGAGCAGAGTGTGGCGGGACAGAGTGGTTACACGGACACTGACCCACATGTACGTGCTCATGTAAACGTTCACATCAGTAGAGAGAAGTTTCACTCCTGATGCTTATCACCTCTCAGAATGTGACTTTTCATTATTGATTATCAATATTCTATTAACCCTATTGGGACAGACCAGGCTTTTGGGGGACTTATGGGGATGGGGGGGGTATAGGTGGGGGTGGGAGGGGGCATGTAGTACCCCTTCCCTCTGTATTTTCCAAATTTTTTCAAGCAATTTTTATTAAACTGTCCACAAATGTTCATTGTACCAAGTTCTACAAGATGACGTACAAAATAATTCAAACATTTACCATTAAAGGGCATTTTTGGTAGTTTGATTGCCCATTTTTGGTCAAAAAACAAAATTTGCCCATAATTTCTGTATATTTTGTCCTGATGCTGTAAAACTGTGCGAACTTGTTTATTTTGCCATGATCAATAACAGTGACATATTTTTATTACTGGGGTCACATGGATGATTCTGTGGTATTTTTTGACCTAAACAGTTGGAAATTAGCATGTAAAAAATATTCCATTGATAACAAACTTGACACAGTTTGAACACCTAAATACGAGCTGAAAACACAAGCTCCAAGATGCCAAGTTAAACATTCTTGTGCGAGTTGATTTTGTGTATGAATTTGAGCCCTGTTGTTGTCTTTAAAGAAACGATGTTGGCTTGAAAGGAGCGGCAAGCCCCATGAGGTCAATGCATTAAGTATCGGTAGGTTTAATGAGTCTGTCTTTGATTGCTGCTTGAAGGGTTGTATTGGATGGATTGGAAGCCATTAGAACTTGTTGGTGTCTCAGCATAGCAAACCATTGATCCATCTCTTTATTTGATTTCTTAGAGTGATGTGTGCACTTTTAGTAATTTTGAGGAACCACACTTTGCAGAGAAACTATTTGAAACAAAAGGAAGAGTCCTATTTTGTCCTTGTCATGTTGTGACAGGTTGTAAGCTCTGAGATGAAGAGGTGTGTTTGCTCTAATAAAGAGCAAACCTTCTTAAGAGTAGGGCTTCAACAGTCTCATACAATGCAGTTTATGCATTTCCCTGTGAAAGAAAAGAAGATATGTACATGATGTAAAATTAATGTTAGTTTTATTAACAACAGAAGTAGAGTGAACATGTCAAGTAAACGGACTGGCATGTACCACACAAACTAAGAACATCAACGAATACTGTATTAATGTGAAATTGTAGATGCTCATACATTTTGATAACCATGAATATTATACTTTTGTTTATTTTTCATGGCGTCTACACAACAGGAGGCGGCCCACATACCCGAAGGCATTGAATGCGTCAAAATTCACGCTGATGAAGAGTTTACTCCTTTTAAAGATGACTCCCTGGATCTTGTTGTAAGCAGTCTAAGGTAAGAGAACTGGGGACCCTGTGTATCTGTTTGTAACCCACATAGAGGCTGCAGGGCTGCATAACAAGTCACCCTCGGGAAATCCCCCCCCCTCCTCCATGCCCTCCCCATTGATTCATATGATTTGTGGGGTGGAAATACAATCCGAGGTTTGCTCAGTACCATGGAAATACTTTGTCATTATGTCGTGATGTGTCTTAAAGATGAATAGTCCAAAAATACTGTTTATCGTTATCTGTTTTTTTTTAATTCAAATTGTTGTATTCTTTTAGCATTTTTTTCAAGAATGTTTTCATAATCTGTTGCTTTTTCAAAATTGAAATTTTTTATTTTCGTCTAGAAAGTATTGTTTTTTACTGATCATGTGAAGAATTTAATTTAAATTGGTAAAATTTAAAATAAATAGCCCCTCATTGTTGTAACAGCTTGTTTCTACCCCCTCCAGAAAAAATAATAATAATAATAACAAATTGTTCCATTTTTTGTTTACATTTTAGGCCATTTTACCACTAAAAATTGCATTGTTCTTTGGGTCAGGAAGCAGTTTGTATTGTCCAATTATTCTTTTTACAACTTAAATGTTGTTATATGGTGTTGGAATTCATGTATTTCCATGGTACCCTGCAACCAAACCCCCCTTGATAGATTATGCGCCTTTGAGTTACCATGCTGCTGTTAAAATTTGATGTCATTTGTTTTCAGCTCTCTATGCATTTTGGGGCCTGTTCAAAATGAGTTGACAATTTCATTAAAAAAATGAAATGTCATGGCCAAAGTATGCAAAATCCCTAATTCGGGTATCATGATTCATTACTGGCGGTGATGTTTGCAAGTGATGTACCCGGAGGGTACGGGAATAAACATTGGCAATTATGCATTCACGCTTTGCAATGTTCAGCATGTGCGTGATGTCTGTAATTGGACAGGTAACTGTGATCGATGCAGGTGAAAGGAAAACAAAAAGTGAATTTTGTTTACTCACGTAAGACTGAGTTTTAGCTGAATTGATGTTGGCTGTTTACAGGATGTCAGGATTCTTTCACATGATCCCGGATGTAGAGGTGCAGTGGGGAGATTTACATGAATGTTTTATAACAGAAGTAAAGCTGTTTGTTCACAAGCAGCTGCAAGTACCTTCCAGGTACTTTACACTGAGCTGAGGATGTAAAAGTGCAAAAGTCAATAATAACATTGAATGTACTTTGAGCATTACACAGACCAAAAACAACCAAAAATGTTTTAGGAGGCTGAGGGAAGAATCTTAACAATGAGTAGGTTTGCCTGCAATGTTTAGTTTTAGAATTATATTTTGGGGTGAACAAAGAAAAATTGACTCAACAGGATTGTAACCTGCGACCTCCGGGTTAACGTGCCGGCGCTCCACCAACTGAGCTATCACTAGCCCAAATGTTTGTGGCCTCCTTATTTTCTTACTGGCACCCCCTAACAAAGGTATTGACAAAATAAGGCAACTGCCAATTTTAGGGATACATGTACATAATGGTTCAGTTGGTAGAGAAAATGGCACTTAATCCGGAGTCGCAATTTCAAATCCTGTACTAGGTAGTCATTTTTTCTTTGTTAAACCCAAAATTAATTAAAATTTTACTCAGTCAGTTTCTCTTGTGGTTTATTACTTGACGTTATAGATTGAATGTATGTTGAATGCAATTAACTGCATCTGCTGTTAAGACCTCTACTGATGAGTTTGCCTGAAGTGGTTAGACAAGCTTGGTAGTTGAATAGATCCCTGTACTGATGACGTCACAGTTTGTTTACTGTATTGGTTAATTGCTGTAACTGGTTCCTGCATTTCCAACAGTTGAGCAAAGACACAATGGTTTCCCATTCTTCTGCAATGCTGTAAACAAACTGAGACGTCATCAGTACTAAGGTCTATTGGAGAAGGTTGTGGGCTTAAAGAAGATTGCCTCTGTTATTAGTCTACTACACAGGCAAGCACAGAGTATACCTTGCTGCTGGATAGCTTAGCCTTGGAAAGCATTCATGGGTTGATTTAGTCACTAGCCTAGCACCCGAAGGCATCCATGGGTTGATTTAGTCACTAGCCTGGCACCCAAAGGCATCCATGGGTTGATTTAGTCACTAGCCTGTCACCCCAAGGCATCCATGGGTTGATTTAGTCACAAGCCTAGCACCCAAAGGCATCCATGGGTTGATTTAGTCATTAGCCTGGCTCCCAAAGGCATCCATGGGTTGATTTAGTCACTAGCCTGGCACCCAAAGGCATCCATGGGTTGATTTAGTCATTAGCCTGGCACCCAAAGGCATCCATGGGTTGATTTAGTCACTAGCCTGGCACCCAAAGGCATCCATGGGTTGATTTAGTCACTAGCCTGGCACCCAAAGGCGTCCATGGGTTGATTTAGTCATTAGCCTGGCACCCAAAGCCATCCATGCGTTGATTTAGTCATTAGCCTGGCACCCAAAGGCATCCATGGGTTGATTTAGTCACTAGCCTGGTACCAAAAGGCATCCATTGGTTGATTTAGTCATTAGCCTGGCACCCAAAGGCATCCATGGGTTGATTTAGTCACTAGCCTGGCACCCAAAGGCATCCATGGGTTGATTTAGTCATTAGCCTGGCACCCAAAGCCATCCATGGGTTGATTTAGTCATTAGCCTGGCACCCAAAGGCATCCATGGGTTGATTTAGTCACTAGCCTGGTACCAAAAGGCATCCATTGGTTGATTTAGTCACTAGCCTGGCACCCAAAGGCATCCATGGGTTGATTTAGTCATTAGCCTGGCACCCAAAGGCATCCATGGGTTGATTTAGTCACTAGCCTGGCACCCAAAGGCATCCATGGGTTGATTTAGTCACTAGCCTGGCACCCAAAGGCATCCATGGGTTGATTTAGTCATTAGCCTGGCACCCAAAGCCATCCATGGGTTGATTTAGTCATTAGCCTGGCACCCAAAGGCATCCATGGGTTGATTTAGTCACTAGCCTGGTACCAAAAGGCATCCATTGGTTGATTTAGTCATTAGCCTGGCACCCAAAGCCATCCATGGGTTGATTTAGTCATTAGCCTGGCACCCAAAGGCATCCATGGGTTGATTTAGTCACTAGCGTAGCACCCAAAGGCATCCATGGGTTGATTTAGTCACTAGTCTAGCACCCAAAGGCATCCATGGGTTGATTTAGTCACTAGCCTGGCACCCAAAGGCATCCATGAGTTGATTTAGTCACTAGCCTGGTACCCAAAGGCATCCATGGGTTGATTTAGTCATTAGCCTGGCACCCAAAGGCATCCATGGGTTGATTTAGTCACTAGCCTGGCACCCAAAGGCATCCATGGGTTGATTTAGTCACTAGCCTGGCACCCAAAGGCATCCATGGGTTGATTTAGTCATTAGCCTGGCACCCAAAGGCATATATGGGTTGATTTAGTCATTAGCCTGGCACCCAAAGGCATCCATGGGTTGATTTAGTCACTAGCCTGGTACCAAAAGGCATCCATTGGTTGATTTAGTCACTAGCCTGGCACCCAAAGGCATCCATGGGTTGATTTAGTCATTAGCCTGGCACCCAAAGGCATCCATGGGTTGATTTAGTCACTAGCCTGGCACCCAAAGGCATCCATGGGTTGATTTAGTCACTAGCCTGGCACCCAAAGGCATCCATGGGTTGATTTAGTCATTAGCCTGGCACCCAAAGCCATCCATGGGTTGATTTAGTCATTAGCCTGGCACCCAAAGGCATCCATGGGTTGATTTAGTCACTAGCCTGGTACCAAAAGGCATCCATTGGTTGATTTAGTCATTAGCCTGGCACCCAAAGCCATCCATGGGTTGATTTAGTCATTAGCCTGGCACCCAAAGGCATCCATGGGTTGATTTAGTCACTAGCGTAGCACCCAAAGGCATCCATGGGTTGATTTAGTCACTAGTCTAGCACCCAAAGGCATCCATGGGTTGATTTAGTCACTAGCCTGGCACCCAAAGGCATCCATGAGTTGATTTAGTCACTAGCCTGGTACCCAAAGGCATCCATGGGTTGATTTAGTCATTAGCCTGGCACCCAAAGGCATCCATGGGTTGATTTAGTCACTAGCCTGGCACCCAAAGGCATCCCTGGGTTGATTTAGTCACTAGCCTGGCACCCAAAGGCATCCATGGGTTGATTTAGTCATTAGCCTGGCACCCAAAGGCATATATGGGTTGATTTAGTCACTAGCCTGGCACCCGAAGGCATCCATGGGTTGATTTAGTCACTAGCCTAGCACCCAAAGGCATATATGGGTTGATTTAGTCACTAGCCTGGCACCCGAAGGCATCCATGGGTTGATTTAGTCACTAGCCTAGCACCCAAAGGCATCCATGGGTTGATTTAGTCATTAGCCTGGCACCCAAAGGCATCCATGGGTTGATTTAGTCACTAGCCTGGCACCCAAAGGCATCCATGGGTTGATTTAGTCACTAGCCTAGCACCCAAAGGCATCCATGGTTTGATTTAGTCACTAGCCTGGCACACAAAGGCATCCATGGGTTGATTTAGTCACTAGCCTAGCACCCAAAGGCATCCATGGGTTGATTTAGTCATTAGCCTGGCACCCAAAGGCATCCATGGGTTGATTTAGTCACTAGCCTGGCACCCAAAGGCATCCATGGGTTGATTTAGTCACTAGCCTGGCACCCAAAGGCATCCATGGGTTGATTTAGTCACTAGCCTAGCACCCAAAGGCATCCATGGGTTGATTTAGTCACTAGCCTGGCACCCAAAGGCATCCATGGGTTGATTTAGTCACTAGCCTGGCACCCAAAGGCATCCATGGGTTGATTTAGTCACTAGCCTGGCACCCAAAGGCATCCATGGGTTGATTTAGTCACTAGCCTGGCACCCGAAGGCATCCATGGGTTGATTTAGTCACTAGCCTGGCACCCAAAGGCATCCATGGGTTGATTTAGTCACTAGCCTGGCACACAAAGGCATCCATGGGTTGATTTAGTCACTAGCCTGGCACACAAAGGCATCCATGGGTTGATTTAGTCACTAGCCTGGCACCCAAAGGCATCCATGGTTTGATTTAGTCACTAGCCTGGCACCCAAAGACATCCATGGGTTGATTTAGTCACTAGCCTGGCACCCAAAGGCATCCATGGGTTAATTTAGTCACTAGCCTGGCACCCAAAGGCATCCATGGTTTGATTTAGTCACTAGCCTGGCACCCAAAGGCATCCATGGTTTGATTTAGTCACTAGCCTGGCACCCAAAGGCATCCATGGGTTGATTTAGTCACAAGCCTGGCACCCAAAGGCATCCATGGGTTGATTTAGTCACTAGCCTAGCACCCAAAGGCTACATGTAGTCAAACTTGTGTTTCCTGTAGCCCGTCGGGTTAATCAGGCACCCTACATGCCCTACCTATTGTGAAACAATGTTCATTTTACGTGAAAATATTACACAGGATATTCAAAAGTTATGCAGGTAGGTCTAATGTACACCTGACCTGCCCCGGGAAATATAGTACAAGCCCTGGAGAGAATCATTGCAACCATGGGAACATCATAGATAGAATGGATGTATTCATGTAAACTTAAGTGGATAAGACTATAATGGGTTAAAAAGATTCCGCTAGAGGAGGATGCCATTCTCTTAAAGTTCTGAATTTCCTAATGGGAGTGGTCTTTACCATGAAAGAGTGATCAAGGACACATGACACTCGTGATCAGGATGCCATGATGAGCATTGTTATGATGCAGTCATAGAAAAATCATTCGCTAGTGTCGGAAAAGACATCCAAGGCAGCGACTAGTGTCTGCAAATGTTCTTGCCATTGTTTTGAGTCAAGTGTAAAAGGTGTCACATGATCGAAAACCATCTGTGAATCAAGTATTTAATGCACTTGATCATGTCAGACAGATGTCGTCAGTTGCTTAAATCTGTCAGAAACTGGTGGGAGGGGAGCAGGGGTGATTTTGAATCTGCGGCTTCTGAAGGGGTGGAAAATCAAAGTCCCAAGCAGCGTATGGAACGAGCTAATGGCGTTGATAATGACTGCCAGAATGTTGTTGGCTCATAAACATTGGTTTCAGGAAGATCTGAGTATTAGTCTTTGTGAGGTACTCAAGTCATACACTCTTCCTAGTCCTACATGTACACACTTCTCTTTGTTGCAGTCACTCTGTGGACATTTCTTTGTTCTGTACACTTAAGGAAATTCCTATTCTTCGACACATAGTGTTTCAAATCCCTACATTATGTGGACCTCTTTGTTTTCAGCTCCACACTTGGTATGTTGCGTTGAAACATTCATACTGACACTGTATCATCAAAACCACCGATTGTAACTTATAAGTCAGGTTTTTTTAAATTCAGGATTATTAACCTCGTCATCTTGTTCAAGAAGCTTTTAAAAGTGTGATGTTGTACATCAATGGGTTTGGAAGAGTACACTCATTTTAGTCATCATAGTTTTCAACTGTCATGACATACAATCAGCCTGTGAAAGATTCATAACTTTGGGAGCCCATGTTCAAGAAAATAAAGAATTCAGGGTTTTGTTGGGTTTGTTGGTGTTTTTTTCGATTTTTTCTTTTTACCTGTTTACAGTAATAATAATCAAAGTTGTCCTGGAGATTAACATATGCAAATTTTAATTTTGAAATAAGTTAGTGAGAAGCATGTTCTTGCACATGGCAGCATTTCAGACAGAAATCTTAGTACAGCTAAAAAGTAAGCTTTCAGAAAATAACTTTTCAATTGAATTTATTTTACAGTCTGCATTACCAGTCATGTATCATATCTTTAACTTTGATATTATGTAGTCACTTAAGAAAACGTTGCATGCAACATGAACAATATGATAGTATACTGCCCTCAAGCAGTTGCTGGCAGTGGGGATCTATGCATTATGTACTTGTCTATGTGGAATGTTTTTGTTCATCGGTATCACTGTGGACCCTAGGGTATGAAGATGAAATATGCTGGCAGTCCAAGAAATGTGTCTGTCTTGGTCACAGAGATGAATTAATGGACAGTAGATGTAATTTCTTGGAGGTCTTGTTATGGATTCAGCTTAGGGGGTATGTTCAATCATGATCAAATATCCCGGGGGCCAATGTCTTAATGTATGGAATTAATTTCTTCTTGGTTATAAAGTATATTCAAAAGGGGGAAGACAACTGCATTGGGGTTTTCTTACACAAAAGGTAAACGGCCAAACGTGGCAACGACCTGCACATTATTGTTATTTTTGAGTTTGGGGGAATTTGTTCATAGGTGACTGACTTAGGCCTACATCTCTAGCAAATATAAGACAAACAATTTTTAGTACCAAGGGAAAAGAAAAGGAAAAGTCATGTTTGTATGGCTGCATTTCCAAGTGTGCATCTTGAAAGTTCCTGCTAATCTTTCTTCTGTTCGGGGAAGGATTGCCTTTGTTTAGGGGTGAGAATTCTAAATGGGGAGTTCAAACAGATTTTCACATTAGTTCTTGGATTGCAACCAAGAACTAATCTTACATAAAAGCCAACCTGTGTTCAGGTTGTTGAAGTGGTTATATTCTTAGTTGTCAATGAACACTCCATACAGCCAACCTGTGGTCAGCTTGGCGGGGTCGTTTTATTCTTAGTTGTCAATGAACACACAGCTAACCTGTGGTCAGCTTGGCTTGGTGGTTATATTCACAGTTGTCAATGAGCACACCATACAGCCAACCTGTGGTCATCAGCTTGGTGTGGTGGTTATATTCTTAGTTGTCAATGAACACACCATACAGCCAACCTGTGGTCAGCTTGGTGTGGTGGTTATATTCTTAATTGTCAATTAACACACTATACAGCCAACCTGTGGTCAGCTTGGTAAGGTGATTTTATTCTTAGTTGCCAATGAACACACCATACAGCCAACCTGTGGTCAGCTTGGTGTGGTGGTTATATTCATAGTTGTCAATGAGCAAACCATACAGCCAACCTGTGGTCAACTTGGTGTGGTGGTTGTATTCTTAGTTGTCAATGAACACACCATACAGCTAACCTGTGGTAAGCTTGGTGCGGTGGTTTTATTCTTAGTTGTCAATGAACACACCATACAGCTAACCTGTGGTCAGCTTGGTGTGGTGGTTATATTCTTAGTTGTCAATGAACACACCATACAGCCAACCTGTGGTCAGCTTGGTGTGGTGGTTATATTCTTAGTTGTCAATGAACACACCATACAGCCAACCTGTGGTCAGCTTGGTGTGGTGGTTATATTCTTAGTTGTCAATGAACACACCATACAGCCAACCTGTGGTCAGCTTGGTGTGGTGGTTATATTCTTAGTTGTCAATGAACACTCCATACAGCCAACCTGTGGTAAGCTTGGTGCGGTGGTTATATTCTTAATTGTCAATTAACACACTATACAGCCAACCTGTGGTCAGCTTGGTGTGGTGGTTATATTCTTAGTTGTCAATGAACACACCATACAGCCAACCTGTGGTCAGCTTGGTGTGGTGGTTATATTCTTAGTTGTCAATGAACACACCATACAGCCAACCTGTGGTCAGCTTGGTGTGGTGGTTATATTCTTAGTTGTCAATGAACACACCATACAGCCAACCTGTGGTCAGCTTGGTGTGGTGGTTATATTCTTAATTGTCAATTAACACACTATACAGCCAACCTGTGGCCAGCTTGGTAAGGTGATTTTATTCTTAGTTGCCAATGAACACACCATACAGCCAACCTGTGGTCAGCTTGGTGTGGTGGTTATATTCATAGTTGTCAATGAGCAAACCATACAGCCAACCTGTGGTCAACTTGGTGTGGTGGTTGTATTCTTAGTTGCCAATGAACACACCATACAGCCAACCTGTGGTCAGCTTGGTGTGGTGGTTATATTCATAGTTGTCAATGAGCAAACCATACAGCCAACCTGTGGTCAACTTGGTGTGGTGGTTGTATTCTTAGTTGTCAATGAACACACCATACAGCTAACCTGTGGTAAGCTTGGTGCGGTGGTTTTATTCTTAGTTGTCAATGAACACACCATACAGCCAACCTGTGGTCAGCTTGGTGTGGTGGTTAGATTCTTAGTTGTCAATGAGCACACCATACAGCCAACCTGTGGTCAGCTTGGTGTGGTGGTTATATTCTTAGTTGTCATTTAACACACCATACAGTCAATCTGTGGTAAGCTTGGTGAGGTGGTTATATTCATAGTTGTCAATGAACACACCATACAGCCAACCTGTGGTCAGCTTGGTGTGGTGGTTATATTCATAGTTGTCAATGAGCAAACCATACAGCCAACCTGTGGTCAGCTTGGTGTGGTGGTTGTATTCTTAGTTGTCAATGAACACACCATACAGCCAATCTGTGGTAAGCTTGGTGCGGTGGTTTTATTCTTAGTTGTCAATGAGCACACCATACAGCCAACCTGTGGTCAGCTTGGTGTGGTGGTTATATTCTTAGTTGTCATTTAACACACCATACAGCTAACCTGTGGTCAGGTTGAGGTGGTTATATTCTTAGTTGTCAATGAGCACACCATACAGCCAACCTGTGGTCAGCTTGGTGTGGTGGTTATATTCATAGTTGTCAATGAGCAAACCATACAGCCAACCTGTGGTCAGCTTGGTGTGGTGGTTGTATTCTTAGTTGTCAATGAACACACCATACAGCCAACCTGTGGTCAGCTTGGTGAGGTGGTTATATTCTTAGTTGTCAATGAACACTCCATACAGTTAACCTACGGTCAGCTTGGTGCGGTGGTTATATTCTTAGTTGTCAATGAGCACACCATACAGCCAACCTGTGGTCAGCTTGGTGTGGTGGTTAAATTCTTAGTTGTTATTTAACACACCATACAGTCAATCTGTGGTCAGCTTGGTGTGGTGGTTATGTTCTTAGTTGTCATTTAACGCACCATACAGTCAACCTGTGGTCAGCTTTGTGAGGTGGTTAGATTCTTAGTTGTCAATTAACACTCCATACAGCCAACCTGTGGTCAGGTTGAAGTGGTTATATTCTTATTTGTAAATGAACACACCATACAGCCAACCTGTGTATAGGTGGTTGAAGTGGTTGGATTCTTAGTTGTCAATGAACACACCATACAGTCAACCTGTGGTCAGCTGTGTGTGGTGGTTAGATTCTTAGTTGTCAATTAACACTCCATACAGCCAACCTGTGGTCAGCTTGGTGAGGTGGTTGTATTCTCAGTTGTCAATAAACACATGTCCCATACAGCCAACCTGTGGTCAGCTTGGTGAGATGGTTATATTCTTAGTTGTCAATGAACACTCCATACAGCCAACCTGTGGTCAGCTTGGTGAGGTGGTTATATTCTTAGTTGTCAATGAACACACCATACAGCTAACCTGTGGTCAGGTTGAGGTGGTTATATTCTTAGTTGTCAATGAACTCACCAAACAGCCAACCTATGGTCAGCTTGGTGTGGTGGTTATATTCTTAGTTGTCAATGAACACACCATACAGCTAACCTGTGGTCAGGTTGAGGTGGTTATATTCTTAGTTGTCAATAAACACACCATACAGCCAACCTGTGGTCAGCTTGGTGAGGTGGTTATATTCTTAACTGTCAATGAACACACCATACAGCCAACCTGTGGTCAGCTTGGTGTGGTGGTTATATTCTTAGTTGTCAATAAACACATCATACAGCCAACCTGTGGTCAGCTTGGTGTGGTGGTTATATTCTTAGTTGTCAATGAACACACCATACAGCCAACCTGTGGTCAACTTGGTGTGGTGGTTATATTCATCGTTGTCAATGAGCACACCATACAGCCAACCTGTGGTCAGCTTGGTGTGGTGGTTATATTCTTAGTTGTCAATGAACACACCATACAGCCAACCTGTGGTCAACTTGGTGTGGTGGTTATATTCATCGTTGTCAATGAGCACACCATACAGCCAACCTGTGGTCAGCTTGGTGAGGTGGTTATATTCTTAGTTGTCAATGAACACACCATACAGCCAACCTGTGGTCAGCTTGGTGAGGTGGTTATATTCTTAACTGTCAATGAACACACCATACAGCCAACCTGTGGTCAGCTTGGTGCGGTGGTTATATTCTTAGTAAAAGTCTTACTTTCAGTTCTTGTTTTTTCAGGGATTTTGCACACAATCATATATACATGATGCTCATTTTGATCAGACAAAATGAATTTTTTCTCTTATCTGGCAGTTTTGCAGAAGAATAGTTTTCAGGACAAATTACACTGGTATCAAGTTTATCAAATATTAGCTTCCAGAATAAACCTTTTTTTGTTGTTTAGTATTACCAATCATACCTTTAACTGCATCTAACTTGAGTGCATGTTCCTTCAAATATTTTGATTTTGATCAATGAAATAAAAACTGAGTATCCGGGGAAGATATTCTTTGCACACGGCAGTATGATAGTTACCAAATACCCATATACACCTTTTAGTCACTACCTGAACTGAGTGACTCTGGCTGTGACTGGTGGCTATTAGCTTCAGTGTTGAAACTGAGAAGCAGGCATTTACCAGTGATCTGAACCCTGTAGCATGAAGCCGTCAATTCAAACATGGCAGTGTATTGAATGTTGTCAACAATGTCAACAGTTTCAGATGAATCACTGCTGGAAAGTGGCATCAAAAAATGTTCATTGAGAAACTAGTTGAACAGGATATATGTTTTATTAGTTTTTGGGGCTGGGATCGCTACAAGTCCATTTACCTGTCATTTTGAATTAGTTAGGGGGCATGCACATGAGGCAAACAACACAACTCCAATTAAACACGACCCAGATGTACATGGACTCCGCATGTACTCTAGACTCTGTTAAGGCTTCATTTATTAAAGGTAGGGTCATAGGTTGGTAAATACTACGATAATCATATTATTGCTACTATATTCATGAAGAGACACAATTAACAAATTATGGTTCTGTTTTTAAAGGTATTTTTCTGTGTGCAAGATTATAAGATGAAAACATACCTGGCTTGCGACCGTATCAGAAGTTTGATTTATTTCTTAACTACATTCATAAAGCAAGTGAGCTTTAATTAATAACATCATATTGGTCTTAAGTTATTTTCTTGACTTTGACAGTATTTCAGTTTGAACAATTTCTCTGACGGATTGGTTATGATATGAACGTTAGGCAATATCTGAATTTGTGGCTACGGTTACAGCAACGACTAATGCTGAGGTTTGAAAAAAAAAAGGATATCTTCTAACATCACAAGGCCGGACGGCCACTTCAAGGTGAGGGCTACACTTAACTGATTTGATTTGGGCTGTCGACCCAAATCAACTGTCATAACCAGGGGCACATTGCCACCTACTCTTGGGGCTGAAACAGGGTTACCCCCCCCCCCCCCTTCACAGTCCATAAGGATGTAGGCATGGGTATCATCCACTAGGATCCTGGCTGGTAGAACAGAATGCACTACCTTCCCAACTGTTTACGAAGCAATTATGGTTAAGTGCCTTGCTCAAGGGCAATAGTGTCATGACCGGGATTCGAACCCACACTCTGTTGCTGACAACACCAGAGCTTGGGTCCGGTGAACTAGACCGCTCAGCCACGACACGCCAGGGTGTTGCTAAGGACGTCCTATGCTTCAACGCACGATGGCGCGGAAAATCTAGCGGTATAGCTGTAGCCATCGATTCGGACACGTCCTTATAATCAGTGATCTTTCAGACAGAAAGTTATTTGCTTTTCAGTAATTACACACTCTGTGTACTTCATCTCTAAATTCACTTTTAAAATTTCCACAATATTTGCAACTTAGTGGGGAATTATAACCATGTAATTTTAGATTTGGGTTATTTTCAATATTCTCAATATGTGGTTAGTTACTAGTCTAACATTGACCGAGGCCCAAAAGTTTCATGGCACTGCTTACTGTGGAATTCTGCGCTTACGCCCTGCTGGGTCCCATAGAAATACACATGTTACAGTGCGCGTAAGCGCATAATTATTTGGTAAGCAGTGCCATGAAATTGGGCCCAGATGTTTTGCATAGAGCTGCTTAAGCACAAAAAGGAGCTAAGCACAAAACAAATTTGTTTAGCAGAATAAGGTTACCAGCATATCACAAATACCTTCTGTAACTGGTTTATGCATATTTTTGTTTAGCAGAAAATTGTTCAGCACCTTTGTCTGCTAAGCAGCTCTATTAAAATCGGGCCTCTTAAGCACAAAAAGGAGCTAAAAACAAAACAATTGTACTTACCAGAATAAGGTTACAAGCCAAAAAACCATGTCCCAATTTCATAAAGATGTTTGCAGAAAATTCTGCCCTGCAAATTTCTTTGCTAAGCAAGAAATGAGTGGGGTACCAGTCACAGCAATGGTAACTGTATGGTGTTTTGGTTGGTAACCTATTTTTGCTAAGTAAGAGTTTTCTGTGCTTAGCAAGTCTTTGTGCCTACATGCTTTATGAAATTTGACCCATGTCACATATGTACCGTTTGCAACTGGTTTCCTGCTTATTGTTGCTTAGCATCAAATTGTTGAGCAGCTATTCTCTGCTTATAAGCAGCTCTATACAATTTTGCTGGGGTTTTCTGACTTGATATCTTGTCATTGGGAATTACATAGCATTCTAGTCATAAAGAACAACCCATAAACCAGATTTCTGATACATACTTGAGTAACAGTGGAATTTGGCATATTAGCTCTGGGTTTGTTCAAAGCCGGATCAAGGGCAATTACATTGTAGTTCTCTGTACAATTCAGTTTTAATTATTTTTATGTCTACATTTCATTGAAGGCCCTTTTTTCACAAGCAATTCAACTAACTGTACTTTTCTTTTTATATTAAAGCGAACGATCATTGTCAACTTTAATCATTATCACACTGAACATATTTTGACAATTAGTAATATCGTTTCTGCCCATGGACTTTGGAATTAACCGATAATTAATTTTGTATTTTTTTTCTATTTTTTTTCCGTTGTATACTTATAGTTCTGTTCTGCTCGTACTGTGCCGTGGGCCTTTAACAGTTGACTGCTGTTTTCTCAACCGCTGTTGCATGGGTTAATAACATTAATGTCGGAGGAGGGAATTGGGGTTGGGGGTGGGTGCGAGTAATGCCGCTAGGCCTCGACCTTGTTCATAACCGAGACAATTTGCCGATTTCACAAATGAAATGGAAAAGCCAATAAAGCTTTTCTATCCTTGCGGCTCTATCGGGGCAGTTCGGTGGCTGCTTTGATTTGCTTTCTGCCCGTACGGGGAAACAATGCGTCAATGGAACCTAATAATAATGCATACTGTGGTCAAACGGATTATGACCATTGGGTCTGTGTGACCTATATTTCTTGATGACCACTGTAGCCACCGGTCACTTAAACCTAAACAGTCTCAGCATTTCCCAGTGTCATAAAGCCAATCAATTTTAATATTATAGACACAGTTGCTCCCCTTTCAGACCAGAGGACTCTGGCAGAGGTATGCGTACACACGTATCAGGGCTAGAAATGTACAGTGGACCAGAGGCTAGTGATTTTGGCATTGGCCCAATAATCTCCTAGCTGGACTAGTCCGGCTGTCTTGTGATTTTGTTCAAATGTTGACGTTCTGTCTGAAGAAAAAAATCGTTAAAATGTTAATTATTTATGAAGAATACTTACCCATATTACAAATGAGATCAATCTTCTCTTAAAGGTATTGTATACGCTTTTGGTAACAGCTCAAAATCAGTGTCCACATTTTGTGTGATTCAACATATGCATGAACAAACAAACCTGTGAAAGTTTGAGCTTAATTGGTCATCGAGGTCACGAGAAAATAGTGAAAAGAGACCTTATGTGTTTTTTCAAATTATCGCGCGTGATAATTATATAATTATCGCGAGTGTGGGTTCGAGTCCCTGTCATGACACTTGTATCCTTGAGCAAGATGCTTTACCGTAATTGCTTTGGGACATTAATCCATAGGTCCCGTGTACTAGGATTGGTAGTGCACGTAAAAGAACCCAGAACACTTTTCGTGGAAGAGTAAGGGTTAACCTGTGGAACCTGTGGTTCACATAGCAAGCACCCTTGTTTACAGGTTTCCTCAGGCTAGCGAGCTACAGTGATTAAGTTCACTTATGAGGCATCATTGGTTTCATTACCATTATATAATAATAATAATATAATAATAATAATAATAAGACAAAAAAATAAAACAAATTAACAAAAACTAAGTATCATTGGCTTTCCTTTTCAGAATTGATGAGTTCAACAGAAGATCATACAAAAACAAATTTTGATGGATTGTTAAGTGGGTTGGGAGGGGGGAGTAAAGGTAGATAGCTAATTAAATTGAGTACATTTGTGTCACGGTTGTAGTCACATTCATATGAGTCGTCAAAAAGTTTGTGACAGCAGCCTTGAAAAACCTGTAATACTCATCTAAATGAGATGGCAAACACATTGTGAATTCACGCAATCTGTTTGATGTTAATGTAATTTTCACGAAGTTCTTGGGTTTTCCCATTTAGAAGGCATCTTCACATGAGAAATAGACTCCATCAAAACGATATCAATTCCATGCAGTTCACACATCTGCTTTTCAGATTTTCAAGTTTTTTAGGTTTTTTTTCATTCCATACGTCTCTCATTTCATGCAGCAAGTTTGTGTGCATGAACAGTGGGTCTGGTTCATATGAAAACAAAATCATACTTCAGAAAGTACCAGTATTAACTTATAATGCCCTTTGACAGTCTTTTGGATGTGTCTTATCAAAAACAAAAGTATGAGTCAATTTAAGTGAGGATTTACTATACCATTCTTATCTTCAGTATCTACTGTAAGTGCAGTTTTTCAATGTTTGTTTGCAAAAGGAGACACATCTTAACGCCTCTAAAAAACCGCTAAGGAAGAAGCAGCAATTTAATCACAACACATACGACGTGTCAGTGGGGGGCTTTGTCTGTTGACACATCTTTGAGACAATGAAGCGCTCTGCGAGGTCTGCTCCAGAGACGGGTTTTTTTCCTTTTCTTGAGGAGGCAACGGGCCTGCCACTTTGTTGTGACAGAAAACAGCCAAGTTGTTCATTATTCATCTCTGGTCAAACACAACAAGTATACTGCAAGACACTTTATTTTCGGATGGGAAGAATCACTACAGGGTAAATGCTTCATCGGAGAGTATATATGAGTACAGATTTGTCTAGTATGAAGTTTGATCAAGTTCATAGGCTTGTACAAGCATGAAATCAAAATATGACAAAGAAAAGCAAACTATGGAGAAAGTGCATATTACATTTAAAGTAAATGTACAGGTATGTGCTTGGCCCGTAACCCTCCATTAATTTTCCATGAGGGAACCAATCAACCCTGAGAGGTCCCATGTTTTAGTTGGATCATTCTGATCTCCCCCTGCATGGCGCAATTGGTCGATGCACGCTTCCTTCAGTGCACAACATTGGTCAGACCTAGGGCGGTCTATTTTAAGAAGCACGAGGCGTTTGCAAGCAAGGTTACCCTCATCCTTGATCTACTAAGAAAGGAAAATGTCAAGGTGTGGATGTGTTCCTGGTTTTGTGATGAGGTATATTTGCACCAATGAACGGGAAGGTTTCCGAAGAGGTCACATATAGTTTGTATTGATGTTCAGGGCAGTTGAGTTTCAGAGGCGAAGTTGGATTTCGAGTTAAACATGGACACATTAATGCAGAAGATGTATGGAAACATGATTGTCAGTATACAGACCCTTTTGTGGATTCAAAACTGTCAGTGCTCACTTGCAACCATTTTTGTGTTTATGACTTTTGGACAACACCAAATAGGTAGGCCTATACAATGTCATTTAGGATAGGAATACAATAATAAGTCAAAGACTTGCATATAAATGTAACAGCTATTCAAAATTGCGATATTTAGTGCAGTATATTTTTGCAAATGATTTACGGAACAGAGTTCTTGCCATTGTGCTTAAATTCCTTTGGGTGTGATCCCTAGCTAAACTGCAGTTGCATGTTGATTGGCTTCTGATTGGCGCCCCGAATAAAGATATTGACAAAAAAGGAGACATAACAACATTGGGGCTACATAGCTCAGTTGCTATAGAGCACCGGCACGTTAATCCAGAACTCGCAGGCTCCAGTCCCGCTCTAGTCAATTTTTCTTTGTTCAACCTAAAATTATTTAAAATTTACCCAGATAGTTTTCCTTGTGGTTTATTACTTCATATATTCCCGTATTTAATAATGAGCCTATAGAAGACAAGTGCGAAGAAGTTAAGACAGCACCATAACTCTGCCTGAAAAGGGGAGTCATTTCACAATTGTTGCATTCCCTGAGTGGAGTGTTTAGTGAGGATCCACAGACAGTGCCTAGGATTCACCTTAAAGACATTGGTCAGATGTCTGTAGTTGTTAATCATTTGAAATCTGAAGGTACACCAGACAGAACCATCCTGTCTCAGCCCAATGAATTTGTCCGGACGAAAGAGATTTCACCAGCACACCACTGTTTATTATTTCACACGAGGCGAAAAACAATGTTGGGGGGGGGGATGCACGCGGCAAACTAGGCAATTATCAAAAAAGGCGGCCAGTTGCGCCGGTCTCCAAAGAAATCATGAACAACTGTTTGCCCCGTCTTGTGCAAATCTTAAATCCGAAATCCCGATTATCGGGAAGCGCCACTGGGGGATAAGGAAATTACTTGACTTTTGACTTTTCATCTCATTTTCCCTCTGGTAAACTGTTCTGGACCCGCATAGAACCATTTACTGTGCATGTGGGTCAAGCGGTGTATTAACCTAAATGTGTTGAGTGCGAATCAGAGACCGATACAAGCCTAGGATGAGGAAATCAATTTTAATGAAGAAATCACAATCATCCAGATCGAGTGTCTTGTGTATTGGAAAGATTGAGACTGCAGCAATGAGTGTCCGGGTATAGAAGAAGGTAGCTGCTCGCCGGACCATCGATACCCAAAATATTAACTTTCATACCACCTGTGCAGGAGAGGGTCTAACTCCGTATCCGCGTGCCCGCTAAGAGGTGTCAACTTTCATTTGGCAATTTCCTGCGCTGAGACCACAGTTCGGTCATGGAAGATATTCGGTTCATTTTCTTGTACTGGGTTGATGGACAAGGTGTTGATGTGTGCTTGTCCGAAAAGATGGGATAGTTTCCATGCCTGCGGGAGCTTTTGAGGAATTTAATCTAAACACACATTGATTAATGGGGGAAAACAAGAGGTTTTAAGATGTGAAAACACTTTGACATCTGGAGAGTCTGTATGATGGCTTTGCCAGCTTTCAAAAATTGCTTTTTCAGGTTAACTGTTGGCGTTTATGGATTTCTTGTTTCTGTGTGCGTGTTAACAACTTTGATGTACACAGAAAAAACATACTTGCACTCTACAGCCTTTGGTCACAACGTGTCTGTGCTGTTTAAACTGAATCAGTGTGTACGTGTACATCTCTCGTGTTTACCTCATAGAGAAAGCTCCACTTGATGGTTCATGTTTTAGTTACAGCATATTGCAAGTGTGAAAACATACAGCAAGCAATATTGTTGCCACAGTGGGATTCCTTTGTGTTGCTTTGAGACCTGGTTACCTTTTCATAGCAGTCTGGTGTTGCCGAGTTGTGGTTGAATACCATAGAGGTGTGAAACAATAAGAATGGAAGTACTTTCGATGTATTAAGTGGACACTAACTTTGGCCCTATTTCACAAAACTGGTTAAGCAGAAACATTGCTTAATAAATTTCTTCTAAGCAAAACTGAGCTGGATACCAGTCACATAATGGTACCTTTGACACGGTATTTCAGCTGGTGACCGAAATCTGGTCAGCATAGTTGTTTTGTGCTCTATGAAATTATGCCCTTTTGTTAGTGTGACGTAATTCCACTGTAAGCCACGCCCACTTCACACAAACTGGCTCCACTGATTACCAGAAACCCATAGGAGTTGCATTGAATTTGCTTTTCTTTGATAACTTATGCAAGAAAAGTTTAATAGTTGAACTTAGCTTTTACATATACGCTCCTCAAAGACTAGGGTCTTCTCAGAATTACTAGTTTCTGTCATAAGAAATGCTTCTGAACGATGTCTGAAATGGGTGATTTTAGGTAAAATTACACACAAAACTTATGTCAGCTTTGGAGACGGAAGTAACGTAAACTTTGCTATAGGCAATTCCATTTGCTAAGCTAAAGTCAGAATCCAGTCAGATCCAATATATATACATCACACTGTGTCATGCTTTTGCACACACAAAAAGTTTCAAACATGTCGAATGCTTTGCAAATTTGATGTGCTTGAGTAAACAGCTCTTTAAAATGGTGTCACCTACTTTTCTTACGCGGAGATCGAATTGTGAAGCTTCATCAACACAAAAACACATCAAGCGCTGCTTTAAAGGTTATTCATCAAAATAATGGCTCAGACCTTATGATTATAACCGATCTGCATACATTGTGTTTTTATCCATCAATTTACGCCAGGTTTTTGTCACATTAAGTTGTGCTTGAACTCATCCAAAAACATCCACTTCCCGAGACGTCCCACACTCCATCCTGCCTCTCCCAATTAATTTCCATCCCTCTCTCTCTCTCTCCGTGCACACACCGCTCCTCCTTATCTCATCAACAATTTACTGGAGTGTTTAATAGAAGAGGGTTCTCCTGCCTGTAGGACAATGGGGGTATTTTTTCTGTTCAGAGGGTATTATCGTATCTTGGGTGATCTAGTGCTGATAAAGACTACGGGAAGGTTTTTTTGATTGCCTGCGCTCGTAGTGAGTCGAGAGGAGCTCGTGGAAGGATCGCCTGCGAGGGAAAGACGCTTGAACCACTATACTCTCATATTGTCCATAATAACTTTTTTCTTCTCCCCGCTGTTGCCAAAAGGAAGCTGTTAACCTTATGTCTCTACGTAGGCCAGCATTCTGCACTACACTTAACATACCAGCCTTCAATTTTTTTTCTTCTTTCTTCTTCTTTCTTCCAAGTATGCACGTAAGTGGATGTTTGTACATGGTTAACTTCATGTGAGCAAATACCAACTACATAAACACTCACGTGTAGGTTGCAGGGGCCCACTGAGCATATCTCTGCCAAGGGAGGTTGGAAGAGGAGGATGTAAAGAAGTGGAGTTTGGAAATAAATAAAGCAAACAGTCCTTGAGGATATCGCTACTTGGGCTTGTATATTTCAATACAGATATGGCCAGTGTGCATTTGTGGTGAGGTGTGGGAGAAGCAGTCGTTGACATTTAAAACAGTTGTATTCTCATCCTGTTACTTTAAAAAAAAAATTTTTTTTAAGAGTGCTGAATCACAAAACAGGCATCACCTTTATGAAAACAGCTCCTGGTAATGATGTATATTTTAGGAAAAAACTGTTTAGAATCCTCAACTTTGTTGAGTGCCACTCAATCCCCTCAGAGTAGATTAGCTGACAGTTGTAGTGAGGGTAAAAAACGTACTCTGGAGAGCCATCTACGCAAAAGAAAAAAAGTATAATATTACCTGCAAGTGTTTGTTTTGAGTTGGGAAAGACCTTGGACTGAGTTAGCTTTAGGTGCACTAAAGAAGCTTGAGACTCCTGGGCGGGTTTCCATAATGGCTAAATACTCATGTCTTATCCGTAGAGAGGATTCTTGATCTGCTATGGCTGTGGAATAAGTGTAATTTGTGTGTCTTTGAATGTGTGTTATTTCACCATTGGGTGATTTTCTTTAACTCCAATAGGTCAGAAATTGCTTTGCGGAACCTTTTTTTATATAGGGCAGCCAACTTGTAGTGTGTCCATGTTGTTCAATGTAACCAAACTATGGCCGTATCCGAATTGGCGGCTACAGTTACGGCTACGGCTGTTGCTAAGGGTGTTGCTAAGGATGTCACATACTTCAATGCATGATGACGCGGAAATCTAGCCGTAGCCGTAGCTGTAGCCGGCATTTCGGACACGGCCTGAGGCTAGAGGAGGGGGAAATAGACAGGTCCCTTCTGTATAAAATGGGAATTAGAAATGCTAACATCACAAAACAGCACACAGGGAACCAGACCAAAACAGCCGTAGTGTTACAAAGGTCCGTACAGTTGTACGTGGGTTGCCGTGATGACCGCTGATCGCATGGATATCAGACTTAACCAATATTAAGCAATTTGTTGGGTTATTCTGGACACTTCACTTTGACACTTTTAATTTAATACTATCATATCTCTCATCTATAATGCATGGCAGACTGTTGTACTGTCTGATCAGAAGTGGCAATCTCTCAACACGCCATTATGATCTGTAATCTTTTTGACTGACCATTTCTTTTAATGAGTATGTCTTCTATACGCTGCTCAACCATTCTTCAGATTTCATTTAATCTGTAAAAATCAAGTGGCGTGTACTTTAAAATTACGATCTTGTGAGTTTCAAGTACATCTTTTTTGTTTTGTTTGCAAAGTTCGTACAATCTGATTCTGTAATCAAAGGACAAGACTAACAATTTGACCTTCTTGGTAATTGTACTTCAGGGACGCTGCAACACGTTGGTTATGTTCAGTCACTCAACTAACTTTGGTTATTGTGCTTGAAAGGACACTGTACCTTCGGTGTCCTTCAGTTAGAGATGATGTCTTACAAACCATACAACAGTGTAAATCGGATGACTACATGAAGATGGTAAAGCTTTCATTAAAAGTACTCTCTTTTAGAAGACAATTCTTAGGTTTTTGGTGACAGACTTCACCATCTCATCCCATATAAGAATGCCAAGTAATAAACCACAAGGGAAACTGACTTCGGTAAACTTAATTTTATTTTGGGGTGAACGAAGATTTTTTTTTTACTAGAATGGGATTTGAATCTGCGTCCTATCAACTCATATCTCATAGCCCTATACATTATAATGTTGGCGGTCTCCCTATTTTTTAAATATCTTTTCGGGGTTGCCAGTCAGAAGCCATTCAATCTGTAACTGCCATATAACCAGGGATCACACCCAGGTTTACAATACAACCTGGGAAGCCACAGTTCAGGGATCCCATTAAAGACATTGAACACGTTTGGTAATTGTCAAAGACCAGTGTTCTCACTTGGTGTATCCCAACATATGCATACAATAACAAGCCATGTGAAAATTTGGGCTCAATTGGTCATCGAAGTTGCAAGAAAATTATGACAGAAAAAACACCCTTGTTGTACAAATTTGTGTGCTTTCAGATAGAAATAAAAACTTCTTGCAAGAAATTTGTATTACTTTAGTGAGAGATTACCTCTTTCTCAAAAACTACGTTACTTCAGAGGGAGTCGTTTCCTACAATGTTTTATACTATCAGCAGCTCTCCGTTGCTTGTTACCAAGTAAGTTTTTATGCTAATATTTGTTTTGAGTCATTACCAAACGTGTACAGTGCCTTTAAGAATCTCAATACAACTGTTTTTTTTTCGCTTGGAATGGGAAAGCGGAAGAAAGTAAGAATGATGTCTCAGGATCTTCTTCAAGATGAGAAAAACATGAGATGTTGTTCTATAAAAAAGTCTTACATCAATTGAGTATGATCAAAACGTTAATGAAGTATGACAGTCAATGTCATTAACTCATTGTAGCAAGCCCGGTACTTTGACTTCCATCACAAAGTAAAACGAAAAATCAACCTGAATAATTTGTGTCATAAACGCAATGCAAAGTTTACACATTAGTAACACTTAACGCTTTCTACATCATGGATTGACATTACTCGCCACACTTGTCAATTACTCTTCCACACGCAGTTTCTGACCTATGCGGATATAAGTAGATCACCATAGGATGAAATTACATACGTACAAAGACACCTTATTCACATTGATTCAGCTGATCCAAGCGGATCAAGGAATCCACTCCATGGGTATTTAGTCTTCATTGGGCCCATGCCACTGACACAAGCCTCCTTCGTAATCTGATTCTAGTGGGCAGTTCCATTTCAGAATAGATCAATTGGGCCCCCATCTTTGAAATACGGAGCTTGTCAAGAGCTTGTCAAGAACAAAGTAAGGTTTCGTGCGTCCCCGCTACGGAGCTCAGGAAGTGCCATTCAACTTATTGAGATCCTGAGATAATTTACTGATGACATCATGAACATAAGATGACGACATCCTGGGATGATTTATTTCGGGATGACAACATCTTGAAAGTAGAATGTTGTCTTCCATATATTTTAGGATGATCTTGGGTTCTCGACATTTTCAGGATGTTATCATCCCAAGATGAATTATCTCAGGAAGTTGACATCCTATGTTCAGTATGTCGACAACCTGAGAAAATTTATCTTGGGATGTCGACATCCTACTTTCATGACGACGGACAGACTATACTGGCGAAACGTTGAGTCCACCGGTTCCTTTCGGAACCTCAATTACTCAAAGGAGAGATTAACCTACATGGTGTTACCGCAAATTTCTTATGCTATTACTTTCATGATGTCGACAAAATAAAATGTATCAGGAAGATGACATCTTACTTCAAGATGTTGTCGTCCCGAGATAAATCATCTCAAGACGTCGTCATCTTACGTTGATGATGCAATCATCCTGCCGTAAATTATCTCAGGATCTCAACATGTCAGATAGTACTTCCAGAGCTTCGTAAAAAAGTATCTGAAAGATGGCATCCTACTTTAGGAATGTCGTCATGCCAAGACAAATTATCTTGGGAAGACAACATCCACCTTTCAGGATGACAACATCCCGAGGTAAATTTTATTGGGAAGACGACATCCTACTTTCAAGATGTTGTCATCCCTAGATAAATTATCTCGGGATGTCGTCATCTAACGTTTTGGGGTGTCATCGTACTGCGATAATTATCTCAGGATCTCAACAAGTCGGATGGCACTTCCAGAGCTCCGTACTACTGTGTAGAAAAAAAAGTAAATATGTTGAATGAGTAAAAGTAATTGAGAGGCATGATTGATCTGATCAGTGAACTCCTGCATTGCACTGGCTGTTTTTATACACAGCTTGAGCCATACATGTATGTTTCAGCATATATCTTTTAGACTGAGTTTTAGTCGTAGAAAAAAATTGAGCTGACAATTTGGGGTGGGGGAATTGACCCTTACAGAAACTCTCTTGAAGTTTCCTCATCTTCGGCAACTTAACTAGCTGCTTGGCAGGTGATATTTAACAAGTGCTGTCTGGTTAATGTTTTTTTAGGAAAGTACAGCTTGATGAAAAAACAACAACACATTCTTGTGACATTCTATCTTTATGACCATGTGGCGATATAAATCTGGGAATAGTTTAATGCTTTATGTGTGTAAAATGACTGTCAGTTTGGTATGTTTCTTTGAGTGTACTGGTTAGTGTCAAAGACTTCAGGTGTACACCTGCAATCACGAGCAAACCCAAGCCTAATTTATTATCTCTGCTGGCAGGAAATCAAGAAATATTCAAAAATGGCACAAAGCATACATGAGACAGGTATGAAATATCAGGCATGATAGTTCCTGCTTTTAGTCTGATTTCCATTTTCTGTTTTGCCCTTGGGAAAATCAGACAAATTGTGATTAAATATTCTGAAAGGACCATGTGTACATGTAGGTCAGCCCTTGTACCCAGTAAAATGTTCCTACTTTTTTTGCCAAGGGCCAAACCTCGTGCCTGAATGTGTGCCAAAAACCACAGGCACTTCTGCCAAAACTCAAAACTGGCTTTATTTGCTCATCAAATTATAGATGAGAATTACCGTTTTTGAATAACACCTAGTTATGGCCTATAATGTAATTATTTCTCAACATACAGAATGTTTAAAAGTGATGTTTCTATTGTCTTCAACTTTAGTGCATTTTCACTATTTCCAAGAGTTGCTTGGGTTGGGCGTTGGGCATCATATTGAAGGGTATCAAAGGAAGCAAAACAATATTGGAGATAATTTGTTCTCATTGCTATAGGTGTTCAGGAAAACATGAACACCTCTTCTTGTTATTTTTCATGTTCTACTTGTTATTTTTCTTCTGCTTCTGTTTTGTTCCCAACTTGTTTCACCGAGCAATTAAACAATTTGTAATTTTCTTGTTTCCTTTCTTGTTTTCCTTCCATGATTTCAGCCTGCATTGGGTGAATGACCTACCGGGTGCGCTGAAACAGGTGAGTTTACTTGTGATGCTAAAGCTTGTTTAATACTGCTGCTTGAAAATCCCTGACTTGATATTAAATCAAAATGTCAAAAAAACAGGGACTTGCATGAATGGTTGATGCACACAACAGTTGAATACAATCAAATCCCTTGAGATCATTATATGTGAACGCATGTCTGCGAACTACAGCTTTCAATTCTATTCCATTTGCATGAATTATGAGCCAAGATCAACAGATCATCTAAGATCGTGTTCAGTAAAAATGATATTCAAGCAAGCTGAATTTCCTCCTTTGGTTTTAGCACCTATCACTGCCCTCATGAGATGGTTTTTATGAGTGAAAAAACCTGTTGTGTCAAGCATGATTATTGAGTTAATTGCGAAACTCGCCACCGCAGATCATTAGGCAAAACCCCCTAATGTTGACAAAATGACCACATTTTCACCAGAACTTGAGGTATGTGAACAGACGATCAGTCTGCGTACTGTCCAGTAGTTCATGATAACAGTAAGCTGATCACATGATCTCCTTTACACGCTCTATTTGGACAGCCATTGACTTGAACTCCTCAAGCTTGACCCAATTTTGAGAGTGGTCCCGAGATTCTACCGTGGTTGTGAACAGCAACATCATCGATCTACATGTGCTAAATCTTGTAAAGGGAGAACTGAACTCCATTAAATCCAGTTTACCTATAGAAGCATGCCGGAGCACAGGACAAATTTACCATAAATATAGTTTCAACCATTAAACTGTCTGTCACGGTCGATTCCTGTCTCAATTGTGTAGAGATGAAATGAAAGTGGTTCTGAAGGTTTGGGAGGTTTAACATTCAGAGACAGTCTTTACGAACAATTTGAAGAGGAGGTTATTCTGAATGTCAGAGGGGTACGACCTGATTCTAGTGCCTCATGCAATGCCGAGACTTGGGCTGCACAACCAAACAACCGCTCAGTCACAAGGGCCTTTGGTTTGTCATTCAAGAAGAATACACATCGAAGAGGATATTTGAAATATATACTCGTAGTGAGGAAACACAGTTTTGTCTTATCCTGGTAGTACTCCGCGTTTATATATTTTGTAGTTCAGTCAAAGACATTGTTTTTTTGTCATAAATTGCAGCATCTTACACTGTCAAATGATGTGAGTGTGGTATGATTCATGTTGATTGTCAACCACCGTAAAAAGAAAGAAAATGTGAAAGGATAGAACGTGGGCGGTTACTAACTTATGGATGTGTGACGCATGTATAAGGACTTGTTGCAATACAATAGAAATAACAATATTACAAAAATAAAGTGGTTCGGAGGAAAATGATTGGATTATGAGGTAGTAGGCACATGGGACCTATTTCATAGAAGTGCTTAAGCAATAAATATTGCTTAATAATTTTCTGCTAAGCAGAAATGAGCAGGATACCAGTCACAAAAATTAATGGTACATGTGACATGGTAGTTTGGCTGGTAACCTTATTCTGGTAAGCAGAATTGTGTTGTGCTTAGCATCTATTTGTGCTTAAGCAGCTCTATGAAATTGGGCCATGGTCTGATTGTCATTCCTGCAAGGACAAGGGGATTTTTTCCGTTGGATTTGTTTTCCTTTCTAGAGGGCACCTCTATGAGGGAAATGCAAGTTTCTTGTGGAATTTGTCCATCAGCTACTGGGGCAATCAATGGCCATGGGGCACGGTTGCATTTACCTCTGACCTTGGTGAAGTTTCACCAGGCCTGGTGGCAACTGACATGTTCTTTTTTTTCTTTTTCTATTTACACTTGATGCATGATATTTGTGTAAATTTTACCCTCAAAAGGGGTTTGGATATAAATCCATTATTGAGATGGTTTGCTGATGTTGTTTCTTTTTAAGTGTTCTTAAAGTTTATGTAATCTGAAATTCATATGTACATCATGTCCATATGCACTGTACATGTTTTTATGTACATGGTACATTTACATTATTTTATCACACACAATAAGACCAACAATGGGACAGAGAGCCGTATTTCCCGTGTGTTGTGTTATTGCACGTAAAAGAACCCGTTACACTTACCGCTAAGAGAAGGGGTTCGCACCGGTGTTTCTGGCAGTGGCTGCCGAGTGCGCCGCAGCACCTTGAAAACCCTTAAAAGGTGCTACATGAATGGATCTCTTAATTCATAAGCTTCAAAACCAGTCTCAAATAGTGTTTCTCTTGGAGCTTTATCACACAGTTGTACACTGCCTTATTGTGAATTCTCAGTGGTGGAGCCGACTATAGCCCCAGATGTAATGATGCAGAATAATCAACAAGGGGTTATGCGAGTGATGCGACCTAACATTGATTATTGAGCTCTCCCATACAGAACGTGATCATGCTCATCATTCACTGTCCAGTCACAGGGCCCGCGCCTCCTGCAAAAGTCACGATAAGTAAAAAATTAACGATTGGGACCTTTTCCCAAATGAGCCGGAGTTGGAGTGTACTTGGCCATATCGGTTGATGGTTCGTGGAGGTTGGGCAACAGGAATCAATGCGAATCAAGTGTTGAGGAACGTCTGATGATGAGGCTATCATTGTTTGATGCTCTCCTCTCCTGAGGAAAAAGTCCTGAGGGATGTCTTTTTTTGTGGTTTTGAACTAAACAACAAGCTTTGTTGGTGTCACAATAAAGTGGTTTAAAGGATTGTACTTTTGTGAGTTTACATCATCGGAAATCTCCCAAGTTCTGACTCAGGCTGATTCGGTATCTAGAAACTGTCTGTAATGCTATCATGCTGTCTTGAAAGTTTCTTATTGATGGTAATTCTTTCTTTCTTAAAAAAATTATATTATATTTGTTTCACTTTTTTTCTTCTTCAAGTGCTCAGATTATTTAGATATTTATAATATAACAAGATAAATACGAAACGATAAAGACATGTTCAGTTTAAGATGTGGGAAGGAACACCTCATATAGGGGAAAAAACCCCTTTATCGGGTAGGGACTGAAAACACATACCACATGCAAGGCTCTGGTCTGAGATGGGATTTGAACCGGGGGCCCACAGAAATGAAAGGAAGGCATTAGATAGTAATGTTACTATCTATTTCTAAACTGGAATAAGTGCAAATGGTTTGAAGAGAAATTTTATTTATTCTGTTCAAGACATGTATACAATGTACATGATCATGTTATACACCCGTAATACCCTTTTTTCCTGTGTGTCAGAATTGTGCAAAAATTGTTTCTTATTTATGTTCATTTTGTAAGATATATCATAGGGGCTTGTGTGAATCTGTCACTTTCTTAGTCTGGCTGGAGATATCTCTGTAAGCCTGGCAATAAAACTTGTACCAAACATTGTAAATCAAGTCATTCATCTTCAGTGTCCCTTCTCATTTGGAAGTAAATTACTCCGCTGGCTACAAAAACATTTCCATTCAATCATTTATATTTTTAATCAATTCTGTATTTACTATATTTTTTTTCTCGATCCCCCAAAGTTCAAATTCCTTTGTAAATAGATGCAGTTGGTTCCGATTTCACATCAGAGGAAACTATTATCTGCCCATAAATAAACATGTTAGCTTTGCCTGTCAAGAATTCTATTGACATAAAGGAGTCGACTCCCCTCAATTGGCTCCTTGCTATAGGGGGTTCTGACGACAAAATGTCAAAATTGAGGATTTCGCCACCAGAGGAAGAAGAAGAAAAAAAGTGAATGTTGAACACAGCTCTTCGTGATGACGACTGCATTTATCTTGTGGAAATAATACTCAACAGTATTGATAATCCACTCAAGAAAGCTGTCAGTGTCTTCAAGACGATGTTTACAACGCTTCTCCTTCGTCGTGGGTTTTTTTTCTTGGGGGTGGGGTCTCCCTCTTCTTTAGAAATGATCAGGGAGATACTGTTATTGTACAGCGTGGGTCAACGATGTAAGATTCTCTGCAAGGATGGAGTGTTAAACTCATAAAAGGGTAAAAGAGATTGAAAAGTTGTCACGATTTGAGATATTGTGTGTCATGCCAACTGGTGATGTCATTACACTTTGTGGAGAATATGCAGGTCGCTCAGATGAAACCATCTGTGTATAAATCTTCACGCCGGTTGAAAGACTTAAATAATATCCAAATGAGATAAACACAAAATGGGTTATCACATCACTAACATGAAAATTAGCAACTCTGTGTTGTTACTAACGTTTCTTCATCAAGATAAGTCTGCCTTTTTTTCATAAATCTGTCTTTTTAATTATCAGAAATCTGTCTTTTTTATTAGCAGAAATCTGTCTTTTTGATTGTCAGAAATCTGTCTTGTTATTGATTACAATATTAGGGCTAGATAGCTCAGTTGGTAGAACGCCGGTACATTAACCCCGCAGTCGCAGGTTCAAATCCCGCTCCAGTCAATTTTTGTTTATTCAACCCAATGGGTTTTTTTTTATTATCAAAAATCTGGTTTTTTTGTTTTTTTTTATTATCAGGAATCTGGCTTTCTGATGATTTACTCGACGTAATAAACCCATGTTTCTAATTGAATAACTGTAAAATTGACAAAATTATATTATTTTGAACAGATACATTTTGTTCCTTAGGACTAGACACATGTACACTGAACATCAGTTATCGTCCTGGGCTCCCATGAAACAAAATGGTTTATGTTTAGATGTCCATCACTCAACAAGGAATACTCTCTTGTCAAGTTAGCAGTTATGAAATTGAGAAATGAGTGATGTCTGAAAATACTGCCCGAGTCACTTGGAATTCGAACTCATAGCCTTAGAATGTAGATTGATACCAACCTAGACCCTTGAACCCAATCATAAACTTTGACAACTTGAGGGGCACGTAACGAAATTTCTCTAATATATGCACTGCATGCTTAACATCTGTATGGAATCCTTTGCACTGACATCATGCTCGGCTACTGTCCGCCTCTAGAGTCTACTGCCATTTTGGAGTTAAATTGCATGCAGAGATTATAGTGCACGTCTAAATGTGTGCGTTCCACCTACAATGCGCACTGTATACATAGTAACACACAGGGAATCGGACTTCCAAAATGGCGCCGCCAAGATTTATTTCAAGTGATGGCATCAGGTTTAATAATCGGGTCAATAGCAAACCTTTTCGATTTCTGTTGAAGGACAAATTCTATATATGTGCACATCTTTGTTGAGAATGTAGGTCGTACTCTGGACCAGTTGTCAACTACATGATGAGGAGACATGAGTGGCACATGCCAAATCACTATTCGGTAGAATAGTCATATAAAAACAAAAACCTGTGTCTGGCTGAAAAGAAAGACACATGTTTTTAAAATATTTTCTTGATTGAATCAAATTCCATGATTTTGATAGACATGCTCTATATCATCCATGAATTTAATAGTGCATCCATCAGGTAGGCCAATAACGTTTCAGCTCATGCGTTCCTCACAAGAACTATGTTAAGCGTTTGCTTAGTTTTCCTGTAGGCCTACAGAAACCAGTTAATTACTGTGTTTGACATGCATTTGTACACTGTTGACTTCTCAATACGGTAAAGTTAGTTTGATAGTGGACATTGGACATTCACATAGGTTTGTGCAGCGAATGTCTACTTTGCTTTTTTTTATATTGGACATTGGACATTCACATACGTTTGTACAGCGAATGTCTACTTTCTATTTTGATACTGGACATTGGACATTCACATAGGTTTGTGCAGCAAATCTACTTTCTATTTTGATATTTAACATTGGACATTTACATACGTTTGTACAGTGAATGTCTGGTTTCTTTGATATTGGACACTGTGAAAGTCTACTTTTCAGTCCGACATAGAAAACTATATCAGCCTACGCAGTTTTTCAGAATAGAAAGTAGGCATTCGCTTTACAAGTGTATGTGAATGTCCAATTTCCAATCTCAAATTAGACAGTAGACATTCGCTGTACAAACTTATGTGAATGTCCAATATCAAACTAACTTTACTGTCATTGGCTTCTCTTCGGTTTGAAGGCTCCTTGATGATGATTGAGTTTAAACAGAAAATACATATTTTCGACTCTTAAGGATAGGGAAGGTTCAAATCCCACCAAGGTGCTTTTCAGTTTGGAGGCTCCGAAGGATGGTGATTGAAAATAATGAGATAAGACATCTGCTCCAGAATGGGGAAGTTTGTAGGTTCAAATCCCACCCATGGTGCTTTTCAGTTTGGATGCTCCTAGAAAAGGTGTGTTTGAAAAGAAACAGATAAGACATCTGCTACAGAATGGGGAAGGTTGTAGGTTCAAATCCCACCCATGGTGCTTTTCAGTTTGGATGCTCCTAGAAAAGGTGTGTTTGAAAAGAAACAGATAAGACATCTGCTACAGAATGGGGAAGGTTGTAGGTTCAAATCCCACCCATGGTGCTTTTCAGTTTGGATGCTCCTAGAAAAGGTGTGTTTGAAAAGAAACAGATAAGACATCTGCTACAGAATGGGGAAGGTTGTAGGTTCAAATCCCACCCATGGTGCTTTTCAGTTTGGATGCTCCTAGATGGTGTGATTGAAAATAATGAGATAAGACATCTGCTCCAGAATGGGGAAGGTTGTAGGCTCAAATCCAACCCAAGGTCCTTTTCAGTTTGGACGCTCCTAGAGATGGTGTGATTGAAAAGAACTAGATAAGATATCTGCTCCAGAATGGAGTAGGTTGTAGGTTCAAATCCCACCCATGGTGCTTGCTGACATTCTTTCATGGAGGATTCAGAACAGTGCACAAATCGTTAAAGGGCCAAGTTATATTGTCTCTCTTCCCTGATGCAATACTTTCATCAGTTGAGTACAAACTTGTTAATTAGTTAATTGGTCATACCAATCATCGATGCAGCACCACCTCTCCCTTTCAAGTAATTTTCACTTCCAGTTTGTGCATTTTGTTTTATTTTTTATTTTTCATGGGAGAGTTTAGGCTGTAATTTTTCACCTGAACTTTTGATCATGTTGAATGCAATCAGTGTGTATTGCCATTGATTTATGGCAACCAAGTCCAGGGTGAGAAATGCAATTATTTAAGAGGTTTCGCCTGGGGGAAAAACTGATGTGTGTCAGATCATTTACCGGATACGTATATCTAACCAAGGCGCTTAAGGAGTCTTCTGCTTTGACAACCATTGTGAAACACTAGTGTTCTTTGTAAAGTGCATGGTCGCCGACCCGGTGAATTTACGCAGGTTGTGAAACATCAGAATCCTGGCCTGCAGGAGTACTACAGGTTCATGGTGAAGCTACGCAGTTGTTAGTGTGTGTTTTTATATATAATATTAAGACTGTTTTTTTGTTTAAGATAAAAGGGACGTGTTTCTATTTTAGTGGTGATAGAATCATTCTGCTGAGGCTTACTGGGAACTGCATTTTGAAAAAAGTTGCTTAAACTTTTCTTTTTGTGTTTAATCACTGGGGGATAAAACTAATGAGATAAGTGAGAGACTTAGTGGGCGTCTTTTTGAGTACTTAAGATCGTGGGCTTTGATTAAAGACAAAGAATCGACGCACATCTTCTGTATAGACGGGCACCATCATAGATATTGCGATTGAGTTTGTTCAGTAGACAAACAATCCCCCTTTTTTTGTCTTTGGATGTTACCATTCAGAGTCAATTCTGTTTTGGAAAAAAGCAATGCCAGTTTACTTATCTGATATTTTGTTCACTGAAATTTGAAAAAAACAACATCCAATTATCCTTATGGTTTTAAAATGTTAATTGATTTTAGCAATTAAATGCTGTCTTTGTAAACAAATCCTTTTCCTCTTCAAACATTAGATTGAGTTAGAGATTTTCTAATGGTAGGACGTCAGCCTCCGTTATACCACAGTTGCAGTGTAACAGAGTCTTACAAGGGCTAGACATTTTCCTCAAGTGTTGTTGCCAGCTTAGGAATCCCCGAAGAGACTGGTTTGAAAAGGGTATGGATCCAGAAAGATGATTTCAGAAATTCATCTTACAGATTATTGCATTCAATATTACATGTACTTCTTTTACACGACTTTCTTTTACATGACTGATATACAGTCAGTGTGGTTTGAAACATGGTTGGGTTTTGGTGGGGTGTCTGACACCCCCCCCCCCGCAGTCTCTCCCTATCTCTGAACATTTATGTACTTCAATTCTTCATTTGCACCTTTACCGTGCGACTGATATTCTAATCACTTTGAGATAGTGTTATCGAATGGAAAGCAATCAAGCTGAGAGTCGACTGTAGAGAATGCACCGCGTGAAAATCGATGCTGATAATTTAAAGTTTGGATGAAAATTGCTGTTCCAAGAGTCACGTTCAGGAGGCAGAAATCTACACAAAGAAAGCTTGGGATGATGAAAAAGAGCGGCGCGGTGCAATTTTGGGACCTTTATTCGCCGAGGGGCAGGTAAAGGGGTCAAACCAGACAAGGGATAACACATGATTGAGGTCTTTATATTGATATAGATGACTGAAGCCCGGGGTCTGTTTACTTCTGCATGTTGAACCTGTGATATTATTTCCGGGGGCGATTACTCCGGGATTGAGCCCTTACTGCTCATCAGTGCCGTTATTAACCACAGTCGGTTTACCCGTTAGTAGGGGGGGTGAACAACCGAGGTAAAGCGGCTTTGAATGGCAGGGAAGAGAGGCCAAGTCGACAAGAGCGCAAAACGCAACGGGTAGACGTAAATGAAAACATGGAAATGTTCTGCCGTGACACGGAAACTCTCTCACAACCAGTAATAATCGCGCTGATAAGCATCTGCAATGGACAAGTTTTAATATTATATATGCGTCAGAGTTCGCCTATCAGCTGGTGTGATTAATTGTTCTAGACACTGTGTAGTTGGCGCCACAAAGTGTGTAGTTGCTCTTCACTGATCCATCTGTTGTTGTTTTTTGTGTTGTTGCTTGCACACTGTTCTCTCAGCCCCCTCCGTATACTAGAACCATCATAAGGTGGTTACCTAATGTAGAACTGCATGCAAAAAAAGTCAGTGATCACCAGTTTTGCAAATGGCTGGCTCGAGTAGCGTATCCCCCTGGGTAAAACTACACGAGCCGAATGGAAATGGGGGACGATTTCGACCCAAATGGAATTGACCAATGACTGACCCCTGCGGGCACTGAGGGATTGTGAGGATTGAGCTCTTACCACTCTCACACTAAGCATTGTTTTTGTTGCTATTTTTGGAGCGTCAGGAGTCACTTTAGCCATTTTTACCCAACAACTGCGTTCTTTTGATGTGGTTGTGCTGGGAAGAGCGAGGTGCAGTGTTTTTGCAGTTCCTTCCAAGGGAGACAAACTATACAAGCCGCCTGGATATTGTTCTCACTGTCCCCAAGTCCAGGTCTTTTAAAAGTGCCTCGTTCATTATTGTATTTTTATTTTCAACCTCTGGAGAGTCGCTTGATGCACAGCACATGGCAATTGTGATTGCAGGATTTTGTATCGTAGTATTACAACCGATCCTGTGTTGGTTTCACCTCAAAATGATCTTGTTTAATTAGTTGATTAATCAATCATGAAATTGGTACAAATCCAATGGTCATTGCTAATAGTACCGTACAACTCTCGATGGGAAGATTTTCAGAGAAGTTATACACGTGGATTTTGCAGGAGACTGTTTGATGTTGTGAGAAAGACTCTTCCCCATCTTAGGTGCGGCAGTGGACAATGAGAAAGATTCTGCTTGGGCCGATAAACAATGTTGTCATTTTTATAATAACAGGCCCTATGCAAAAAGGGATTTAGTAACAGTGCAGTCTACACTTTAAAAATCATTTCATTTTTAAATTTAAAATTTACTTCTCTTATGAATTAAATGACAATTTAGTCTTAACACAACTTGTTCATAAATTTATCTCACTCTGTAATCAACTATGGCAAAATTCTTATACAAATATTGGACATAATCACCCCCCCCCATAGTCAGTTCTTGGAATGAAACAAAGATAACAAACTCAGTTGATAATGTATATATAATTTCAAATTGTTGGGGGTTATCATGGTATATCAACCTCTTTGTGTCAGAAGTTTGCAAGAAGGGTCAATTAAATGAAGATAGGAGACAAATATCGGATGCATTTTTTGTGCATTGTCGCAGAATATAATCACGAGGTGAAACATGGCTTTTCCATTCCACGAGGCGAAGCTGAGTGAAAATTGATTTGAATTTAATTTGAAAATTAATTTGAACAAAATGCATTCAATATTTGTTTAATATAACTAGCACATAGATCCCTGTAAATCTTGAATTTGTTTACAATAAACGCAAAATAGACACGGAAACTTGTCCACCTTACACTCTGAAAATGTTACCAAAAAACCAATGTGGAAGACTACAGCATGTAGGCATCAACCTTGTCCGCCGTGACACGTCCTTGCCTCATTTGGACAAACGGGCGGGGAACGATTATTGATTATTTTGGAGACGACGCTGCGAAGCGTACAATAATTATCCATATTGGACTCCAATATTAAATTGTGGAGCGTTTCGGCAGTAAATACACGGCAAAATAATGGATTACATGTGACGTGTTTTCCACCAATCAAATGAAAACGATCTCTGTGTGGCATGTGTAGTAAATTATTGAGAGAGCACTCACAACACAACACCCCCCCCCCCCCTCAGAATCAACACAAACAAGATTAATTTATGACAACCGAAAATTGGTTTGAAGGCTTTTTCTTTTGATCAAAAATTTAAAGTCATTGACCTTGGAGATTGACGTTTGGTGACCTCATAATTAATCATTGACAAGTGTTTCAGTTTTATCTGGTGGGTGCTGTCTGGTTTGTAACACATTGAAGGTTGAAGAATGTGTAGTGCTTGTGTGTATCTCAACATAGTCCTATAGAATTGACAAGCAATAAAATTGGTCTTTTTTCAACGCATTGACCATAGTCGGAATCCCAATTATTACAGCAAGAGCACCAACTCATCTCAAGAACAATATGGTCAACTTATGCCCAGCTGTGTAGCAGTTTGACCGAATGAAATTTAAGTGTTTGTTTCACTTTTTTTTCTTCTTCTCTGCATTATTGATTTAAGTCTTCATCCTTCTCCGGTGTCACAATCCAATAATTTCATCAATTTTGTTTGGATGCGATCTTTACTGCAAGGGTGGGTAATTGCTGTGTGTGTACTTTGGCATCAAATTTTAATCAAGTTTTGATCTTTGAACCGTCATTACAAACGAAAAAGCTGAGTATTTTTCAGGCGTTGTGCAATGTGCAAAATTAATTTAGTTGGGGAGTGTGGTACTTTTCCTTAGAAGAGTGTTTGCTTCGTCTTTGCTTTGAAAACAAAAACCCAAAACCAATTTCCTGTATTGATTTTAAAACATTTATAAAAAGTCATTAAATTCTATATCCTTGAAGATATTTTTTAGTACAGGCAGTAAATTCCTTTAAAAAAATCTTCTTGGTTCAGTATTCATCCTTTTCAACAGCCTTTAAAGAGAAACTTAGGCCTAATCAGTAGTTTTTGGAAAATAAAAACATTTCCCATCCTTTAGTATTACAAAAATTTATTTTTAAAAATATTATTAATACAAAATAACATACAACCCGTCAAAATTTCACATCAAATTCACTGGTCTTGTTGTAGTTAAACAACAATTAAACCAATATTTTAAAGACAATTTATTGTAAGAATTATGTGTACATTCATATGTCTTATTTTGATTATCATGGCAATCAAAATAAGCAAGGGCGATTTTTGAAGTCTTCGAGTTCCACTTGATTGTCCGTGTAGCATAGATGGAAACATTTCTCTTGAGGATTTAGGCTGGAATGTCACAAAATAACCAATGAGCTTTCAAGATTGAAACTAATAACAATTAATATTTTGTTTGTAATTACGAAATAAATGCCCACATTAACAGTTGCCGCCCCTTTATCTGTCATTGTATGGTAAAAAATAATATTTGCTGAGAAAAACTAATACTGCATTTTTCTTTAAAGAAACTGAATTTTCAGTTTTACCCCACATTTTCTTTTTGAAAGTTTTGTCACAAACAGTAATTTGTTTTCAGTATTTAAAAAGCTATTAAAGATTTCAACTAAATACTGGAAACTAAGGACAGATTTCTTTTCTCAAAAGAGGCAATACAAATGTTTCCTGACCCAAAAAATTCCTGAAAAAACTGAGTTCACTTTAATCAACTTAGAATATGACAAACTTACAATTTTGTCTTTGTGTTGAACTGTCAATCTTTTTGTATTTTTTAGCGAGCTTAGGTTTCATGATTGGCAAATGTTTTAAAAATCAAATGTTTTAAAAATAAAATGTTTTAAAAATCAAATGTAGGAAATTTGGTGTTAAAGGAAGAAAACAGAAAGGCAGGCAGGCTAGGGTATAGTTTTGCTCATAAAGCAAACTGTGGTCAGATGAGAGACTTTAAAGCAACTTTCCCCTAAATATAAGCTCCATGAAATCTCTGAAGTATTTATCCGTAGTGTGTCAAACCGAGCACGGATTAGAAACCCAATATCAGTATATACTCCATAGTCACTGCAAAGATGTTTCATTGCGCCACTGATTGGCGAGGTCTGTTCAATTAGAAGTAAGAAATGATACACTGTGTTTACCCGCTTTGTATACCTGATCTGACTGTTGCCGATAAGCCATTTATTTAAATCGTCATTCATACCTTTTTCAGCTGCTGCCACACACCTAGGGTGGGGAGGAAACAGAAACTGTCAGTTCCTGCCTACTGGCGCAGTTTTCCCTTGATGACTTGTGAGGCGAGGGCTGCATTTCTCATCTTTCAAAGTCGTGAGATAGGGATTCAGAAATTAACAGTGGCAATCCCCTCAGCTCATATTATATATATATACACTGTATATCGAACTCGTTTTGTTTTCGCCCGAGATAAACCTTTGTAAATCTTGCATCTAGTTTGAGCATGAACACCACGCAGGCTGGTTTTTTTTGTTTTGTTTTGTGATAACACCTTTGGGATGCGGGCTCTCGGGGAAAAAAAAAAGGAAGTTGGACATTCCAAGGGAAATTAAACATTCAGGCTTCTGATGAACAACATGGAACTTTATTACCTTTACCTGTGTTGATTCAAATCACAATGTGTTGTTCCAGGTAGTGGGGATGAAATTGTGCAGGCGTGTACATGATTTAGGGGAAGGTCACGGAGGTAGGGCCTTATCGTTTAATTAAAGCGTGTAAGTTTGATTGGGAATATCTGAACTGGAATAGTCCAGTATAGGTTTAGATATCAACGTAGAGGTTTGCCTTCCTCCATGGTGTGACTACAATCTGAAGTGGGATGGTTCCATGTGGAGGGGGAAGAAAGGAGAGTAGAATTAATCTTAAAGGCATCGTACACGTTTGGTAATTGGAGCCTATTGTTTGTTTCAAACCTATATATAGTTGTAGATATATATCATAACACTTAACTGTGAAAAAGGTGGTATCGCTTTTGAGATATTGCCGAAAATCTGAAGCGGTTATGTCCACGCAGGAAGAATAATCTGCATTGGAATACACAGTCTCTGAGAGTAACGCTTCTCAGATTCAAATGTTTTGGGGGATAAAAAGCTAGAGGTATCTTTTTCAACAGTACTTCGAAGTGAAAAAGTTTCTGAAAATGCATTATACTATCCAAAGCTGCTGTACTTCTTATACCAAGTAGGTTTTTATTTCCATTAATTACCAGAGTAATTACCAAACGTGTACGATGCCTTTAAAGAGGGGAAAACTGAATTGATGACTTGTCCAGTTCTGTCCAGTATTACCTATTACTGTTTTTAGGCAATGCCAACATAATCAATGGGGATATAATGAAGTTTTTATATTTAGGCCTCCTTCACCGTGGAACAGTTGATTCTTCAACTTGTAGACGCCAGTCGTTATCAGGAGACGACTTTGCAGGATTTTTAAATGGTTCATAGAATGTAGGCCAACCTCAATTAAAAACATCATCATTGTAGATGGATATAGGGGAGTCGTCTTGAACATCTTTAAACAACCCCAGACTTGAAGGATAGTGACTTCGCTCCATGCATGGATGGTGAAACAGTCTCCCCTATACAAGCCATTAGTCCCTATATCATCTCCAGGCTATTTCAGAAAGTCCAGTGTGATCAAGTTAATGCGTGTCCTGAGACATCTGGGAAGCTGAAAGTACATTATAGGATTCCTGATATGGACTTTCAGCAGAAAACCTGTATCAATCATTCCCATTAGACGTGTAGATAATATAAATTGTATATACAAAAAAATCCTGCCTGAGAACTGCATATTATGAAGAAAAAGCTTCAACTTCGCACATCGTTTTTTAGCATGAATTGTCACCCAATACATCATACGAGGCCCGCACAGGTAGTCGTCTTTATAATATTGAAAGGCTATCCAGTTGTGGAGCATCTGATAAGGGGTCGGGGGGAAGGATGGTGAAGCAATTGAAGACCGATAAACAACCCACAACCCGCTTAATGTTTGAAGTCATGATATCCACTATTGTTGCTTAACACCTCAGTCTAGAATTACTCCCAAATTGTGGGGTGTTTTTTGCGGGGTGTTTTTTTTTTCTTTCTCTCTCTCTCATATGCCGATCCCACGGGATGCAGGAGGCATAGATGTCGTCCTGTTGCTGGTGATTATCTGTATGAGTGTTGCAATTGCTGGTTGAGATTCCATTCACGGGATTGCATGCAGTGATTGTGTTATTCAACACCAACCACCTCAATAATTAGCCACACGCAGTAGAAAGTTTCAAATTCCGCAATTTCTCGGACTCAATGGATTTTCTGTTTGGAACAAAGCGTATAGATACCATTATGTCAATATTTTGTAATATACTCGGCACAGATGGGGAGATTTATGGGTAGTGGGTTGCAGACATGCTGAAACAAGTTGGAAGGATATAGCCAGATTTGTTCCCACTTCATAGGAAAAAGATTAAGTTTTATCCCTGAGCTTGTAAGAGACACTTCATTAAAGTAATCTGTGAAAAGTATTATTATTACGTCTTTCTGGTAATGAAACAAAAGGGACCTTTCGAAGTGTCTTGTACTGTAACCTATATGCCTGAAGTGAAGAGAAGATGATGAAGGAGATAGCTCACACTTTCCACACAGTTTCCATCAAAAAAACAACCATGCAAGCGTTTCATATTACATTATGAAACAAGCTGTGTGCGCTCTCATTTCCTAGAAAGCAGCACGATATCGTTTCATGTTACGATATTATTTATCGTAATTGCTGAGGCCTTCGCTAATTGCCATCAGGCGCCTTTATCAAGACTGAATTCTAAAACGATTTTCATGCAACATGACAAAATGGAAACACTTTCCACCTGCCAGTTTTATACCTTGTATTCTTTATAGATCAATATGAATCGGCAATTCTAAACTATAGAATATCTTAAAAGCTGTTGTTATAAATGCTTGGAAAGACAAAAGACATAGAAAAAGTGTTGATACTTGTGTGATTGTGGACTAGTGGACTAGACAAACACTTTGTTTCCTATTTTTGTCCTCGTTGGTTTGTGGGAAAATTGTACAGATAGTGATGACGTCCAAAGATATCTCATCTGCTATAACTTCAGGCTTGTGATTTCTCATGATTTTTCCTGATTTCAAGATTTTCATAACATCCTTGAGCCTTCAAATTTTCTTGAAAGAAGTAAAGCAATCACCAAAGAGAGAAAGAAATAGTCCATATTGTGTCTACACCTGTAGTTTTGTATTTCTGGTGATGCACAGAGTCTGTAAACATCCTGAATTGTATTATCTGGGCGGTTCCGAGTCTAGAATAAGGGGACCAGACCTGCAAGCCATTTTACAGGAATTTTTACATTCGTCCAACCTCATCCGTGAACTTGTTTTGGTGACTTCGGCTCATTTTGTATATTTTGCGGTTGGTTTTAATATATGCTCTACGTCACGGTGATGTCAGATCATAATTATCATTTTTGACTTTAATATTGTTGTGGTCGTTCAGATAGGTAGAGGAAGTAAAGTATAGATCCATCTTCTCTCTTGAGACTGAACTTACCCCCCCCCCTCCATATTCAGACGCAGTTCTCATCGGTTCGGTTTTAATTTTGCCATGATTTTTGCAATCAATTATGTGCACAGATTAACGTCAGCGTGTTCCTTTGAACATATACCAAAGTGCCCGCTCTTTTCATTATATAAGGTTTACAATTAGTATCAGTCATTGTCTTTGACATTTTACCTGTCAGAGAGAGAGAGACAAAAGTAACAACAAGAACAGAATTGTAAGGCCAATGTCTTTTCCAGCTTGTTTTTTTTAAGGTATCAATCAGTCACCAAGCAAGATGATGTTTCAAAAAAGATGGTATTGACGTTCTCATCAGTGCATCTTAATTATCAGCAGATGCCGCTAATTTGGCATGAGATTTCAATCGTCATAATCTTCCGTAAAGTTAACTGAATCTCTACCGTGCCATTGACCTTAAAGCTGACCTCGGAATCCCCCGGTGAAATTACGGATGCGCACACACACAAATACCACCAGGGGGAAATTGTGAACAATACAAGAGCTTCCTGTGATTTAATTTGTGTTGGTCAGGCTTCTTGATGTATGCGTTCGCACAGAATGTCACAAACTATTTTAACCAGTCGCTAGTATTCGTTGGAATTCATTCTCAGGTTCACCTTCTATATTTAGAACGAGTCGAGGTGTTTTTTGTGTAGTGCTGGAAAGGTTTAGGGTTTTCTCTCTCTTTTTTTCGATTTTCTTTTATTCGTGTTTTTGTTGTTGTTGTTTTTTTGTTACATGTTACTGGATTTTTTTAAGAGTACCTCAATTCCTATCCCCGGGTGTGTCATATACACACCATACAAACGACCTCTGGGAAATTCATCAGAATATCGGTAGTCTATTTGAACCTGTAAACATTTCATCAAATGTTATCGAACAAAAAAAGGATTATGTTTTGTCAGGTACTTTGTGCACGTTCACATCGGGCACAAATAAACAACCGAATTAACATGGCATCAACTTCACTAAAACTAGATGTAAGTTGTTTCCGTCTTTTGTAGAGAAAGAGTAGATAGGTTCCAAATGGCCTTCTTAAAGGCATCGTACACGGTTGGTAATTGGCGCCTATTGTTTGTTACAAACCTATATAGTTGTAGATATATACCATAAAACTAACCTGTGAAAATTTCATTTCAAAAGGTTGTAGCGTTTTTGAGATATTGCCGAAAATATGGAGCGGTTATGTCCACGCAGGAAGAATAATCTGCATTGGATTACACTCTCTGAGAATCGTTACGCGTAACGCTTCTCAGATTCAAATGTTTTGGGGGATAAAAAGTGACATATTTTTCAATATTACCGCAGTACTTCGAAGTGAAAAGTTTCTCAAAATGCATTATACTAGCCAAAGCTGCTGTACTTCATACCAAGTAATTTTGTATTGCCATTAATTATCAGAGTCATTACCAAACGTGTACGATGCCTAATAGGGGATTGTCTGCGTTTTTCCCATGCATAATTATTTGCGTAACCAAGGTCAGTTTTTGCGCGCGCAGCTACCGGTATCCTAGGTGATTTGTCAAACTATATTCGACTATAAAAGCTAAAAGCTAAACGAGATGAATTTTAAAAAGTCACAGGGTAGTAATTTATTATTGATTAAGCATGACGGGTGGACCGTGCAAGTCATTGGGGGGTGATGTATTTTACAAAGTGGTCTTATGCATGTAATCAATATTATGTAAAGAAATATCAACTTCGATGAGCCATTTGTTAGGATTTGAATCATGTTTTGTACAATGACTTGATTGGTCGTGAAACAACACTCAGATTGGATTCCCCAGGCTAAAGACAGTATCACTATACGTCACATGGTACTGGGCAATCTGTTGTCTGGCAACCTCCAGCCTGGTACCGTTGTACCATACACATTAATTCGAAATTGTGTATTACGTCTCGTGCAACTACGCAAAGGCGAACCATGCTATAGTAACTTTCTCTGGTCCGATGAATTCAAATTTAAGCATTTGGTACTAGATATTGTTCACATCTAAATCGCAAGTGGCGTATTGTTTATAGAGTTGATGATGAGGCAAATAGCTAATGAGACAGTATATAACGCATAGGGAATCGGGCCAATGCTAGTTTTAAAAAAAACTGTGTGGCTGTGTGCATGATAGTATCATCTTAAAGCAAAAAAACTGAGAAATGTCAAGCAAACAAAAGTGAAAGATGATTTATCTTCGTCTGCACAAATTGCAGTGAAACTTCGCCAGTTCTATAACCAGAGAAATGTACTCATCCGGCAAAACCCAAATATGCGTAACTGAAATAGGGTGTCACTTTATCAACAGCATTGACTGAAAGCAAACAGACATGGAAGATGCGATGTGTAACGAGGGGCTGTATTATCAAGAAAACTCCACCGTTGCGCAGCGTTCGACTTTACCCGAATGACCAATCGGGTAAAACTGTTGCTCGTATACCATTGATGGTTCGTGAGTTTGTAGAATTTAGCAATTTCTGTGACTTAGTTTCTTCCTGTGGTGCTAGCAACTCTTGAGAGTTGTGATAATGACTTGCAGCCAAACCAAGAATAGTGATTATCTGATAACTTAATTGGCTAATCCAGTAATGATTAAATGACTTGTAACAAGGCTGCTTGAATCAATTGTATAGTGTATGACCAATGTTGGAATCTGCTTGTAATGTAGACTTTGGAAAAAATACCAAAACAATTCCGTGGAAATAAATACTCAATGGCAATTTTATGGAGATGATTTTTTCCACACGTGTTTAATAAATAAAAAAAAGCATTCTAGCACATCAAACTTGCATTAGTGTTTGAGAATGGAGAGAGTCTGTTGAAATAAGAAATAAACATCTCAAAATGGCTTGAAATCTGGAGGTACTTAATTCTAACAAAATGTTAATTTTTGAAACCACCCCCTCTTTTGGTCAGCAACAGAGAGGACACAGCAATGTGAAGCAGTTGTTATTAATAGTTTTCATTTGATGGTCAGTAATCCCTTGATGGATTGGTCATTCCTTGATTCTCTTAATGAGTTTGAAGGGGCTTAAATTTATGTTGTTGAAGGTGATCAACTTTGAAATTGAAAAGGCTGAACAGCCAGTTTTGTGTGGTGGGGGGGTGTTTTTGCGCTCAGCCCCACTGGTCTCATCCAAGACCGTTGGGATGGACTGATGAGCTTGTACAAATTCTTGTTCAGGATGTAGTGATGGATGATGTGAACGTTTGGTCTGCAGGCAGCGCAATGCGCATAATCACATGTTAAATTATTTTGAAGTAAAGGAGTTATGAGGAGGTCTTAATAAACGGCAATTTAAGACTGGCAGGGTCGTGGCCGTGCGATAATGGACCGGCCCCGAACCTGCAATGGCTTAAACAAGACCGAATCGCCACTCTTTTATTCCCTTTCATAAATACCCGTTTTGTTAAAAACTGCTACAAATAGAGGACAAACTGTAATTGAATTTGTCTGGGGGTTTTTTGTGGGGTTTTTCAGTTCCTGTCCTCGGACACTGTAGTACAGCAACATTACGGTTACCAGATTAAAGGGGCACTGTCGTCGTGATCACAGCGAGTCTGTGGCCAGACATTAATTTATGAACTCTCGCCCAGTTACTGCACATGCGCACGCGTTAATAATGACGGCGCCCTTTAAAGCTTTTGTTTGTGACGTGACGGTCAACGCGCGCGCGTGTAGTAACTGAGTGAGAGTTCAGGTTTCCATGTCCAGCCACAAGCAGACTATGGCCCTTTTCGAAACGACCGGCTTTGGCTTTGGATTCGGCTCAGGCTCCGTTCTCTCGTCTGAATCCCTGAACGCATAGCACGCGTATAGTCAAAACAACTGAGGGGCCTAGCTAGCCTGAGCCGTCCGAAGCCGAAGCCGGTCGTTTCGAAAAGGGCCTATGATCATGACGACATGACAGTGCCCCTTTAAGGTTACAAGCCAAAATGCCATGTAACAAGTACCATTTTTGACTGGTATCCTGAGCATTTTTGCAAAGCAGAAAATTGGGCCCAGACATGGTCATGCGACCACCTTTCAACCAATAGGACTGCCTAATCTGTCTTGGGATATTTATTAATACTTTGTATACTAAAACTTCCATTAACCAAAAGATAATTAAGTACAGCTTTCTGTTATGCAAAGGAAGCCTGGTCCAGTTGTGTTTAGCCAATTAGCCAGAAGCACAAGATGATAATTCTTCAAGCACGGTCAATTTGCTTCATTTCAATGGAAAACCCTGACAAATTATTCGATGAATAAATGACCAAGGTGAAGCGTGCATAACCAATTGGACCAGATAGGATGTGAAGTAATTGTTGTTATGTTTTGGATATGATAACACAAAGATCTAAAGGGAAAACAAAAGATGAAGTGATAGGTTTCTTTCATGAGGAAGATGGCCGTCGTTATCCGTATCCATTGACCGGAAAGTCATGATGTGAATTAGGAGAGGCCTTAGGTTGTTTCTCGTGGGGAGCTGTACCCTGGTATTAGTGTCATCAACATTGCTTCTACTTGTATTGTCTAGAGTTACTCATAACAAATAATCGCTACTTTGAACTGAATCACTGAATATTAAGTGCGTTTCTCCTGCAGATGATCATAGTCCAACTGATTGCAACGTCAAGTCGGTAAGGCTGTGTCTGAATCGGCGGCTACGGCTACGACTAGGTCGCTGCGTCATCATGCGTCAGGGTATAGAACGTCCTTAGCAACATCCTTAGCAACAGTCGTAGCCGTAGCCGTATAGCCGTAGCTGCCAATCCGGATACGGCCTTCTATGACCGCTAGCCATTTTCAAAACCACCACAATTAACTCATTACAGAGACTGTTACATGGTGCTACTGCAGAAACATGTAATCTCTACGGTCTGAATTCACCTGACGTCATCACTTACGATAAATCTTCGTTGCGCAAATCGGGAGTCAGAACCCCCCCGCCCCCAAGTTTGCTTCAAATTCAAATGACAATACCTACAAGCTACCCCTTCAGTTTCTTTCCCATATACCCCTAAACTCGTGGATGGAGTTTATTTCGAGACGGACACCCTCAGTATTTTGTATTCCTATTCCTGTTTATGTCCACAGGTTCTAAAGGCTCTAAAGAGTGACGGTGTCTTCATTGGGTCTATTTTCGGAGGGGACACCCTGTTTGAGCTAAGATGTTCCCTGCAGCTGGCAGAGCAAGAACGGGAAGGGGTAAGAAACTTGAAACTCGAAACTCATTGCATCAGCACTAACATAGAGACCCCCCCCCCATCCTTTCCATTTGGAGTCCAATTTCTTAGAGCTCTGTTAAGTGAGGCAGAAGCTACAAAATTGTTTTCGAAGCAAACATTTGAGCAGGACAACGCAAATAGGGTAAAGTATGCATGGTGACGTGTTTCCCTTAGAATTAACTTTAAGTTTGCGCTAGCCATAACTTTGCTTATCGGACCCACTTAATTTCCCCCAGTGCTTCTAAACAACCAACTATCTTTATATTATGTTTCTGATAATTACTGCTTAAGCTGGTTGAATCCTCGGCCCTTTCGGTCATTTGTGCAATGACTCTGTCCAGTCTGGTTCCTCACCTCCCTCCTGCATCCCCGAGCCCATTAGCCCATTTATGTGTCTGCAAAACGTAATCTTCAGAATCTTTAGTCTCCAGCAGGGGCGGATCCAGGATTTTCCAAACGGGGGGGCGTGAAAATATACCAAGCAGCAAAATGATAAATGAAGTTTGTTGCCCCACTTCTCCCTCCCCTTCTCCCTCTCTCCCTCTTTTTTTCTTTTCTCCCTTTTTTTTTTTTATATGAAAAGGGGGGCATGCGCCCCCCACGCCCCCCCCCCTGGATCCGCGCCTGTCCAGCTCAATCAGAGCCTCGGGTTTCCCCCATTAGTTTATGTTTAAAGGCATTGAACACGTTTGGTAATTGTCAAAGATCAGTGTTCTCACTTGGTGTATCCCAACATATGCATAAAATAACAAGCCTGTGAAAATTTGGGCTCAATTGGTCATTGAAGTTGCAAGAAAATGATAAAGAAAAAACACCCTTGTTGTACAAATTTGTGTGCTTTCAGACAGGAATAAAAACTTCTTGCAAGAAGTTTTTTATTATTTTAGTGAGAAATTACCTCTTTCTCAAAAACTACGGTACTTCAGGGGGAGTCGTTTCCTACAATGTTTTATAATATCAACAGCTCTCTGTTGCTCGTTACCAAGTCAGTTTTTATGCTAATAGATATTTTGAGTAATTACCAAACGTGTACAGTGCCTTTAACATGTCAGTTATCAATCAGTTTATTCAAAGGTGCGTTGACTAATAATGTGGAACAAATCCATGTAATTTAACTAAACAGATGCATTGATGATTTGTGTTGATTAAACTTTTGTGGACATGAAATTTATAATTTATGAGCATGGATGGGTGAGCAGGAGAGATAGCTGTCGCCATAAGCTTGTACTGGAAATCTGTGGCCATAACCGAATTGATGGCTTCGGCTACATATGGCCTGAAAGCCGGAAAGTCCTATTCTCCAACGTTGTCGTTTAACAGCCATAGCCATAGCCGAAGTCGCTTAATTTGGACACGGCCTATTTAGAGAAAATGTGCCCTGTACTCTGTGACCATTATCGTCATGTGCCCTGTATACCCTTTAACATTGACAGTTTAAACTCTCACTTCACTGGAAGGGACCACACCATTTGACTAACATGTAGCCTTAGTGAAGCTTTGAAAGAGCAAGTCAGTTGCTTTACAAAAGCCTATACATAACTCGTTGACGTACTTGTATCAAAGTCAACCTTCAACTTTGTAATTTCAGCGTCCCCTGAAATAGTCACACTCAACTTCTGTTCGATGTTTTGATGTATTGTTTGAATAATTTGTATCCGTTGTCACTATTTTTCTCATCACCAATTTACATCCCAGACTTGTTTTGTTAGTGGAATATTAAACCGATTAGTAAAGAGTGCACATTTCTACCCAAAGGAACGTAAATGACATCAGCATGTTGTTTTGTAAAACAGACAAAACACACTGAAAGTGACGCATTTATCAGCACAAATGCAACCAGCTGCTTGACTGTCTCCCCTGAAAGAGAAACATTTGTTAAACGTTTTGGCAATTTCATTTCCCCTGTCTTCCTTTGTGGAGAAAATGGACTTCATTTGAGTGCTATTTTCTCCCCAGAGATGAAGAGGTGATGTCATTTTAACAAGATAAGATGTGCATTGAACTTGACTATGTAGTAAATTTTCCTTTATTAATGTGAAATGTTAAACAATCCATAATGTTGAGGTGTCTACAAAGTGCAGACTGATTTTAACCATGTGATATGTGTGGTGTGTTTTCGTTTTGTTTATGTATTTATTTATTTATTTATTTATTATTTATTTGTAATCGTTGTGTTCTGGTTCTAACATTAAAGTTAGATAGTGAGTTAAATTTATTTAAATAAATAAATAAATATTGGACTTCCTTGTTCCTTATATAAAAAGCCTTTTTGTTTGTCTAATTATAATTTTGATGGCTCCACACCTTCCGAACACTTTAATTTATTGATGTAAATTGTCCTCACGAAAAAATAGCCACTAAAATTACGGCAGTGTTCACAAGAGTATTTCAAAGATTAAAGAGATAATTGTTGCAGTAATTACACTGACTCCTATTCTAGCTTTGACCTTCAGTGGAAAGTACAGTCAGTATATGGCCAGCTCGAGCACTCGGTGGGTTTTGTTGCGTGACGATGTGCTGCCTTGAAGGTTGTATGACCATGGTATGGTATGACACATACATCATTGTGTTTCCCCTCGTGTTCTTCTCAGAATGCGTGCAAGCTTTCATCATTGTCGTGAGTCAAGGTTGTTGTTATTGTGTTGTTTGGTGTTGTGTTGTGTTGTTTTGTGCTGCATTGTTTTGCGTTGTACTTTTTTATGTTGTGTTGTGTTGTGTTGTTTTGTGCTGCGTTGTTTTGTGTTGTACTTGTGTATGTTGTGTTGTTTTGTGTTGTGTTGTTTTGTGATGTGTTGTTTGGTGTCGTGTTGTGTTGTGTTGTACTGCCAATTCGTCATGTCCCCGGAAGAAGAACGTGACGAAAGTTTCCAGTAGGCAATTAATGTGCACAATTGTGTTTCAATAAAACCGAGTGTGAAAGTTTGATCGATTTTCTGCCATTCATAAGTCAACATAGGACGGTTAAATCCTGCGTGGAAATGGGAAAACCTGTCTTTGGGGGTATTTCTAGCAACAAAGATGTAACAGTAAAGCCGTATGCTTTGTCGGGAGCCATTTTATTGCTTACGATCTTCCGTTACTGAAAAGGGGGGTACTCTGTGTGCCCAGAACGAAGGCGTTGAACCATGCGCTATTCTTTCGGGCACGCAATTAATTAAAGACTAATTTAGATTCTTTGTGAAGAACACTGGTGTACCCGTATAACTGTTCATCCTCCCTTGAGGCAAATACTAAATAAATATTGAAGTATTTGTATTGAGATGCATTATAGCCAAGCAAATACTCACAGCTGACAAGTGCTTCGATATCTATTACCAAGCTTTCTTAGTAAAGCTATAAGTTCACACAACGGTTCTAAATGTTGGTACCTCGGTCAAGCATACAGTGCACTTACGTGTTGTGGCCGAGCGGTCAAGCGCACTGAACTCAAGCTCTGGGCTCAATTTTCATAGAGCTGCTTAAGCAGAAAATATTGCTTAAAAAGTTTCTGCTAAGCAAATATTAGCAGGATACCAGTCACAGATTGTAATTGAGAAATGGCACTTTGGCTGGTAACCATATTTTGATGAGCATAATTTTGTTGTGCATAGCAATTGTTTGTGCTTAAGCAGCTCTATGAAATTAGGCCCTGGTGTCCTCAAGCGCTGGTGTTTCTGATCAGCATAGTTTGGATTCGACTACCAGTATTGATACTTGTGTCCTTTATTAAAAGCAAGACAAACTTGCTTCGTCCTTCGGATGGGACGTACAGCCATAGGTCACGTTTGTTGTGTAATGCATGTAAAGTAACCCAGTTACACTTATAGTTAAGAGTAAATGAACGCCCTGGGTTTTCTGGTATGGTTGGCTGCAGATTGCGCAATAGCACCTTGTAGACAATTAAATGGTACTATGTAAATAAATGGGTCTTCTATTCCGAACATAGCCGTGCATACCTTGTAGAAAAAATAACGAGCCCTTTGAGATGACATTGGGTGTGATAAAGCGCTGTCTAAGAATCTGAGAATCTATCCCTTGTACTAAAATCACATGTGTACCTCCAAAAGTATTCCGTATTAAACTACAAATCATTAGTACCAAAGTCAAGTTTCAATATCCTCAGTTCTTGGTACTTTTGATCGGGATATAATACTTACACTCATGGCTTATTGCTGGCTAATCGGTAAGAGCATAGAGCTCTGAAGAGTGCATGGTGCACTGTACAACATGTGTTTCTACACTAAATTGTGTAGGCCTAGTATGTTTACAAAGTATTACCTTGAGAAACTATTGAGTAGCATCGTCTTTTTCAGGTCCAGTACCTTTTTGATTTGACCCTGTTTTCAAGACCCTGGTCTGTAGCTACATGGTGCAGTGTCCACTCTGATTGGATAAGAGCTGGATGTGCCCCCCCCCCCTCGTTTAAATGAATTATGGATTGGTTTGTGAAGTTTACTCAAGCATCAAAAGCCAGCTGCATGATATCGCTTGTGTTGTAACGCTGTACGTGTAAAACGTAATTGCCCATCAAGATTGACGGGTGTTCACGAAATACTCACTTGGCCAAGCTGTATCTACAAGTATCTGTTTCTTCAAGGATTTCTGCGGAAAACAAACTCTTAACGTGAACTTGTTATAGAAAGATAGCTTACTAGTACTGTGTGTCTGACAAGTTACTGGAAAAGTTCTGTTTGTGAAACTTCAGGGACATAAAATGAACTGAGATATCATGACTGCTCATTTTTTTTTTTTTTTTTTTTGGGGGGGGGGGGTTGTAAGTGAAGTAAATATTAATTGTAGTAGGAGTCTTTGATGAATGCTTTGGAGAGTACTTTAATTGTGATGACGAATCTATAAACTGGAAGGGATAAAAAATATTTATCATCTTTCATTGACATTCGTGCCCGCAGAGCCAGCTCTCATTTCTAAATGTACCAATTTGTTAGAACTTCAAAAAATTCCAATTTTGTTTCGCTGGCTTTCCAATTGTCTTGAATTTGACTGGTTTAATTCGTCTTTGAGTCTGAGTTTCAAGTGCAGATCTCCAGGGAGTCTGAAGTTGCTAAAGACGGTTTTGTATTTAAAGGGGCGAAGTACAGTGGTATACATAATTGGTTTTTGGTTTTTTAGATTCAATTAATTTCCGTCCTCTTGTTTTCAATATTTAAAATAAACCAATCTGTGAAAACTTCATTTGATTTTGTGTGTAATTCTTCTTCGAGATATTGGGAATTATCATTCAATTGAAAAACACTTGACAACCGGACTTCTCTGGTCGTGGTTGGCCCGATGATGACATAACTTGCCTGGGGCCTGTGATCCGATGCAAAATTACGAGCCCTGTGTCTTTTACCCTGAGTCGAAACCACAAGTTTAAAAGCCTGAATCTAGATATTTTAAATAATTGTGTTTTTTATTTTTTCGGGGTTTTATTTCAATCCCTATCTCTAAACAATGAACGAGACACTTTTATTCTGATTATTTTCAATGAATTTTTATATGTAAAAAATCACTCACTCGCAGACACTAGTTTGCGAATAAAATTAGTCATACTTTTTCTTTCTTTTCTCTTTTTTTATCTACTTTGCATAAGCCAACTTGAGCGCAAACATGACTTAATGGATGCTGCCAAAGTGAAGACAAATTTACATGTTCACGTCTTCTCTACACTCGGGATTGATAGTCCTGTTTGTTTGCATATTGTTGTGTGCCTGTTTGCATTTAGTCTCTTTGTAAATTGTCTAAAAAGATGTCGTTCGACAGATCATAGAGTTGAATTCGATTTGGTGTGAGAGTCGGTGCTCTCATCTCTTAGAGATTTAAAGGGGAATGGCGTAGGAAGTCACTATTGTTTGAATGTATTCTTTCTGGAAACCAAGAAACCCTCAAAAGTTCCTTACATTGTAATCCGTAAGCCTTGAGAGACCTGTGAATAGATGGTGTCGAAATCTCAGTCACGTGGGAGGGAAAACCCCGAATTGGGTAAGTCCACACACCCTTACATATGGCAGTTACGGGTTTCTTCCATTGTTGTTCTATTATTCCCTTTTCTGAAGAACATTCTCTGTGGGGGGGTACCACTAGAACAAAGAAAACCTTGTGGGGTAGCATTGATCCATTGTGTAAAGTACCCCGTAAGTTGGCGTGTGAAGGGCAAGCAGTCTGGTAGGCCCTGGACTGAAAACCCCAATCAACATGCCAGGGTTGGGTCCGTAGATGGGTATGTAGCTGGTTCCGAATGGGGATCCACTGAGGTGAAAGACAGGGAAGAAACAGCTAAACAAACATGAATGCATGCAGTAATGTTAAATCAGGGAGTTGAAATGGGGTGATCAGATTATACAGTTAGGGTGTCATTATTTAATAACTACGCTAAATTGTCAAAGACCAGTGTTTCACTTGCTGTTTCCCAACATATGCATAAAATAACAAGCCTGTGAAAATTTGGGCTCAATTGGTCATCGAAGTTGCAAGAAAATGATGAAAGAAAAAACACCCTTGTTGTACAAATTTGTGTGCTTTCAGAGAGGAATAAAAACTTCTTGCAAGAAGTTTTTATTATTTTAGTGAGAAATTACCTCTCTCTCAAAAACTAGGTTACTTCAGAGGGAGTCGTTTCCTACAATGTTTTATACTATCAACAGCTCTCCGTTGCTTGTTACCGGGTAAGGTTTTATGCTAATATTTGTTTTGAGTCATTACCAAACGTGTACGATACCTTTAACATTCTTTCATATCCTCTACTTTTAAATAAACATTGTGACAATGTTATCAAATTGGAGTGAAAACGAGAAGAAAAAACAGCTTAATTGTTTTGGGTTCAGGGAATGTTTGCACGTTCATATCGGGCAATCGAAATAAGCGCTTGTGACTCGGGGTCCTCAAATGCTATATCTCAACCTTGAAAATATATTATTTCCGAAGGAGTTGTATTGATATCAACTTCATAATCAATGAGCTTTTAGAATGTCTTTCATAATTATTCCAATTGCCAAGGAAGTTCATATTTATCAATACGCCTGCTCTCAAACCATGTACAATTTACTACTAGCCTCGATGGTTATCATCAAATTCTCGAGGATGTGGGGCAGTGTTACAGGTTTGAGTTTAGTATCAATCTGGAAATCAATGACGTACATGCATCATGGGGGAAATATATGTGCGTGCATGTCTCATGAATATCATGGTTTGTAGATTGTCCTTGATAGAGGGTAATTCTTGTAGAATGCCGTGCTTGAACGAAATTAATGATGAAGAATTGCTGGGACATCAGTCAAGGTTAATGTTTTAAAAGTCAATTTAGCACTTGAAATTTATAGGTCAGTAAAGTATGCTTACATTCGCTGCAAAGTATCGGACAGTTGCCGGTGAGTAATCAACCGTCACACAATCTTGCGGAGAAAATTATGTTCGAAAAATACATTAAAAAGTCTTCTCTGGGGGGGGGGGGGTTCTTTCTTTTCTGAAGAATAGTGATTGAGGAAATATCAATGTCCCTGTACTCAAGTTCTTCCTGTAACGGCAATATTGTAGAAATATTGGACTCATTAAAGAGTGCATTGTCGTAGAATATAATCGCGCGGTGAAATCTGGACTATTCCATTTCACGAAGCCAATGGAAAAAACCAAAGATTTCACCAAGTGATTTTTTGTGCGACAATTTACGAACGAAATTCCTTATTTGTTTTATATGACTCACACATAGATCTTTGTAATCGAATTGTTTCGCAATAAACATAAAATAGTCTCAGAAACTCGTCCACTCCGAACTATGAATTGTTTTAATTTGTTGTACCTTTAAACGCAGTGGACGACTCCATGTAGTCATCAATCTCCCGATGTGACACGACCTAGCTAGTTTGGACAAATGGGCGGGGAACGATTATTTTGGAAACGACGCTGCAAAGCATCCAATAATTATCCAAATTGGACGGGCGCCTGTCCAATATTAAAATGTATATACACCACACATGGTTTGTAGATTGTCTTTAGAGGGTGATTCTTGTAGAATGCCGTGCTTGAACGAAATTAATGATGAAGAATTGCTGGGACATCAGTCAGGTTTAATGTTTTAAAAGTCAATTTAGCACTTGAAATGTATAATGGGAGTAACAGATGCTTCGCTGTAAAGTATCGGACAGTTGCCGCTGAGCAACCAACCGTCACACAGTCTTGCGGAGAAAACTATTGTCGAAAAATACATTAAAAAGTCTTCTCGGGTGGGGGGGGGGGTTCTTTCTTATCCGAAGAATAGTGATTGAGGAAATATCAATGTCCCTGTACTCAAGTTCTTCCTGTAACGGCAATATTGTAGAAATATTGGACTCATTAAAGAGTGCATTGTCGTAGAATATAATCGCGCGGTGAAATCTGGACTATTCCATTTCACGAAGCCAACGGAAAAAAACAGATTTCACCAATTGATTATATTGTGCGACAATGCACTCAAATGCATACAATATTTGTAAATACATGGTCAAGTAAGGTACCGGTATGACACGTGACGCTTGTTCCACCAATCAAATGACAAGATCTGCGGGTGTGGTATGTAATACATTATAGCTGAAGGGTCCAGACATGACGCACTATATAGGTTACCAAAGCAGCAACCCCCATGCGCTATCTTTTAGTTGTGTGCCACCATGTGAATAATTACTCTGGACAGTCAAGACACCTCCCTCACTCTGTAGGCATCTTTAATGTTGGTCCGACATGAAGAGGCCCCCCCGAAGTCTCGCACGTAATATGATATTATGTGTGATGATGAAGCCTCTTTTATTCATAACTGTTGTTGAACTATTCTCCAATTATGCAATTATTCTTTCTCTGATGTCTCCTTTGTAAGTTAATACATTTCCCGGCCCTTGCGAAATATCACTTTACCAATTGTAAACTAGTTCTTCATGGTAATCACAGTCACATCATGGCATACGTGTCTTTTGACTGGGAATTTATTTTCATAATTTAATCTGAATGATGATTAACATTCTCTCAAAGGCTTGCTTTGGCGAATGGTTTGTTTTTGAGCCTGGGGAGGTAGAAGAATTTTTGCTTGGTTGAATATAATTAAGGATACAAGAATCAGTAGGCCTACAATACATGTGATTTGTGGGCTATGGTTCCCCCACCTTCCTTGTCGATATACCACTGGTTCACAGTTAGTCTCTTGATTTATTTTCAATTGTTTTCCACCTACAGTTCTTCACCCTAAGTTGAGTGTACCCCATACACTCGAAACATGTGCATTCTCAACACCTTTAACATCTCAACTTAGATTTGCTCGCGTTTCTTGTTTTACCTTCATGGCAACTTGAGTCAGTTTCCTCAGACGGAGAAAATAACAAGGAAACTGTGCACTTAGTGCGGTTGGTCTTAATAAAAAAAATACTGCATAAATCTTAAGTGTTTGTATACATTTGAATGAATTATGTAGTTATTGGAGCTAGAAGCTGTGGCGGCGCTAGGAGTGGGTTTAACGGCGCAAGAAAACACTACATCACAGGTGGCATTTAGTGGTTCCACATTTAGATGATTAATGACACACTTGGCGCGATATTGAAGTGGAACATTCATGGGGAGGGTTGTTCATTCATGTAAAGGGGGGCAATATCATCAGATTGCTCCGCCAATTCGTGCAGACAGCTTGGCAGACAAAATGTGGTATTGGTACTGGCGTAACTTTCATGGGGGACAATGTGTTTTTGGTGCTGGAGTAACTTTCATGGGGACAATGTGATTTTGACACTGGCGTAACTTTCATGGGGGACAATGTGTTTTTGGCACTGGGGTAACTTTCATGGGGGACAATGTGTTTTTGGCACTGGAGTAACTTTCATGGGGACAATGTGATTTTGGCACTGGCGTAACTTTCATGGGGGACAATGTGTTTTTGGCACTGGCGTAACTTTCATGGGGGACAATGTGTTTTTGGTGCTGGAGTAACTTTCATGGGGACAATGTGATTTTGGCACTGGCGTAACTTTCATGGGGGACAATGTGTTTTTGGCACTGGGGTAACTTTCATGGGGGACAATGTGTTTTTGGCACTGGAGTAACTTTCATGGGGACAATGTGATTTTGGCACTGGCGTAACTTTCATGGGGGCGGCAATGTGTTATTGGCGCGAGCGTAACTTTCATAGGGTCAATGTGTTATTGGCACCGTGACGTAACTTTCATGGGGGCGGCAATGTGTTATTGGCACTAGCGTAACTTTCATGGGGTCAATGTGTTATTGGCACTGGCGTAACTTTCATGGGGGGAATTTGTTTTTGGCAATGGCAGAACTTTCATGGGGGCAATGTGTTTTTAGCAATGGCATTTCCTTCCATCTATTTGGGTTATAAAGTTCACAGAATAAAAAACAATTTTTGACATGGATTTTATACAGTACTCACTGATATTCGGCTGCTAGGGGCAAGGGTTGTCAGCATATGGGGGCTCAAGCCTTTCCTCCGTGCCCCCCCCCCACCCTGATTAAGTGTATTGGACGGCCAGAGGGAAGTGGGAGGGAGGAGTTAGGGAGGGAAGCTTGGAGAATGTAACAGTCTGAGGGGGAGGAGGAAGGTGTTCAGTTTTTTGTTATATCAAATATACTGATTTTCTGAACATTCAAAGACTGTTGTGTAATTATTACAATACTGAACAGTGTGATTCTATATCCAAGAATGAGTTATACAAACCCGAAACTGTGGCCTTCTATTGCGAGATGACTTCATACTGCTGTATATAAGTGAAACCGTTGCCCAGCCATCAACATACACTTGTTTGCGACTAATTGAACAATAGGAATTTTTGTCCTGGTGAACCACTGCAATAATGCGCAAAATCCCCTTTCAGACAGTGTACAATCAATCCACAGCTCTGATGGATCTTGCCTTCTGTTTTCTTAACCGATGGACATTTTTTGAAAATAGAGGTCAAGGTAAGCGAGATAGCTGAGTCTGCGTTAGCATTGTTTTCGTCGGTCCATACATAACTCTCACCCAGGCTTAATTTAATAGTGGCTTTTCATGTGTAAAGGTAAAACATATATAGACAACACAATAAATCTTGTCAAATGTGGAATTCTGAAAACAGAGGTTAGGGTGAGGGAGAAAGTAAGTCTGCAGAAAGCATTGTTTTGTTCTGTCTGTATATACTACATAGCTCTCACACAGGGCGTGTTTAAATCATAGCTGAAAATGCAAGATGAAAAGCAGACTGTGAATTCTGATCCTGCTGTCCTACATTCAGAAGGTGACATTTAGGAAAAGAAAGTTGACAGCTATAAGGATTATAATAAACTGTGTCAAATGTGTAAAAACAACTTTCCCCCGGACTGTGGGTCAGCATCACCACAGTGGAAGCCTTTAACAACCCCCGCCCCATCCCGTCTTAATCAGTATCCTCGTGTCTGTTTGTATAGCTCACTGATGAAATGGGTTTACAAACACTGTCCTGTAAATTGAGTTCATGTAAACATAGAAGTAATCCGATGTCCCAAGTCTCCATGATGGAGAAGCAGCCTGGCTCAAAAAAACAATTTTTTTTTTAAAGGAAGGGAACCACGACCACCTCTTCTTTCAATCCAATACAACAATATCTCTTGAATTTTAGAGTTGAAGAGAAGAGACCTCCTTCAAAATTGTACTATACTCTACAAGGTGTTCTTTTAGTTAACGTCTTCATGAGACTGAGCAATGTTGTTTTGAAATTATTTAATACGATGGTTTAACATTAATGACAGCATTGATATTGTAGAACATTCAATTGTGATTGTCTGAAAGAACAATGGCGTGTTATGGTCGAGCGTTCTCTAGTGCACCGAACTCAAGTTCTGGTGGCTACTTAGTCATCCGGTTGTGGGTTCCAATCCCGGTCATCACAGTTGAGTCCTTGAGCAGGACGCTTAACTATAATTGCTTCTTCTCACCCAGGGGTAAATGGGTACCTGTGAGGGCAGAGATGGTTGTTGTGTTAGCTTGGTGGGCTAGGTTTAAGGAGTAAGAACGGTCCACTGGGTTCAAGCGCCATGAGCATCAAAACTGGCGGATACATGGCTAGATAAATGTCCATTATTATTATTTTTATATTTTTTTATAAATTTGGAAGCATTTCCAAAGACTTCACAATATAAGAGGTTTACAGCACGACCTTAGATATAGTTTATTAAATGGCTTCCAAGTCCTTATCCCATCAGCTACACAGGATATACACTATTCATTAAGGTTAGAAATAAATACATGTTCAGCAAGATGACAAAGAAGATCCGTAGCCAGATGCACTGAATAAAAGATTGTGTTTTCCTCTCACCAGTGTTGTCTTTCAGGGCTACATGTACGTTAACCTTGACCCCATCCACAGACTGCAGCTTTTTAGCGAGATACACTGCGTTTTGAATGATTAACATTCATTCAGTAAAAGGTCCGAACCATGTTGTTTTCATGCTAAGACTCTAATCTTATAAAAACTCTTCATTTAAAAAACATGAAGGTGCTTTCACTTTTGAGAGAGAGGAAGTGACAGTATTCAGATGCAACTATTTCTCTTCAAGGGACTTTGCGCGATAGTGAAGAGTTTTTGATGGCAAAGTCATTCACTTAAGGATCCACACCATCCTGTTTTCATGCCTGTGGATTGTTTTGTTTTGTGTTGGGGTTTTTATCCCCTCTCATGTTTTTCACATGACTCAGGGGAAAGTACCGTACTGAGTAGACAGTGCGAACACACATCGGTGTCTGGGTTAAAAACAAAATCTAAAAAAAATCTTTATCCCCAATGCAAGTTTAAAGGAACATTACAGAATTGGTTTTTGCTAACAAAACAGTTAAGCACTTTATATAATCCACCATATACATAAACTGACAAACCTGCAGAAGTTTGAGATCGATTGGCCATCTGGGTCACGAGAAAATAGTGAAAAACCGATTACACATTTGCATGTGTTATACAATGCATGAATTAAACGCTCATGAGCGATAAACTCCAATCGGAAATTAGTTTAATTTATTTCTCATCAAATATGGCATTTCAGACAGAAATATTTCTAGGGATGTTTTCTACTATCATCATCATTAGACCGTGTCAGCTTTATGTAAATCTGTGATCTTAAAGAAAATTTTAATTACCAGTTCTGTAACGTTCCTTTAACATTTATTAACATCTTGTTGGTATACCCCCTGCTATAAATAGAGGGTTCGAACGACCTCTAGCTGCTGGGCAAGCTCGTTGTTATGGTGGTAACACATCTCCTGTCTGGAATGGCAAAGGTTGGGAGTTCAAATCCAACCCGAGCAATAATATGCCTGTGAATTTGTGTTCACATGACTCGGGAGTTACGGTACTGGAGTTTACAGTGCTTAAAACAGCTCAAAATCAGTGTCCACGTTTTTTGTGATTCAACATAATTATGCATGAACAAACAAACCTGTGAAAGTTTAAGCTCAATTGGTCATCGAGGTCACGAGAAAATAGTGAAAAGAGACCTTATGTGTTTACTGTTTTTCAAATATCGAGTTTTTATCGCGCGTGATAAAAACTATTGTTTTACTCATTTCTCAGAAACGATAGCATTTTAGGCAGAAATATTTTAAGGAACCCTTTCTACCATTACTTACTTTAAATCATGTGAGTTATGTGTGAATCTGTGAACATTTGTGTTTTTCGATCTAACCAATAGTGTACAGGGCCTTTAACGCTCATCGCTGTAATATAGGCTAATACTAATAGAATATAATACTTGTTTGTTTGTGTCCGCTTTACGAATACAGATGATTGTGTGATGTCGGCCATTGGCATGGGAAGCATTACAAACTCACAAAAACAAATACTTAGTTTTAATATTCTTTATCGCTGATGCAACTTTAAAATATTTTGATTTACGAAAAACATACTGTATAGTTGATGGCCTGACGTTTCGACCTCAGCAGAGTCTAAATGACAACATTTGTTGGTGTCATTAACTTTGAGAAAGACTATGTTGGGTTCGAAACGTCAAGCCTTTAATTATGTTTTTGCATTTACACCCTTTTTGGTTAGTATAAGCAGTGTGCAACAGCTAATTCTATTTTGTCATCTATTAAGATACTAATTTTATCTTTATCACTGATGCAAATTTAACATCTATTAAGATATTAATCATATAACTTTAAGTGACACCTACCATGTAGATGCTTAATGCTTTGAGGAAAGAAAGGACAGCATTTCAGACGCAACAGTTCAAGAGAATTGGTGCCAGTAACAGTTTGGATTACAAATCGTCAACTGGTTAACGGGCCTATCACCATTTCTGTGCTTGTCTATTTAAACCCAGTTATAAGCCCATAACAAACTACTTTACTGAGTCTAGTATGCTGCTTTAAAACCAGATGGGTTAAAGCAATTCTCAAAGCAACGGCAGAAATGAAGTTAGCCAGAATTAATGGAAATGATCTGGATATTGTGTGCCAGGAGCCAATAACCACTCCAGATGGTCGAGTGCTAGCCACTCGACCATCTGGAGTGCCGTCTTCAAGTGGTTCTCACCCCAGACTTGTATTTCATTGGCTGGATCTGACGGGATATTGGGTTCGAATCCTGGCCGTGGAGTTTACGCATAAAGCCCTTGAGCGCGACACTTTACATCAAATTGCTTTTATCCAACGACCTGTGTGAGTGAACATGGAGACTGATATACGATCGGTGTTGAAGATGTTTCTTTTTTTTTTGCGTCTCATAAAGAAATTGATTTTTGTTTTGGCAATGATATTGATCCTCGAAGATGACTTGAGAGAACTCTTATAAAAGAAGCAGAAACGGCCCAGGCAAGCTGAGCATAATAACGAAGGAATTATGATGGTGTACATGTACATGGACAATACTTGTCAGGATGGGATTATTGGTATGAGGTTAAGTTATAATCATTAGTTGACTCTGATTATCAGATAGCCTATGTCCTTCATTGTCATTTCCGTTCATGCATCATACAACACAACTGCAGGCAAGTCTATCCCATGGAATATGTAATATCGTTATTCAGGCAAATTAGCTAGGATTTACTGTGTGAAATTGTCAGCATTGCAGGCGACAACGATCCTAGACCACCCATTCCCCCCTCAGACCCCAACTCAGCATCGCCGTTGATGATTTATGTGTTACAATCTTGCTAATGCGAATCTCTGGGATACTATGAAGACCGTGCTTCACTGAGTGGGGGAGATTCAACGGCAGAATACGAAGCTCGTCTCATGTAAATGCTTGTCTCGCTCTGGTTAATTTTACACCATCAAACTTTTACGGGCAACGGAACTCCTTTACCCATGAATCTACTGAGTGTAATTATTTGTTTGGACATGACATAGACGTCACCTTTTTCCCCCCTTCTCTCCATTGGATGTATAGCATCTCATCATCTCGATCGTGATGTTGTCTTTTACTGTCTGGAAGATTCATCATTTTGTACAACAAGCCTTCGTGTCAAACCAATATTGAAATATTATTCTAAAAACGGCATTGAAAGAAATGTAAATGTAATTTATGATATCATCACAGCCTTACGAATAAGTGAAAGACAAAAATTGTGCGGTCAATTTTGTGTAAAGAACAGCTACCATGAGAAGTACTGCTATCAAGATAATCATTCATTTCTATTGAAGTTCTGTTTCTACGTTTTGATCCGATAATATATACTTCGGCGGTTCTTTTTGCTTGCAGAGGATCAACAAGTATATAATAATCAAAGTACTACAAATGAAATGCTCATTAAGTGGGTCATGTAAGGCTAGAGTTAGTGAGGTTTAGTTTCAACGTAATTTTCTCTATACTAGGACAGTATAGATAGCAACATGCTTCTCAGATTGATTATATCACCCATGTCATACTTGAGATAAGATTTCTGATTATTTGTCTTAGTTCACCCTTTCTCACCTTGGCTGCTCGTCTACTGCTTGTTTTTTCACTCCATGGCAATCTCCCCACCTGGCTGCTTCTGTTACACTCAGGCTTATGTTTGTGTAACCTTTCGGACAAACTCTGCCAGTAGTTAAAACGCCAGGCTCTTAGCCAGATTTGTTTTTACATCAGCAAGCTTTTCGTTAAAAATACTACTGATTTGTTTTATCTGACAACCACTGAAAACATACCATGTCTTTGAAGTAACAAGACCTTTATTCTTACATAGCACTTCGTCTGGATTTAGACGCACTGCAAATCTACATGCAGGTTCTTTCTCCTTTAGACTGTGCAATTCTGGCGAGAAAACAACGAGAAAACAACTCGAACGAATACAAATGTGCTTTTCAAATTCTATTTAAACGAAATTCTTGTAAATAAAAAATACCCATAGCAATTAGTCATAAATACTATTTCAAGTTTTTATATAATACAAATAATTTGTTTTAATTAACATTGAAACAAAGTTAAAACTTGGGACGAGTATGACTATTATTTTTAGAAAATCCATTTGCCAATCACGCCCGAATGTGTGCGACCATTACATAGGTTTAATGTTAACATTAACGTCAGTTGGGCAAAATTCTTAGTTGTTTACAAGTAACTGGAAACGGAGATCAAGTCTTATTCTCGGGTTTTCTTCGTTGATTTGTTAAAATTATTTTACTTGCGTATATTTCATGTCTAAATGTTACTTTCCCAACAATATGACATCATTTTTTTTAGCCATAAACTACGTTATGGTATTTGAAGAAACAGAATCGTGCAAACGTAAAACTCAATATCGTTGGGACTAACTTGGTCCCGGAAGTTCGAATACGCGCGAGACTTGCACAGTCTGTTGGGCTATACCATCGTACAAATACAATGTATCGTACTACATGCATACTGTACATAGAGATTGCGACTCGAATATTTATGCCTCGGCTGGCCTGCGATCGGTCAACTCTCCTTTCGTTTACCTTTGTTTCTCAGAAACATGATCTAGCAAGTGTGAAATATTGCATTTGAAACAACTACTATTGATTTTTAAAAGGGGAATACCCAGGGGCAGTCATTCCCAGTGACACTATGCAAGTGGACTGTACTTTTTCAGCTGTTACACCTTCATTAAAATACATATATTTTCATGAAGACTTTTTCCCCACTGATTTAATAATTTCTGGGTCGACAGAATGACGAATTAACTTTCAGTTAATTTATTGTATTGCAGCTGGAGACGTAATTTCCATACTGCATCTGAGTTGTTTGGATATTTTATTCAACTCCTATATAGTGTACCAGATGCGTATGCAAAGCGTTGTCATTTTGTATTTTACTGGGTTGAACATCCGTGGAAAGAGAAGAGAATTCCACTTATTTGTGATTTGAATTTGTTTTAAAAACCATCCTGTCGCCAGTTCAGTACTTAAAGGTGCTGATTGTAATTTGTATGAATTTCATAAATATTTATTTTGCATATTTTGAAGCACCTTAATTGAGTTTATGGTGGGGTTATATCTTTCCCAAAGTATTTGTTTGGCAACGATTTTATGTTTTGTGGGGGACATTCTGCACGTTCAACCTGGGCTTATTTCAATTGCGGCAACTGAAATTAAGCAGTGCTGATTGGTGGCGTATTCCAGTGCTATTTTTTCGACCGAAATATTTCACTGGAGGAATGATACTGGTATGAATTTGATACTCAGTGAGATTTCAGATTGAGATTATAATCAATTTATTTATCAATAACTACCAATCTTTACCATTGGGAAAAGTAAAAGATCTGTTGAAAGGCAAAGAAGAGTCAATCTGCCGATAGCATACAGAGGAATTCACTATTTTTTAAGTACCGCATCATGTTTTTTTGATAATAATACCAATCACCTTATTTTGTAGAACTTGCTGCCATGGCAACATGATTCTCCCCTTGGGAGGCTCCCTTTTTGGACATTGTAGCTTGAATGAATACAAAGGAATGCTAGACATTAAAAAGATCATGAGAATTCTGCCTTGGTAATGCCTGAATACCGAGAGCTTATAGTTCTTTGAATTTTTACAATGCGTAAGGTTGTTGGCCGGTAGCCGTTTTTTTTTCCTCAAGAGCAGACACAGTGTTTGGGGACTATAATGCTTTTATGTTAGTTTTGTTCTGTGCTGCAAATAGAGACTTGAGAAAAAGAAGAAAAACAAACCTGTGATTGTGACTAGGGATCAAAATTGCCAGCTTGTTTATGCAACTTTCACTAATGCACCAAGATCTTTCACTAATGCGCCAAGATCTTGTTAAGAAGGTGTTTTGATCATCTCAGCTGATGATAAGTGATCTTGGAGGCTTAATATGTGAATGTTGTTTATTTCCCGTTGTTATCTCAGTGTAGTATTTATAGTAAGCTTCTTCTTTTATTCAACTTGAACTTTCTTGTTTTTAAGAATTTTCAACCTTGGACATTCTGAAGGAATCGATTATTGTGTGTACTGCGAAACTGAATGATATAAAGGTACTTTTTCAAATCATGTGTTCTTTGCCACGTTTCAAAAACATGCCCTTGAGGGTCCTCTTGAAGAATATATCAACTTTGCTGTAGTCTTTGATTAGTTTGAAACTTGGTTGTTTCAGCAGTTGTATGCCGTCCTTTATGAACATTAGGCACAACTCCGTGAGGAATTCAAAAGATGATTTGTTCGAACATCATAAACTTGCCGTCCTGGATGTGAATAACTTCTGTTTGTGTTCAAATCCACCAGGCAAATCTTCTTGATCAAATAGTTTGCCGTTGGTCATGCATCAAAAGTCTCATGGTTCCATAAGGAAATAGAAGCCAGTATAAGGAAAGTGCATTAACTATCCGTACGTGGCAATAAATTGCAAGGTAATTCCAGAGAGTGGTCTACAGGTGTTGCACACATGCTGTTATTGAAAGCGAACGCATGAAAAATCAAATATCTAACTCACCGTAAGTACAGCTGAGCGTTGCTGTTCAAATCGTTCGCGCCACCGAGACTCGCCATTGAAAATATACCGGTATCTTTTCATAGTATGTTCAAGATGGTCGTTTGATGTTGTACCGTGGTGCGTTCTGTGTGTTCGGCCCCGTCTCTTCGGAATCTTCACGGGGGAGATGCAGCCTGCCATTTTGAATCATTATTGTTCCATTGGTTGGCATTCCCTGGAGCTGGACATGCTTGTGAATGTTCAATACCAAAACAAGGGAAGAGGAAGATACAGTTCTATGCTGAATAGTATTGTTTCCCTTAGGGGTGGCATGTTTAGCATGCTTGAGGTTGGTGCAGAAGAAGAAAAGAGAGTGCTTGGGTCAAAAAGTTGTGACTTTTTTTACTAGTAGTAAGGAAGTTTCGTGTTGATTTATAGACGATGTGACCTCTGTTTACATTCAAACCGCCCTCTGTCGACAAAAGTCATGTTTCCGCCGGGCAAGAAGACGCGTACCCATGGTAACGTTGCGTGTCCTTTATAGCTGGCTGTCAGTACACAAAGGTTTTGCCCGGCGACATGCGCGCGCATCATGTTATGATTTTCGAATGACGTCAGAGGTCATATCGTCTATAAGTTGGGTTAAATTCTTAGAGCGCTTTTTAGAGAAAAATAAGTATCAACTGCCTCCTTATATTTTGCCCATCACTTCCACAAAACAGAGCAATGTTGACTCATCTATACAATAAAGTGCCCCACATGCAAATCAGAGAAAGCAAGTATACATGCAGTAGACAGTTATGGGTGGAAGAGAAATTTAACTTTCAAGAGTAAAGTGGAAATTAATTTTAAGTGAAAGGTGCAAGTTTGGGGTTGAGTAATAGGCCTAATCCGCAACGGGAAATCGTTATTGCCGTTTTTGTAGCATGTTGTCGACACGATGCGTGTTTGAGTTACCCCATTGGGTGCAAGCATGTCTACTATAAAGTAGAATACAACTCCAGCGGGGGTGCGTTTTCAATGGTTTTGCTGGAGTATAATTGATGTAGCTATAGATGTTTAATTTAAACAGCTTTTGGATTAGGAGAAAATTTAACCTGCACAGCACTCTCACTCTCACACAAGAAGTATGCCTGATTACGTGTACAAAGTAATTAAGCACAGGTCGGTTGGTTGCAATGCATAAATGACCGAGGTCTGTATAGCAATCATAGGTTATTACATCATGTATGCTTCAACCAATCAAATCAACCCATTCATCAAGGGTGCAGACTTTTGCCTCTCTCCAGTAGACCTCAGAAAGGTTTTCGTCGGGCAATCAGTTTCATTATTGGAATTGGTTCTTCGGAAATGAGGATATCATTGTTTCCTGGTTGGTAAACCATTTTGAGTGCTTGCAACTATGGGTTCAAATTTCGTACACAATCTTCTATAGCTCTCCAGTTGACCTCAAAGGGTTCTTGTCACGCAATCTGTCTCATTTAAGTTAGTATTGGAATTGGGTCTTCGAAAATGAGGATATCATTGGTTCCTAGTTGGTTAAACCCTTTTGGTTCTTGCAAGTTCAAATTTCGTGCACAATATCCTAGCTCTCCAGTATACCTCAAAGGGTTCTTGTCACGCAATCTGTCTCATTTAAGATGTTATTGGAATTGGTTCTTCGAAAATGATGATATCATTGGTTCCTGGTTCAAATTTCGCGCACAATATCCTATAGCTCTCCAGTTGACTTCAAAAGGTTCTTGTCACGCAACCTCATCCAATTTTGGATGGGATATGATTGGACTTGATTGTTCAAAACGAGGGTACCTTTGGATCCTGATTGGTGAACCCTTTGGTTCTTGCAACAGTGTGTTCAAATTCCATTAATAATTGACTAGCTAATTTTTTGCCTCATGGTGTAAGATAGTTTATTGTGTAAAATAATTGTTTTTACTCTCAACTGCAGTTCATTTGTTTCACAGCCAAAATGTGATTGGATCCACAGTGTGCTAATGAAAATTGTTTAAAAATGTTAAAGTTTTCAGGGTACAGTAATACCCTCTGGAAATCAACAGCTTCTGTTTGGCCATCCGCATTGAGACTTTTCGTTGAAGTTTTTTCCTCTTTCCCACATTTGAAACCAAGTAGGCAATGGTCAACTACATACTTGTTAATTGTCCCCACCTCTTCGAGCATCAGTTGATCATCGATTGTTTTTATATTGTTCATTGTTTCTCTATCGGGCGTTCGGCAGCTCGCCATGGCAGCTTCTGCTGTTCTAGTTGATGCATTACAATAGGCCTATCATTGTTCGGCAGTTAATTGGTAAACCCTTTGTTGCTACATGTAGGAACACCGTATGAGTTTTTAGAAATGATCCACAAGACACAAATTCTTATATTTTTTTTACCTCGGAACAAAATCAAGGAAACCACTTGTTCCTTGCATCATGGATAAAAAATATACAAGTTTCATAAAGTTGTTAAGCAGAAAATACTGCTGAGCTCAGCAAAAAATTTGGCGAGCACCATTCGTAACAATGCCAATTTCATGGAATTTTGGCTGTTACCTTTTTTGTGCTAAGCAAAATTGTCTGTGCTTAGCGAGTTTTTTCTGCTTACTGGCTTTATGAACAGGGCCCTGTACTTTTTAGACAATTCAATATATATTCAGAACAGATATTCCACTTCATGATTTTCAATGGCTGGAGAATTTGTTAGTCTCTTCAATTGCCTGGGGGGAGGGGGCGACTAAATAGCCCTTTAACGGTTTGGTTATTTCTGTAGATAATTGATGTATGTTCAACTTCAGGTTTTTTTGTTGTGAGTTCGCGAATTCTTTGGCACTATTATTGTTTCCTAGATTGAACACTCGTTACGAAGACATTGATGTTTGATAACGAATGATGATCAACTTTTCTTTTGAGGGAAGAGGGGTGTTTTGTTTTTGTGTCTTGAAGGGGTATTCAATCACTCTCGTTATTTAGAAAAGGGGTAGTAGTTGAAACTGTCCTTGTATTTTCAGCTTTCAATTAGAAGTGATGAATGTGTACTTTCCATTTATATAATAAACAAAAAGGTCATCAAATTTTTTGACGTTTTATCAAGCTGTTCTGACATGTGGTTGATGTGTTGCTCATGGTAACCTTCAATTTTCTTTGTTTTCTCTTAATTGATTGGTTAATTGTGTATCTTTTGTTGACAATGTAAGCACCCTTTCCAGCAAAAAGCGACAATTGATAACAAATACTGGAACGATGAAGTCAAGGCAATTAGGATCACTGTCAATACAATCAATTACTTGCATAGCTTATTTTGCACGTAGTCTTTGTTATCCGGATACCAAGAAACAACATTTTTAACACAAACCTCAAATGGTTTCTGGTTCACATTGCAAGCACCCTTGTTTACAGGTTTCCTCAGGCTTGCGAGCCACAGTGATTAAGTTCACTGGTGAGGCATCCTTGGTTTCATCATCAGAAATATATAAGAATAACTAAAAAAATAATGATAGTGATTGTAGAGGTAGGGTCATACTTTGGTAATGACCCAGAATTGTTTTTCTTTGTAATTTCTGTTCGAAAGCTTACTTGTTATTAGCAGCCTGCGAAATTCTTTCATCTGAAATCAATTAAGTATGTCCAAAGATTTGAATCTCCAAAACTCGCCTTGAGGTGAGTTTATGAGATTCAAATTTAGTGTCCGTTTGTGAATGCTGCGGCCGGAGATGCAGTTGGAACTACCCCATGTCATGTGAATAATAGTATTGATTTGTTTGTTTTTTGTTCGGATCCCACCAGTATGTATATTTCTGGTCTATGTATTTGTGCCACTCGGCCAAATCGGTCGTACACGCCTGACCAGGCTGACCTAAAACTATAACATAACCTCCACAATACATGGCAGTAAATGAAATAAACAAGCAATGCAAGAAACAAGAGAGAAACAGTGACCACTTAAGTATTCTTAATGTATTGAATCATTGATAGTGTTTGACAGTTTGGCTGCCTGTGTTTTCCTCGTGAAATTGTTTTCTATGTATAGATGCATATTTTTTGTTTCAATCACCGTAGTCTACACAAAAGCAATTGTAGGCTATTATAATAAATTGATTTCTCATAATAATCACCGTTTGTCTGTGTACTCCATTATGTAATTTAGATTTAAGTAATGAAAAAGGCACATGGACGTATTCTGTTATGGAATTAATGTTCACTGAAGTCCGGACGTATTCTGTTATGGAATTAATGTTCACTGAAGTCCAACTGTAATTTTGGGGGAAATGGATTGACCCGATTTCACGAAAAGATACATCACTACACAGAAATGGTTAAGATTATTTCTGTGGAGCACTTTCTTGATGATATCACGTAAATATTTCTTGGAAGATTGTTTGTAAGTGCATTAATAAAGAATCCATTAGCAATTTTGAGGTACTTTAGCAATTTCAATGTTTTTGTTTAAAAGTCTGAACCACTCGTTTTCTCGGGGCTGCTTTTTCAGCATGTTTTTTTGCATCAAATTCTGTTCAATATAAATTATCACTTATTCCCCCTCGAAGAAGCACTTACTCTCTGTAGCTTTGGGTTCAATGATTTGGATTGACATCATGGGCGGGATGTGTTAGCATGTCTCTTTGCAAAAGACATTCCAAAAAACAATTCATTCACGCGAGTTTCAGATGACATTAAACATCCGTGTTGAGACAACTTGGACGTAATCAATGGTAGTGAAGTGTGTGTAGGTTGACTTAATAAGTTATTGTTAGATTTTTGTAAAACAATAAAAATTCCAATCTTGAGGAAAATGTTGTTGTTGTCTGCAAAACTTAACCAGGTTCAGTGTTTTGTGTCACGTTGTGGCATAGGCCTACTCCATGGAGTGACAGTCGAGATTTTAAATCAAATAATTCGTCGCTTGAAATTTATGCAGGTCCTGTTAACTTGATATCGCTATTTTTCTTTCTTCTTTCAATGCAAAGGGTTTTGCGCCGCGCATATCGCCTTTCACAGACATGCAGGACCTTGGAAATTTGCTGGCGAGGGCTGGCTTCAACATGCTGACAATAGTAAGTTTGTTTTTCCCTTTTTACTTCTTTTTCTTTCCTTCCTTCCCCCACATGTTTTTCTCTCTTTCTCTCGCTCATTCTGTCTTTAAAGACGTAAGAGATTTGGACATGTGATCCGAGGGAGTTTTGGTAATATCAATATCGTTTTACTTTGTTGTTGAAAAGCAAGCCATGTGTAAATGTCAGTGGTGAACATTTCATCCAATGCAGCATTAGGGGCGGCTCAGTGTTCAAACTTTGGGGGAATCTCCACTTGACCGTATAGGACTTGATAGTTCAAAAAATTTTACTGGACCAGAATTTCTTCTTAAAACACCATGTTTATTTTTTAAAAGACCAGAATCAAAAAGAACAACTTCCTAAACAGTATAACATAGACTGTTTTAATTTGAACAAGCACTAAGACATGTAAGAGAAGATTTATCTCAATTGTCGTATTGACAGATATTTGTCAGACTCAAAGTCAACATTTGAACATAAATTTTCGTGTCGTGTCGTGGCCGAGCGGTTAGTGCATCGGACTCAAGTTCTAGTTGCTGAGTCAACAGGGTGTGGGTTCGAATCCATGGACATGACACTTGTGTCCTTGAGCAAGACACTTAACTATAATTGCTTCGTATCACCCAGAGGTAAATGGGTACCTGTGTGGGCAGAGATGGTTCTTGTGATTGATGTATCTAGTGCTCTACCTACTTGGCATCACAGGCTGTATACTTCCAGGGAGCTGAGATGGTTTAAGGAATGAAGTATGGCCCAGTGACCAGGGGTAATAATGTTTGAAGCGCAATGATCATTCTTTGGAATTGCGCTGTGTAAGAGCCGATATTATTATTATTATTATTATTAACAATTAAAAACCAATGGAGTTTCAAAAAACAACTATACAGTGTGACCTAGAGGCCTGACGACACCTGTGTATAGAGAGAAATGAGGACGAAATGTCCATTTTAGATTTGGGTAAAAAAACGCGCAATCAGGGACTGGAAACCCAATCTACACGCAATGCTCCGGGTGGGGTCCATGATTCGAACCGGGGTCCAAAGGTGAAAGGCGGGGAAGAAACCAAAAAGTGAGATATTATTATTCAGTTGAAAGACACAAGACCGCTAGACTTGTCCGGTCGTGAGTTTATTGTCCCGATGCTAAACTGACCTGCAATCCAGTGTAGATTTTGAGCCCTGTGGCTGCAGTGGATGGCGTGATGCCGGTATGGCAAATGTTAAAAACATATTTATAACTTACAACTAGAGAGCTGAGTGAATTTGATCACAGTTTTGCAGACTTGTTGGGGAGCAGCCTGTGAGAAAGCCCCCCCCCCCCATATACCTTACTCACAAATTAAAATTGAAATGAAAAACAATTAAGAAAACTTAAAAGTTTCCTTAAAATAACATTTTCCAAGATTTTTCTCTCGGGAGATTGGTGCCAGCTCTAAGTCAACACTTAAAGTTTCACTGGAAATTTGATCTTCCAAGTTAAGGCTACAACATCTTCTGCTTGTATGAGTGCTTATTACTTAGATGTGTATAGTTATCACTGATGTAATTACTAAAGGTGTAGCAAAGTCTTCATGCAAACTTGCTACCTTCCTCACCTTATACTTCGCTTGACCTTTACCACTGCATTCTATTGTAATGAATATTTGTAAACTTTTCAAAGGTCAACTCGATCACATTTTTACAGGCTTTTGCCATTTATAATTAATGCTTAAACAGGCCCATTCGTGTTCACGTCATCGCTTGGGTGTGGAAAATGATGAAGTTAAAAGCACAGTTATCGGGGGAATTTCCCCCGGGATCATACAATGTGTTATGACATCGGCTGCCCACCTGCGTGTCCCAATAAAAAAGGCATATTATTGTCACCCAGTGGCTATGTTTGCTGCATGTTTCAAATGGAAACCTGCCCAATGGAATTCAGAATGTGATATCGAAATCCCGAGTTTGAATGTAACTTTGATATAGGTGAAAAGGTGTCAAAGTGTTTCCATCAAAGATAGTCATTTTAGATGAGTGTAGAAACTCATAAGTGGCCTTGAGTGGCTTGAGACAATTGACAAGCAATGAACACACATCACTGCAGAAAATAATATTGAAGTCCTTATTATTATTATTATTATTATTATTATTATTATTATTATTATTATTATTATTATTATTATTATTATTATTATTATTATTATCATTATTATGTATTTCTGGTAATGAAACCAAGGATGCCTCATAAGTAAACTTAATCACTGTAGCTCTCAAGCCTGAGGGTGTATGTAAGCAAGGATGCTTGCAATGTGAACCAGAAACACCGGGGTTAACCCCTACTCTTCCACGATAAGTGTTCTGATGGGTTCTTTTACGTGCACTACCAATCTTAGTAGGCGACACGGGACCTACGGCTTAATGTCCCATCCGAAGGACAGAGCAATTATGCTCAAGGACACAAGTGCCACGACCGGGACTCGAACTTACACACTACTGCACTACAAAAATTGGGGTGTTAAAATTGACATAATGGTTGTTGTCACACAGATACCCAAGAGAGATTTCACCAAAGGGTGTTAAAATAGCACCAATGTAATTGTGATGGCAGAAATTAATGTTATTTTAACACCTTATGTTGTAATTTCTTTATATATATTTTGTTTTAAGCTATATGTGACAACACCAATGGTTTTCAATTTTAACACCCCAATTTTTGCAGTGTGAGCAGAAACACCACACTGCAAAAAATAATAACACTTTTCGGTGTTACTAAAGGACTACACCAATTTGGTGTCATTTTAACACTTTTTGTGTTTCTCATTTACACCCATGGGTGTGTCAGTACACCATATTGGTGTAAAGAATAACACCAATGTGCTAAAATAACACCCACAATTTTAACACTGGTGAAAATTCTTGGTGTTGTCCTCTAGTAACACCGGGGTTGTTAAATTTAACACCCAGTTTTTGCTGTGCAACGCTTGAGTCCGGTGCTCATGACCATTTTCCTAACAACTTCAAATCTGCCTTCTAATCTCCTCCCTCTACCACCCTTTACTGTCATCGTTCCTCACTTCATTACCCTTTCTCCGTTTCTTTCCAAAATACTTGATATTTTAGCGTGTTCTCTATATAGGACATTCACATGGCAAACAGAGCTTTGCGGTTGTTTGATGTTACAGAGACACCGCGGGTAGATTGTTCAAATTGTACTTTCTCAACTCGTTATTGTGTACACTCCTCTCCAAGTTCCTTGACAAACTCCTCCTGGTTATGAAAACAACATTGGAAAGATGAAAGTGCAACAGCAGATAGTTATGACAAGACTCCCTCCACTATACGTGTGTAACCCGAGTTCAGTGTCATTTGATTATGAAGAAGGACATTGGCAAGCTTTTTTTTCCGCTCTCTCTCTCTCTCTTTGTTTTTCCATCAAACAACGGACAGGGAAAAATGGGTCAATAATTTCTGCCATGCCTCCTGTGTGTTTGCTGAGATTTGGTTTCTGACTAGGTTGCAAGCAGATTGTCTGCTCGGGATCGGGACCGCGTGTTCCTGATGTTGTCTGACTCGTAGAAATGAAGATGGCATGGTCAAATTGTGTTAATTAATCACATGAAAGTACAGCTGGTCTGCAGTTGGCTCTGATGAACCTCTGGGGACTTATTTCATACATGTTAGCTTAGAAATCTACAGGGAACAGTCGAGTGTCACTGAGTACAACAAGCCATTAAGCAGCCCCGTCTTACTTATCAGTATTGCCTATCAACGAGTTTCTGCTTTGAAAAGTACAGGACTGGTAATTATACAAATATGTTTTATAAAGCACTTTTTTGGCGCAAAAGAAGTTTACATTTTTTACGAAATTCAGCAAATGGGCTAGAGGAGGTGTAAGCTAAATGCTCGCCAACTTTTGTTTAACGTTGACAAAACAGTAACAAGTACTTGAAAATTAGACAAATCTGAACTAAACTTTACCTCAGATCAACCAGGGCCCAATTTCATGGCTCTGCTTACCACATAATTCTGCGCTTACGGCCCATAGAATCATGTGTTTTACAGGGTGTCGTAAAGTAAGCGCAGAATTATGTGGTAAGCAAAACCATGAAATTGGACCCAGATTGTTTGTAGTAAAGTGTTTTAATTTGTTATGTTAAATTTTACTTGTCTACAAATGAAGTGACTGTAAGTAGTGTTGGAAATAGTTTATTTTATTTCAAAGAGCAGACGACAAAACAATGGCCAACACAAAGAGTAGGCCTATCTCATTATGGATAATGCCAAATGATTGGTCTGACAGATTTAAGCGAATAATACGCGCAGCGTTTGAAGACAGCACGTTCCGGACCAATCGATTAGCGTGACGCACATTTTTATAAACAGTCGTGCAAACGGGTTGCATGAGTGGAACGCACCCCCAGTCGTCCAGAGAAATATTTCCGCCTGAAATACTGTCAAAGTCAAGGAAGTGATATGTTGAGACCCCCCAAATCGCTGTACATGACCCACATGCACAAATACTTGACCAAACATAATATACCATCATTTATTAATGTCGCCATGAATTTTTCAACGGGTCGGATGCTCTGTGTAATTTATTGGAAACCGGAGGATGTGAATCAATGTACTATTAAAAAAAAAACAATGATGTATACGTTCCCTTTAGGAATAGGAATAGAAATGTTGAATGTGGTTGGCACTGCATTGGCCGAGGGGGGAGACTTATGGTTTTTTTACATATCCTTTGAAAGGTAAACCTCATATTGAATGTCTGTTTTTGTGTGTGTGGTGGGTTTTTTTTCTTCTTCTTCTTTCTTCCATTGCTAAATAATTGATCAGAGTATGACAACCAGAGCATAAGGTGTTTTAAATCGGTTGCTTGCGTGACATTAATAGACTGCTATACTGGTGCGATGCTCAACCCTGTGTGAAGTAGAGCTTATCATAACCAAAGCTGTCAACTCATCTATAGATGAATCTTAATGTTGCGTGAAATGGAACCATGATGACTTATTTGGGGGGTTTTTAATCATAAAAAACGGTATTTTTAATGATCTTTTCAGTCAAATTTGGCTCCCAGATTTTTCAGCTGATATTTTTTCAAAATCCATAGGTCGGAAATAGATAATTGAAGAAAGGTTATTCGTGTTGGCAAAACAAGAACAATTCTTTACTTCAAATACTTACTTTAGCTGCGTTTTAGTTTTTTGAAAATGTTTACAGAAAATGTCATCTAGGAGTTGAAAGGGTTTAACAAAACAATTAAAAACATCAAAATCACACAAACCCTTTGTTTTACAGTGATTATGATGGTATCTTTATTCTTTATTTCGTACTGTGCCATGTCAAAAAAAAACACAAAAAACGCCCTCCCTCCCCCACTTCCCATCAAAAAAGGACGATCAACAATTTTTCATTTTTATGTGGCCTAAGTACAGGCCTATTTTTCCATTTTTCCCAGAAAAAAAAGTTGAACTGACAATTTGTTTAATTTATTTGTGGATCAAATGTGCGTTAAAATTACGGACACTTTGTAAAAACATGCACTCCCTTTAAATTAGACTACATCCATACATCACACAATAAGGAAATGTGGTTAAAATGGCTGGTTGGACTATGTTCCCTTTCTGAAGTAGTGTAGATTAATCACACTGTAACTTCAACTGCCATCTATAACAAAATCTGAAATAACCTCGATCATCAAATCGAAAGAACTTTTTGATAATGGGGCCTGCATGATGGACTTCCTTTAATAGTAAACCAATTGAAAATTGGTCCCACATTTCTCACATCAGTTTTGGTAACCATGTAAACCGGTGGTTTGCTGATAAACTTTTGCTTTAGTGGCGTAACTACAAGGGATCACGTCCCCCTGGTGCCCCCCCCCCCCCATTTGCAATCTGGAATTGTTAAATTAAAAGTTACCCGAATAATACTGTCTGTCATGAGTTGTATGAGCTTTTATGTAGTATTTTCAGTGGGGTTTTTTGTGTGTCTTTTTACACGCAGACAATGTATTTGTTTTTACCTCCAGGGCGGAGTATCTTACAAAAATGGTAAATGACATAAAGAGAGCGCTGAAAAGGGGGTTGTTTAGGAAAAATGCAAACGGAAACTAGTTTTAATTGGCCACAAGTGCCCCCTGGAAATAAATAGTGCATCCCCCGTATGCTCCCTAAATATTTACCTTGGTTTCGGTGCTGCTTCGCTTTAAAGGAACATTACAGAATTGTTTTTTGCTAACAAAAACAGTTAAGCACTTTATATAATCCACCATATACATAAACTGACAAACCTATAGAAGTTTGAGATCGATCGGCCATCTGGGTCACCAGAAAATAGTGAAAAACCGATTACACATTTGCATGTGTTATACAATGCATGAATAAAACGCTCATGAGCGATAAACTCCAATCGGAAATTAGTTTTATTTATTTCTCATCAAATATGGCATTTCAGACAGAAATATTTCCAGGGATGTTTTCTACTATCACCATCATTAGACCGTGTAAGTAATGTGTAAATCTATGATCTTAAAGAAAAATTTAATTACCAGTTCTGTAACGTTCCTTTAAGTTAAGTTCTATAACTTTTCGTTGCAGAGTTAATGTTCATGAACACCATTTCAGATTTTAAATTTTGTTCTTTCTTTGTGTGTGTTTTGTCTGTGTATTTTATTTTTTATTTTGTATTTAAAGCATGGTATTAATGACATCAATGGCTTACTGAATTACTCCATGTGTACATGTTGCTAATTAAGTCTCAGTGGAATTGTCAATTTGATGAGTGATAATTGCAATTGAGTTAACGAGAAAACGAAACAGTCACGCAAACTTTTATATTTTCATTGCAATATTAATCCCAGGTGCTTTAGTTAATTGCTAGCCAGTTATAGGATGCCAAAGGAAAAACATACCGTGTGAATTTGTCATCTGGTTTGTTTTTCATCATCAGATATGCATAGTTTATAGACATGAATTAATTGTAAGGTTATGGGTTTTTTGTCAATCAACTTGTGAATCATCGGACAGTGTTATATAAAGTTGCACCGTGACTCATTGACACGTATAGTTGGTGTCAATGTTGCAGAACATTGGTATGTGTTGAGTGTGGATTCGAACCCATTCATAGAGTGAACCTTCTTTCCGGTACAAGTGGTTGTTGAACAGTGAGCAAATTGTTGGTTCCAATCCAGTCTTAAAAAAGCCGCTGTTCGTGTTTTAAGATCATCCTGCTCTTGTCGAACATTCCCAGGTAGCAGGATCAATTACAGGCATTCAAATCATACACTCTAAAAAACTCCTGGGTCAGGATTGACCCGGATTCCATGTCAGGATTGACCCGGATTCCGGGTCAGGATTGACCCGGATTCCGGGTTAGGATTGACCCGAATTCCGGGTCAGGATTGACCCGGATTCCGGGTTAGGATTGACCCGGATTCCGGGTTAGGATTGACCCGAATTCCGGGTCAGGATTGACCCGGATTTCGGGTCAGGATTGACCCGGATTCCGGGTCAGGATTGACCCGGATTCTGGGTCAGGATTGACCCGGATTCCGGGTCCCAGTGTGTATGACCCATTTCTTGGGTCAGGCTGACCTGGAGACTGGTTAAAATTGGATTCTGCGTCAGTTTGACTCATTTTTGGGTCATTCTGACAGAGGTTCCAGGTCATACTGACCCAGAAATGTGTCAGGCCCCACGGGCCTCACAAACCGGGTCAATTGTGACCCGGGATTTGTTTGTTAGTGTATACACAGTGGTTCATTGTGCAATTGCTGCACGCTGTGGGGTCCATTTTGTATTTTAAATCTGAGGTGGCAAGTTGAGGGTGTTATTTGCTTAGCAAAAATAAAAAAATAAAACATAAATAACCAGTCACAAACTTCCACATGACATGGTATTTTAGTTGGTAACTGTTTTCAAGTAAGCAAATTTGTTTTGTGTTTAGGTACATTTTTGTGCTTAAGCAGCTCAATGAAATTGGGCCCTGTGTATATGCGTAATTAATGACAGGATTTTGAAAAATATTTGTGTTTTTTTATAAACCGGGTGATTATTCAACATCTGTGGGTTTTCTGAGGGGTGTTTTTTTCTTTGAATATTCACAATAATTTTGACGTATGGCCTAATTTACAAGTAATTTCGAACGAGGACCGTTAAATAAAGAGCAATGCATATTCAGGAGACTGCCAATGTCTCCCCAACGTCCCTTGTTCCAAATTATGAAGTACAGCGCCACAACATCCGAGGTATTTAATTTTGCCCGCACATTAAAAACAAAAATATATATATATAATATACATATATAGTATTGAAGAGGCTAATTGCCGAGGCAGACATCGGAAATTGTTTGATGGAGCCAAGAACCACTCCAACTGCAGTTCCAAAGGTCCACTGCGTAATTTGACGCAGTAATATTGAAGGGTTATGCTTTTAGAAGACATAACGATAACAATTCTATCGGGAGGGTGTTGTAAGCTTAATCAATAAAGAAAATAAATCAGTGCAGAATAACGTGTTGGCTTACGCGACGGGACGGTCGAGGGTGGATTGCGACCAGTGATTCTAATAATGGAATTGGAATGGAGGACTTGCTGTAAAACCGGATCTTTTCTGTCATACTGGCTAATTACCCCCCACCCCAACCCAACCTCGTTGGTAATTGCCAACGCATGGGGTTTTTCCCCTCATGACTTTAGATAGGTTTGTGGAGACAGTTTTAAACACATTTTCTATGCACCAGGTAGCGAGAGGATTGATTGAACGGTTACACGCCATGCATCAGTGTATATGTTTCACATTCAATCATCATTCATTATACAAATGGTTTTGTGGTAAAGATCCACTCAGCATTTAGTTAAGAGTGAGTTGTTTGTGAATATTGTTTCAACACATAGCAAGAATGGGCAGTGTCATTAAAGCCCGATACTGTCATTCACCCCCCCCCCTCAAAAAAAAAAAGATTATGTGATGTGTTTAAAGAAACAAACTTGTGAAAACTACACAAAAAATGCTTGAAACTGTTTATGTCTGCTTGTTTCTCACTTCAAAACCTAATAAGCCATTTGCGAGTTAGATTTGAATAATGTCAGCTACAATGACTTGCTTAGTCACAAGTTACGGCCCAAATTGCACTTGGCAAAGCTTATATTGAAATGTGGTGAAACCAAAAAAAGTCATGAGTAATCTGAAGTATTGAGTGATTTAACGTATTAGAAGTGCCATATCAATCCTTGCGTAACGGATTAGTTTCCCCTCTGCCACCACCAATCATCAATAAATCACTTTTTAAAACTCATCTTCAGACAAATCAATCCCCTCCCTCCTGATCCCAACCACATCTCCGACTCATCAGCCTGGCTGAAATATTGAACAGTATCACTGTTTTGAAATCAATTCCCAAAAATATGATGAGTAAGCTGAAGTGTTGTTGCATGATTTATTAAGCATCGCTCCTTGGGCGTGACGGAGTAGTTTCCCATCTGCTCCCAAGAATACCGGGGTACCCTCCCAGTCTTATGAGTCTCACTTCCAGTCCCAGCCAAGTCATCAATTAATCACCTGTTGGAAATCTTACTCATTACAGACGGTTCACCCTCCCGATCCCAACCCACATATCGCTCACTCATCAGCCCCCTCAGTATTAGCACTATACTCGACCTTGGGTCTGCGGCTCAAAACTGATTCAGTCATTTGAACAGGATTTCATTTCAGGAAGGCTTATCAAACTAAATGAATAGTGTCCTTTTTAATTTGCTATGTGAGTTCACTTTGATTGTTTAATGTGAATGAGTTGATGCTGGGGGTTTTGTGTCTGATCTACATGTGATATCCTCCGCAACATTCATATGGAGTAACAGCTTTACCTGTCCTTAATAAGTCGAGACAGACCACATGCACAGTGTATTAATGCTTTAGTGATATTGATTTGAAGATGTTCACTTTATTTCTTTGAAAACTCACAATTCTACACTAGATTTTCTGAAGGTCCAGGGTTCATTTTCCACTCAGGGTGCATGTTTATTGTTGTATTTAAAATTTAAAAAAAATGGGATTGTGTTTTTGTTTGTTTGTTTTTCGTGGGGTTTTGGGGGTGTTTTTTTGTTTTTGTTTTTTGGGTTTTTGGGGGGTTTTTTTTGGGGGGGGGTATTTTTTCTTAGTTGGGGGGGGGGGTTGTCACTTTATAGGGAATAGGGAAGTGTTCATATTTGTCTTAAAATGCTAGTGTACTGGTATCAAATTTCATTTGAAGTATTTACATCAAGTCTTTTGGGCTTCTTTAGTTCAAGAGGTAAATTGTCTTACGAACTGAATTTCCATCGAACGGGAGACGATAAGTTTGGATAAAAACAGCAGTTTGATTGTATTTTATGTTACTTTTTCTTGTCAATGAGAAAAGTAAGCGAGCGGAAACCCTAGTCCAGTGTGTGGTTCTTCGCTCACCTCGTGAGTCTCTCTTTTGTAAAAGCCAAGTTTATTGGGAGGCTCAGCAGACGATAGTTGGCAGTAGACATTTTACACTGGGTCATTTTACGATTAGACTTATTTGATTTACTCAAAGTTACGCCTAGAATCTCAACAAAAAATTCTCATTTCGTGCAACATGATCCACTCAAATCAAAATGTAACCCACAGCTTTTGCAATTCATGCCTTAAACTGAAGGATGTATGAATTGTCTGGCAAGGTTTTATATTTCTGTCCAAGATTAGTCGGACCTGTCACTGGTGTCTATTTGATATTTCCTGTCTGTACACAAGCAAGCTCCATCGGTCTACGGTAGGAGAATTACGTTTATACATTTTTAATTTTTTTTATATTTTTTTTAATAAGCTGTCAAACTTGATTCCTGGTTTCTGGCTAATGCATTACTTTTCTTCCAAATCTGATTAATTGTCGCTGGTAGTACATGCTGCATGAATGTGACCATTCATCTCTCGAACACTACTAGCCATTTGAGTTAAAATGCGGCACTTCCGACACAGTTTATTTTTAAGCCATTAACGGACAAAAAAGCCTTTGATCTACTATCACGTCTTGGGGGAAACAGTGCTTGTTAATTGCTCTAGTTAGCACAAAGGTCTCGTGGTGCTTCCACTCTAGCTACTACAGTTATTGCCGGTGGTGTGTGCGTTTGGACTAAAATGAAGATTTATATTAAGGCTTAAGAGATTTAAAGGCACTGAACACGTTTGGAAATTGTCAAAGACCAGTGTTCTCACTTGGTGTATCCCAACATAATATGCATAAAATAACAAGCCTGAGAAAATTTGGGCTTAATTGGTCATCGAAGTTGCAAGAAAATGATGAAAGAAAAAACACCCTTGTTGTACAAATTTGTGTGCTTTCAGATAGGAATAAAAACTTCTTGCAAGAAGTTTTTATTATTTTAGTGAGAAATTACCTCTTTCTCAAAAACTACGTTACTTGAGAGGGAGTCGTTTTCTACAATATTTTATACTATAAACAGCTCTCCGTTGCTTGTTACCAAGTAAGTTTTTATGCTAATATTTGTTTTGAGTAATTACCAAACGTGTACGATGCCTTAAAGGCTAAAGAGACTTAAAGGTAGATTATATCAGTTGTTTTTTTAAAGGGTTACAATTTTTTTGTCCATCCTTTGGTTTTCCAATGAACACACCATGGAACCAATCTGTGAAAATTAGGTGGTACCGTTTTAGTTAAAACATGGAGCTGCAAACAAGGGGAAATTGTGCATGTTTTGACAGGGATTTTGTGCCGATGGTATACATTCTTGTCTCAGTTGCGGCAGTTGAAAAATAAGCAAAGGGTGTTTTTTGGAGTATAATGACAGTGTTAAAGATGAAATTATTTGTATTATAAGATTTAGATCATATGAATTTTGGAAATGATTATTTGCCAATCCTGTACTTTGGCCCCAAGACTCTTGCTGTGATACACTGTGTGTGAAGGCATAATGACCATTAGAAGTAGCCATGCTTCTTGCCGGGGCTAATCAGCAGTCAGAATGGTAAATACTAAATATGCCTGGGGCGAGTGGTGAATGAGACGTAACGAGGCCAGTTCTCATTCCAATCAGCACTATTTTTTCTCAAACAGTAATCTGAACGTAAGCTGTTCGCTGAATGTGCCATGCCAATACAGGGACCGGTTTTGTGACGCGGTGGTGTTGGCCTGAGTGGTTGCAAGAGTTCCCTTGCGTCTATACCAAAATAATTTACGCTGAAATCGGATATACTTAGATGAGTCACTTGCAATTATTCCAACGACTTGTTAATTTAGAATATGACCTTTTATTCATGCTTGCCGACATGTACAAGACTAAATTAATGTTAATTTGATTTACAGTGTTTTAGTTGCCTACCATAGTGTCTGTGGGACTGAACAGGTCTCTGCACTACAACCCAAGGCAGTATGTGTTAATGTTTCTTGCATTAGCATAGGCCCCCAGACAGTTTCAACATATACCAGTATAAACAACTATGTTTTAATGTTTATAAGCTGGTTCGCAAACGATAGAAACTAATGATGTTTTTAATGACGTAGACTTGATATAAATTTGTAATTTCAAAATGTTTGTTTCCCAAAATATTGTTGTTGGTGTTGTTCAGATAGATTTTTCTACTGGACTTCTTTATACATATTTGCCTTTACCGTTCCCAAACATGAGTAAAATATATTTATTTAAACTGTTAATATGATGATTATACAAACTTACTTCGGAAATCTGGGGGGGGGGGTAAACAAGACGGGTGTGGCTCATTTACGATTTAAATTTTGATTATGGATATCGTTAGAAAACTCTTTCCAGATTCAGTTAAAGGAACGTTACAGATCTGGTTATTAACATTTTCTTTAAGATCACAGATTTACATCAAACTTACACGGTCTAATTATGATGATAGTAGAAAACATCCCCAGAAATATTTTTGTCTGAAATGACATATTTGATGAGAAATAATTAAAAGTAATTTCCGACTGGAGTTTATCGCTCATGAGCGTTTTATTCATGCATTGTATAACACATGCAAATGTGTAATCGGTTTTTCACTATTTTCTCGTGACCCAGATGGCCGATCGATCTCAAACTTCTACAGGTTTGTCAGTTTATGTATATGTTGGATTATATAAAGTGCTTAACTGTTTTGTTAGCAAAAAACAATTCTGTAATGTTCCTTTAATCTTTCTGTGAGAGTGCATGAAATATTTACCGTAGGTCTATTATACTAAAACACTTTAAAATGGTTGTTGTGAAGCATTGGAGACGCCCTCTTCCTGCTGGTCTATGTTGAGCTGCTGTTGACATGGTGGATGCAATGCATAGGCTGCTGTGAATGGTGTGTACAGCCAACATGCGCTGCTGTGGTTGTTGCATGTTGCCATCCAGTACAGCCAACAGTTCGCTGTTGTTATTGCTGTTGCTGCTATGCTGCTTATGGGAGTTCTGCAGCTGTGGACGCTCTGTTAAGTACTGATAAATGCAAATCAACTCCAACTGTTAATGGAGGTGCTGCTGCATATGCCTTACATTAATGGTACCTGTACGTCGTGCAGCCAATACAAGACTTCACAGTCAAACGCTTCTCCCAATATAGCTGCTGATGCTGCTGATACTGCTGATCGATGCTAATGTTGCTGACAATTTTTGGTTGATCGTACACACTCTTTCCTTTAAGAACCAGTGCCGTGTCAAGTGGCTAAGAGCACCTGACTCAAGCTCTGGTGTTTCTGATCAGCGGAGTGTGGGTTTGAGCCCAATCTTGTGTCCTTGAGCAAGGTACTTTACCATAATTGCTTTGTCCTTCGGATGTGACCTTATAAGCCGTAGGTCCCGTGTCCTAGGATTGGTAGTGCATGTAAAAGAACCCAGAACACTTATTGTGCAAGAAAGAGTAGAGGTTAACCCAGGTGTTTCTGGTTTCACACAAGCACCCTTGTTTACAGGTTTCATCAGGCTTGCGAGCTACAGTGATTAAGTTCACTGATGCGGAATCCTTTGTTTCATGACCAAAAAATAGTTAATAATAATAATAATAATAACAACAACCTTCCTCTCGCATAATCTTGTGCCATCCATCCAGTCAACCTGTCAACGCCTTCTCCATTCAGATTACAAGCTGACAACAGAGTGTAAGAAAACATATAGCTCACAGACCTTCGTCATCAAGACCTCCGTGACCAGCAAATTGGTCTGAATAAGCCTCCAAAATCTCCAGGAAAGCTATCAGTTACCAACCGTGAGAATCGTCTGATGGGTTGAATCATGGTATAATAGAAGGAAGGTCGGCCTCAGTGATTCTCGGCTGTGTCGTGGTGACCTCCAAGTGGTTGACATTGATAACACTGAGGTGTACATTGACAATCAGTTTGACCGTGACAATCTCTCCGTGGAGGGTCAGTTTCTCTCGTTAAATCTGCAAAGTGTCAAGTATTTTGTTCGGACGATTCACCTGGGAACTGTGTGCTGAAGAAGAAAAAAAATCATCAATAATTCCCAGGCTAGTGGGAAATGACCTGTTGGGAATAAACAGCGGCGAAGCATTGTGTTGGAGAAAGACATTTCTTGTAATCACTTTTTGTTCCCTTAATTTATTTGCACTCCAAAAAAATCTCCTTCAAATCTCTTGAATGAAACGCAGTGTTCGACAATGAACGCTGGCTTATGCATACTTATTTCATGAGGATCAGGTGTTGTTATGAGCAGTTTTCTGTATGTTGCTGGAATAGTTTCAGTCATTTATAAATGTCATGTGCATTTTTTTATTTATGTTTTCTCCAAACCAGCTTATCGGGGGTGAGTTTGCTGAAATTGGCATTATAAAGACTATCTCTTTGTAATGCCGTTTGATTTAAATCAATGCATTATGAAGCTTTATACAGTAAAGATATACAGTAAAGGATGACAAAATGAGCCAGCGTTTATACCTTCACTCGCCTTTGGAAGGGCAAAACAGTTTTCTATATTAAACGGCAACTGTTGAGAAACTCTACCAAACCATTTCAAGGGCCACCGGGCTGATGGGGGGAGGCAATTGCAGAGGCCTTATTGTAGAGGCCTTATTCTCAAATATGGGGTGTCAAGACATGGCAAAGAAAATAGGTTGCTATACTTGTGTGAACAAAAAATACCACTGAAGTATGTTTGGACAAATACAGGGGGGAAAACAATTTTCTTGACCTAATTCAAAGAGTTAATAATGTTTTAAGTACCAAACAATATCCTTACTTTTTCTTTCAAAATAGATCGCGTACCAGTATATTTTGTTGCCAATTTTCGTTTTATGATCATAGGCTTTCTGGGCATCCTGCATTTTATTTTCTAGAATTTACGCTTGAGTGAGTCAATCTAATTAATTGTATGTGCTTTATGGCTACCAAATATAGCATTTTGGAAAATTGCATACATGTAATTACCCTAGTTTATCAAATTTAAAATTTGTATTGGGAAGGTGAATGACTTCATGACATGCAGTGTGTTCAGAAGGGGCAATTATTATCAAAACAACAAAGGCTTAACTTACACCAAAGGAAACAGGACTATATATTTTCGTCTGGATTGGTTGTTTCTGTTATATTCGAAATTGCATCACATTTAACTGCCTCTTCACCTGTACGGATTTTTTTGACATCCCATTTCCCTAGCCCTAAGTGACTTATTATAAGCCCTATTCCCACGACAGCAATTTAGCAACGGTCTTCTTAGCATGGTTGCAAAATTTTACAGAACGCACCTTGTGTGAAAGGACAACAATGTTTAGACTGTCCCATTATAAAGGACGGCAAATTTGATAAGATTTCACTAGGGACCTTGGACAGTACAAAACATTGTTTTCACTTGAAGTGCACTTTTGCAAAATTTCACAACCATAGCTCAAATTAAGCAAGGGACCGCTGCTAAACTGCTGTCGTGTGAAAAGGGCTCTACTCCCAGCCCACCCTTTACTCACCCGACTCCTTACCCAACCCACCCCATCCCCCACCCCCCAGCCCAGGCCTCCTACCTTAGAACTATACCACGCCCAATATGGGGCAGAGGGTATCCCCCCCCCCCAATGTTCCCATACTTGAACGCACTGTTTCCTCTTATACAGTACCCCCCCCCCCTAAAATCCTCTGAAGAATTCCTAGATTCTAAGCACACAATGAAGACACAATAGAAGGGGTACCACCATGCCCCATATCAAGCACCAAATGCTTAGAACAGCAAGCCACTGAGTTACAATTTGGACATACAGAATGAGTTTCGTTTTATCCCGTGTGCACAATGTGTCAAGCTTGGGGTTATTAATGGTTAGCAGTAGTGGTAGTGTGACCGTACCTGATGGAACGGTTTGAGGGTGAATGAACCACAGAGTGTTGTCACATTGTGGACTCCCGGATCCCCAGGGTTATGATTTGATAAATCAAGTTGTACGCTTGTCTCAGTGTTCTTGTATAGTTATTGAAGTGGAATCAATTGTCTTCTGATCATTTTCTTAAGACACTTTGCTCTGGCTTGACATTCACCCACACAAATCAATTGTCTCGGCCACTCTCACTAGACGGGCTTTGTCAGTAGAATTAACAATTTCTTGTGTTTGTGTCTATTCCCAGCCAGGCAAACACAATTACATCCTTAAAAAATGAATCACTATAGTTTCATAACAACAATTATCCGTCAGTGCAGTTGTTTCTGTTCCGTCCAAACAGCTTTTCATATCTTTTTGATGAAGGTCCCACTCTTGTCTTTGTCAAAACGATAACATATTTATCTGTTGTCAGGATATACTCTTTTTTTGTTTTACATCTCGCCGGGGCTGATGTCTTAAAAACCATTATCCTATACACCGACCTTGGTGTGTCGTTGCACCTGCTACTGCATTGTCCTTTTTGAAAAAGCAACTTATAAATTATGAATTTTAATCGCTGATTCGGATGATTGTTTCCACACTGTTCATTTCGGACTTGTCGGGACCCTTCTGTTATGTCACCAATAGCTTTGACTTTCTGTTTTGGAATTTGTGAGATTTGCGTGTAATGTCAGTGTCAGGGACTACACTACAATTTCGGGTGTTATGGCAACTGCGAGAGGTTATCTCTGTGGATGAAACAATTTGTTCCCTCCCTTTTCAGTTGCAGTATAGGAAAAGCCTGATATGGGAATTAGAAAGGGCAGCAATACATATATTTGGTTTATATTTGTTTTATTGTCTGTTACCTTTTCAAGAGGAAGTAAATATCATAAAGGTTTCTAGAGATATATAAACCTTTTTTCAAGATGTCCATTATGTTATCACTAAACCATGTTTGGAGTGCAACTTAATTTCGGAATTAAACACTCCATTTTCTTCCATTTCATTAAGTTGTTCTTTGTTGGTTTGTCCAGTTGTTTCCCCTTGGTTGATTTACTCCCCATGCCTGCATGCTCCTCTTCTATTCATTCATTGTTTGCTCATCCAGTTGCCCTCCCGATCATGTTCTGTTAGTTGTTTTTGTATAATTATTGTGTGACTTTTGCTTGAATAATTATTGTGTTCATTATTATTTTAATTGGTTCGTTGTGTTATCGTTTCACTTTTGCCATGCTTTTTGATGTACTTGTATTTGTTGAGGTCAAATAAATAATAACAATAATAATAATTTCCCTTCTGTGTGGAATAGCTTACCCCTACCCGTAGGAGGAAAACACTAATGACTCCCATGAGTATAAATCGGTAATCCACAAAGATATTCTACCTGATGAGTTTGCTGTCATTTTGTTTCCTTCCCTGATGCGATTCTGATTCATTTCTGGATTCTGGTTTAACTGATTGTGTGCAGTATTTTTAACTGTATATGCTTTTGCTTACTTGTAATATGGGGACGGGTTATTGGTGGTCGGGTTTTGGCTGGTGACTTTTCACTAGGGTGCCTTCAATCATCTTAGTAATTTTGCTGATTGTGATTTTTTAATGAATTGTTAATGAAATGTCTATATATTTGTTATTGTTTTATAGTTAATTTCTACATGGTATGATTGTCCCTTTCCTAATGTTGTGCCGTGTAGGTTTTTGTCGTCTGGATCGCCTTTATATAGTTATTTGTTTCGCTTTTTGGATATCCTTAGCCTTGTTTCCTGTAGTATATATTTTAGGTTCTCTGTAGGCCATGTAATATATTTGTGCTGCCTGGAAATAAACAAAGAGATAAATTGATGTTAAACAATTTAGTGAAAAACATAATACTTTATGATAACCAGTGAATATAGGCTTACTTTTGTGCATTGTGACAAAATTATATATGAAAAATTCACCTAAAACAAAAGCTGCTCAGTTTAACTTTAAAGGTAAATGTTGGGTTGTGTTAAAATGTTTAATACTCTAGGAAGTGGTCGTCGTATCCATACCTCAACCCCAGGGCGGACATGATGCATACATAAATGCAACCTATACACTTCAGATGTAATTATGTTTTTCAATCAACAGCCAGTCGCTCAGCTCATTCCATTATTCTGTTATCTCAATGAGCAACATTGGAGGATTTACACAATACAGGATGACATTAATTGAGCCATTTGTGGTCCCGCCAATTATCAAATTAACAAGAGTATTGATTTTTGTTATTCCTTCCCCTTCATCTGTGTCTGTTTCCCCTCTTCGGAATTCCTGTATAGCTCCTCATAATGCACTTCTTGTGATGTGTTTGATATGCAGGACGTTGATGAGGTAACAGTGAATTATCCATCCATGCTGGAGCTAATCCAGGACCTGAAGGGCATGGGAGAGAGCAACGCATCATGGGCACGTAAGAGCTTGCTACGCCGGGATACCCTCGCTGCAGCTGCTGCCATTTACAAAGGTGATGTCATTTCTCCTTGAGGGGGGCCCGCAACGATAACTCGAAAGTTGTCTGCGAAAGGGATACACGTATAATATGCACATCCCGTGGGTTATATATTCTGGAGCTCATGCGGCATCGGGGAATCCGACAGGACGGGTTGTCACCTCGAGAACAGCTCCATCCAGCCGTGTTTCCTGAATCTTGCTGGTTTCACGGGGGCTGGAACGTGCGATGGGTGTAGAAAGGAATACACTGACATATCTGGCTCGTTTCTAATAAAAGGTGTTGTCAGTTTCGATGTATTCAGATGCTGTACAATATTGTACCCATCTCAATGATGAAATGAATATGTTCTAGAGTAATCGAGTGAAGTGTTAAACTTACATCGGGGATGTGATGTTGCAGTTTGACACTAAAAATCTAAGAATTTACTTTAAAGGGTGCAGTGTACAACATTGGTAAGGTTGAAAATCAAAATGTTCACAGATTTGCACATAACTTACATGGTATAAAGATGGTCATGGTGGAAAAACTTCCCTTGAAATAGATTTGCTTGAAATGCTACAGTTTTTAGGAAATGAGGGAAATAATTAGTCTTTATCACTGGTGATAAAATCCGATGTTTGAAAACAGTGAACATATATAATGGGGTTTTTCACTGTTTTTGTCATGACTCCGAAAGATCGATTTAGCTTAAACTTTCACAGGTTTGTTATTTCATGTATATGGTGGGTCACATCAAGTGTGGATACTGGTCTTTGACAATTACCAATGTTGTACATTCGCTCTAAAAAGAAGCACTATATGTAAGCAAATTTTGTATGAAAGCTTGACCATCTTTATGTAGTTATCCGATTTGCAATGAGTTTCACAGTGCTTAACACACATCAGTGTATGGAGAAAACACAAATCGTATTCTTCATCTCCGATGCAAATTTAACATCTATTAAAATCGTTGCGGTCCCAGCTGCTAAAATATAGGATTTAAACTGCCTCTAGCTACCGTCCAAGCTCTAGTGGTGAGACATCCACCCTAGAATGGCAAAGGTTGTGGGGTTTTTTTCACAGGACTCTGGGTATACGCGAGTGTACAGTGCTTAATACATGGGTAAAACACCAATAATAATTAAGTTTGAAGGCTTCACAAAATACCTTCTCAATATTTATTCTGCAACGACAACTGCCTGCGTCAACCATTAGCGAAATTCCACGGCGCTACAAGGGTGGTACCACTTATTCAGATAACAAGATAATTTATGTTTCAAAGTTGACTTATTTTAAGCAACCAGTCGACTTGTCTTGATAATATATCTCGCCATGTGATTTATTTTATGGAACAAGTCGACTTGTCTCGGTAATATATCTCGCCAAGTGATTTATTTGATGGAACAAGTCGACTTGTCTTGATAATTTATTTCGCCAAGACGACTTATTTTATAGAACAAGTCGACTTGTCTTGATAATTTATTTCGCCAAGACAACTTATTTAATAGATCAAGTTGACTTGTCATCATGATGACTTACCCGGTACTGAAACTAAGAAGTCGACTTACAATCTCTTATTCAGTGAGACATGTTATGAGGACAAGTCGACATTTAAACTTCATTAGGTCGACTTGGCGAGTTGAATTACCTCGTTAAATCTGGATAAGTCGTATGGAACTCCTGGGGCTCCGTATAGACTTCACGACTTTTTTCTTCTTTTCATTATGCCGTTAATTAAGCGGAAACTTATGCAAGTGCCAACTACCCTTAAAATTTGTTATTTTGAAGAGCCCTTATCTTGGTGACAATGATATGACGGGCTCAACTATTAGAGAGTTTATCTAATGTCCACAGTCATACAAGAATTTCACCTTTTTATCAACTGATTCTACAGACGATGTTAACACGATTTACCGGGACCCTGCAAAACTGTTTCCGTCATCTCTCTTTTTCATGCTGGTATCTTCACTCCCAGCATGTGTGCAAATACATCGTGCCGTTTGTGGTGTTCATGTCCACATGTTTCAGTCATTTTTAAGTGTTGTATCTCTATGGTCTGAAGTCTGTTAAATGTGCTCCGCTTATTCAGATACAATGCCTACACTTTTTTTTTTGAAAATCGGTGGATTGGAAAGAGCCTTCTCTAACAGTTAACATGGAGAAGTTTTCTCGATGCAATGTCAGTTGGGGACCTCGGAATCGATTGAAGTATGTTTCAGTCTTATGTTACTCTATCCTGAAGTCATAAGAAGTAAACCGCCACATTGGTCATGTTTCCCCCATCGTGGATAAAGCTTGGCAGTTTGATGGGATGGGATGACGAGTTTGTAACTCAAACACTGAATCTAAATTAGACTTCATGCCGAGACAGGCTCGACTGTTGGCAATGTGTTAGGGGGCGTGTTTCACACAGATCTATGCCTATATATATGGTTATTATGTTTGCGTGTGTTGTAGTTACAGGTCAGATGTTCTCGAAACTTTGTCCTTACATCAAGCAATGATGGAATGGTGTGTCTGTTAGTTTGGGCAGTTGCATAAGCACAAATTATTGCTTTGAGATAACCCATGCAGTAAAAATAAAATCATTTAAAATTGTCCTCGAATAGGCCGCGCACAAACCCTTAAAGTCAATTGCACATTGGTCATGGTTTTTCCCCCGTCACAAGTTTTATACGGGTTTAAACTCACATCACGATGGTGATTCACATTTTTGTGTGTTAAAAATCATTGGTAAAAGATGCCAAGATGACCCCGATTCTGTATGACGGACACACAGTGTATGAACTAGCGTCTACCCTTAATGGATTCACATAACAGTCACACATGTTCGTTCATAGAAATTGTTGCACCTTTTTATGCTAGTACCGTACTTGAAATGAAAATTCCTAAATGGTGTCCTGCCTCCTTTTTCAAGTGAAGTGTCAACTCACCTTCTCATCACTTGCATGCAGCCCAGTTCGTATGCAACCAGCTTTGACCAGAGTTGTGATTCATGTTTAATGAGGCATCAATTTTGTTTTACCAAGGCTTGAATGATTTATACGATAGTCGGTTCGGTTTCCAAGTTTGTCATCTTTTTCAATATGGAGTCAGTGGACTTGCACTGTGTGGCCAGCAGGTGTGAATATGACCGGGAAATCATACAGAGGGGAAAGCAAAGCTCCCAGCAGTTATGGAACTTGATCGAAGACTACTCTACTCATTATCAACACTTAAACTGCTATCCCAACAATCCTTGCAAGGTTTCTACGTTACAGAGAAGAGCTTAATCTAAAGCTGCCCCAACACTTTCCCCTACGCTTTCCACACTTGAGGGGAAATTTTCCCGTCATCACGACATCTGATGTGCGAGATAACTTTATCGTATCTCCTGGGTTTTTTTGCGAGGGTGGGAAAGAACTAACACAAAACAAAGAGGGGCTTTCATAAATCACCCGTTCCGGGAATGATAATTTGCAATTTCAGCAGGAAAAACCTCTGGTATCCAGGAAGATACCTATGTGGTTACGAGATGTATCTCCAAGTTCCGCATCCGTTTCAACAACCTTCTGCCCTGTTGATCTTGAAGGATAATGGATGGAGCGTTACTTCTAGCCAGACAACCTGTCCCATCTGATGAGCAACTGTGGACATTTGGACCCGTACTCTCATCACCCGAACATCATTTATTCTCCCGGTCCTGACATGTTGCCGGCCTGAATGCTTGCTTGATGAAGAACCAGGGGCTGGTCTAATTACTTTGTCAGACACGGTTTTAACTCCATTTGTTTGTCCTCAAGCTGATGACATCTTGTAATTAGGGGTACTTTAAGTAAATCATCTCATTAGACATTCTACAGGGACGATTTATTAAATACGTGGCACAGGGTTGGTTTTTTATGACCAGTGGCCAAATACCTGTCTGCGTAAGTTGTTGTAAATTGGGGAATGGATACAATGTGAAGGAAAAATTAATGTCCGTTGTATGGCAACGTTAAGATATTGTATTACGCACATATTTCTTCTCATGCTCTGCATGCAGTGTGATTCACAGCATGCATGGTATCTCCTTCTTTGTCTCTAAAATATCTTGTGAATGACAATAACATCAGTATTTAACTACATTGTTGATTCAAACAACAACACTCTCAACAAAAGAAAAGTTAAATTGAAAGGTATATAATACAATTGACCGTAATACTGCAGTCGGGGTTTGCATTAGCTGAAAGGTCATAATACGAAGTAGGCCTACAGTCTAACCTTGTGGTTTGAGTCATGGAATTCAATATACATGCGCAAAATGGGAAACTAACTCTTCCTTATTCTTGACACGAAAGATTAAGAGTCATTGTAGGGTTGTAGTTTAGCTCAGTCATGTCATCAACATAGATTCAATTACACACATTTTCTGGCATGATTTGTTTCTCTTTCTTGTTTTTATCTGACAGTGATTTATTCTATAATGGTATTACCATTAGCAACCGCCGAAGATATTTCCATAAAGTGTTTTGGAGACAACTCAATGTTAATGCAAACGTAAATTGCCCTCTAGGGAGGGAAAGAGATTTGCTTCTGGCTGACGGGAAGACATTTCGCTCTGGCTGATGTACATCTTCGTTGTATAACATGACTGTGTGTACATTCCACACTTCAGATGGATGCTCTTTGAGTAATACAGAATGTGAATTTATACGTAATGCTCTGTCAATGTACAAAATAGTTTATAGAAATTCAAGAGATGATACAGTTGTTAGACAAACACCTGTGGAATTTGGTTGGGAAAACAGCAGATATTTGAACACATTTCGTTTATACGTTTTACCAATTATGAACTTCCTTGTCGTCCATTTGAACAATTCTACATGCATTTGTGCCTCGAGGTTGGTATCATGAATATATTTACCGTATACATTTTTTCCATCTCTCACTGAGAGTTCATATCAAGTATTTTATAATTGGAGTGCTCTCACAACTTTAAAATGAAGGGATTGCTATACTGTGGGATCAAGTTAATCAACAGGTGTTGTGGCACAGTTGGAAAGACTGGAAAAGTTGTGTTTTGAGACGCACGTATGTCCCGGAAGTTTAAAAAAAAACACGATACAGTGCCACACTATGGAAAGGTGATTAATGAGTCGTCAGGATTGGTCTGGTAACAGGATTTGCTTGTCTGCATCATTTACACCCAATCATTTTCAGACACCAACATTAATTTAGACGGTTTCCTCTTTCACCTCCGGTCAGCTGCATGAGACGACCTAGCCTACGAGAGAGAGGAAAGCCCACACAAAAGGAACCAATTTACTACATTTATATGGAGAAGACCTTGACTAGAGCAGTGAAGGGAAGTGAAGTGCAGTGTTAATGAGATAGAGCAAATATTGGCTTCTTCAGTGGCGTTGTAATTACTTCAAGTGTATGATGCGTGATTGCTTGGTCACATCGGAGACTGGGAGCCGTGCGGGCTTTTCAAACATCTTCATGTTAATTCGAAGTTAACTTTTTTCAGATTGTTGTAATTGCATCGCAGTCATTAGCTGGAGTTTTTAAAAAAAATATTTCTTGATCAAACTGACTGAAACGTTTGTGTCCCGTCATGCAACATTAGGCTTTACAGTACTTGTTATTATAAAGTTGCCAAAGTTTTCACTGGCCATCTTGCATTGAAAACTTATTTTCTTCTGTCTTGCATTAAACTTCTTTTCTTATGAAGAAAGCAAAATTGTTGATACCCTCATGAATTTCAGTCATGATAGTGTTTGAAATAGCTGGTGAGAAGCAAAAAGCGGTTATCTATCTCTACTTTCTAGACTATATGGAAAGCTTGAAATCTTTCTAATTTATCTACGATCCTCTATCACAGGAAAATTAATGGCAATAAAAACTTACTTGGTAAGAAGTCCAGCAGCTTTGGATAGTATCATGCATTTTAAGAAACTTTTCGCTTCGAAGTTCTGCAGTTATGGAAAAAGATATCACTTTTTATCTCAAAAATTTGAATCTGAGAAGCGTTACTGCAGTAACGTTTCTTAGATTGTGTACTCCAATTGCAGATTATTCTTCCTGCGTGGACATAACCTCTCCAGATTTTCGGCAATATCTCAAAAAAGCTACCACCTTTTGAAATGAAATTTTCACAGGTTAGTTTTATGATATATATTTACAACTATCTAGGATTGAAACAATTTGTGGTTTCCAATTATACCAAACGTATACAATCCCTTTATACGGAGACTGGATTTTGTTGCTGACCTTTAATGCAATCAGTTGCAACTCGTATACCTTTAAGGGAGTCATTTAAAGAAAGAACTCGAAGCAGTATGCCTGACTGTTGATTTCATCTCACATAATGTACACTTTGGATCTGAGTAAGAACTGTTCCCCAGAGTCAGTGGCCGGAGAATATCAATTTGACTCCTAAATGACGCTGCCTCCACGAAAGCTGTGGGGTTATTCTAAGCTAAACCATCAAAGAACGTGAACGCACGACTGTGGCATTTCATCGGGAGTGAGAACAAAAAAATATATATACCTCCTTTGTGGAGAACAGCGGAGGAGAAATGAAAAGTCCTCTCGGGCAACGGGATTTCCAGTGCCTTCAGCAGCTCACTTTGTATACTTCACACAACACTTGTTTTCCCAGTAAATAGCGGGGGAATGAAACTTTAAAGCCAAGGCAGCTGCATTTTGTTAGGAATGTCACGATTACCTCAGCTAGGTAGGGTTAGGGGCACCACAGGGAAAGCTAGTATCGTATAAATTATCACACAAAAAAAAAAAAGGGTTTTGGTACTCCCGGAGCTATAGGAAACAATATCAACATTTAGGACACGTAATTTGGCTGGGCCCGACTTCAAATTGTTCAGTCAGTTTAAGGTCACGTTTAAGTTTATGTTTCTCTCCTCTTTTTGTGACATTAGACATGTATGGAAATGAGGACGGGTCTGTACCGGCGACATTCCAGATACTGTACATGATTGGATGGAAACCAGACGAGTCACAGGTATGTTTCCTCAGCACTAACCCCTCTTTGCATTTTGGATGCACAGCTTGTCTGTACTGATTTATGGTCTCACTTTGTGCGTACCTTTCGGTCATTTTCCTCTGTGTTTTTCTCCTGCAGTCTGGATAATTTGTTTCGCGCTTGGTATGTTCCATGTTGATGAATTTTTTCAATCATTCCGTACACTCGCCTTCTGATGATTCGCTGACACTATAAATTACCAGATTCCAGTATTTCATTCAAAAGCTTTGACAACACTGAGATGCAATGGAGTCCATTGCCTCCATCAGGAAGGGAGAGACCTTTGTCATGTTGTGGCCATCTTGCTTTTCTCCCATTCAGGCGTATGTAATCAAACAGAGGCCGAGAGGAAAAAGTAGTCAGGCCCCTTTGTATGTATGGATATAGTAAGTACTGTATTTGACCCTGTGTATTCAGGAAACATCGTATATGGCCACACCATGATAACGGTCTGTAAACCTCCAATCGGCAATGATGTGTGTTTCTTTCCATTCAACCCAGTGTGTCCAAGTTGAGGCTTTATTAGGGGAAACAGTCTGGTTTCGGTTTATGAAAAACAGTCTGGTTTCTGTTTAGGGAAAACAATGTGGTTCCTGTTTAGGGAAAATAGTCTGGTTCCTGTTTAATAAATCTGTGTTCAAACTTTCCTCGTTATTCTGTATACGGGAAACCTGTTGCAGATGGCCACATCGTGATAAAGTTATATGGACATTGAATCCTTAATATTGTGTTTCTTTCCACTCAACTCGGTATATCCAGTTGAGGCTGTATTACAAGGGGCCGATTTCACTAATGTCCCCGATTGCGATCATCGCTGTCACACTTGCGATGAGATCGCAAACCGCAAATCCATCGCTCTTGCAACGTCGCTTTTGCGTTTCACTAAAGTCATCGCAGTTGAAATGATATAAATGGAATATAAACGTTTTGTTTAAGGCTAAAAGTAAAGTGACCTTTGACATGACCCGCTAGCGAAATCGCCAGTCGTCGCATGATGGACGTCGTAGGCCTACATGTAAAGATTTTGTTGACGCGGTTCGATTAAAAAATGTTGCAGTTTAAATGTGAATCGGTTTCATGCTGGTGCATCAAAAATTGCAACAGGAGGACCATTTTAATGTATAAATTATAGGCATTAACTTAAAAAAAAGTCCACATGAAATCAAATTCAACTTGTAAATAATTAATTTTATAAAATTTCGTATAAAATTTAGGATATACGTTGTAACGTAGAGATGCAAATCCGACAAAACTTAGTTATATTCCTGTAAAATTTATGTATGAAAATGAGAGTTTTTCTTTTTGACATTATATGTTAATGTCACTCATTGTGAAAATGGCGAATCGTTTTAAATAATCCTAAAGAGTTGTCATCATAAAAAATTGAATAAATGATAATGTCATTACTTTACTAATCTTACCAGCACATATACAAATTATTTACGTAATTAATTTCCGTCTCCTATGCGTTCAAGGTCAAAAGGGAGAAACAGCTTTTTAAATTTTTACTTTTTCATATTCCCCAAAAGGCCTAAAAGGCATAATTTGCAAAAAGAATTCAATTCTAAATGCCCAAAATATTCGTCAAAACTGTTGTCGCCGAAAATGTTGAGCCTTGAAACATACTAATAAATCGGAAAGGACGATTTGTGGATGCAATATCCATACATTTATTTTAGGTCAAATGCTGTGGTTAAAATAACTGACCCAAATAGTTGAATATCTTTTTTTTTTTACCGATTGTAACTGCTCTGCAGAAATGAGCCGGATACCAGTCACAAATTGTACTTTTGACATGGTAGTTTGGCTGGTAACCTTATTCTTGTAAGCGTAACTTGTTTATGCTTAGCTACTTTTTGTGCTTAAGCAGCTCTATGAAATTGGGCCCAGCCAACTGGGTTGTTGTTATCCATGGTCTCCCAGTAAAAGACCGCGGAGAGTAAATAAAACGCCATTTATACTCTTTAATTCACGGACAAAATAAATTACGTCAAGACATACATCGCTAATAAAATCTTTTAAAAAATGGCGCAACTTGTCATGCATTTACCATAAACTTATACTTCGCGGCCACTAACGATGGCGTTTGCGATGATCGGAAAGCGTTAGTGAAATCGGCCCCTGTTTTAGGGATAACAACCTGGTTCCTGTCAGTGAAACAGTCTGGTTCCTCTTTAGGGAAAACAGTCTGGTTCCTGTTTGGTGAAAACAGTCTGGTTTCTGTCGGGAAAACAGCCTGGTCCCTGTTTAGGGAAAACAGTCTGGTTTCTGTCGGGAAATCAGCCTGGTCTCTGTTTAGGGAAAACAGTCTGGTTCCTGTTTAGGGAAAGAGTCTGGTTCCTGTTTAGGGAAAACAGTCTGGATCCTGTTTAGGGAAAACAGTCTGGTTCCTTTTTAGGGAAAACAGTCTGGTTTCTGTCGGGAAAACAACCTGGTCCCTGTTTAGGGAAAACAGCCTGGTTCCTGTCGGGAAAACAGTCTGGTTCCAGTTTAGGGAAAACAGTTTGGTTCCTGTTTAGGGAAAACAGTCTGGATCCTGTTTAGGGGAAACAGTCTGGTTCCTTTTTAGGGAAAACAGTCTGGTTCCTGTTTAGGGAAAACAGTCTGGTTCCTGTTTAGGGAAAACAGTCTGGTTCCTGTTAAGGGAAAACAGTCTGGTTCCTGTTTAGGGAAAACAGTCTGGTTTCTGTCGGCGAAAAAGTCTGATTCCTGTTTAGGGAAAACAGTCTGGTTTCTGTCGGGAAAACAGTCTGGTTCCTATTTTGGGACACACACTTCTGGTTACTGTTTAGAGACAACAGTCTGGTTCTTGTTCAATAAATTGGAGTTCAAAATTTCACTGTCATTGTGTACACGGGGACGCATGATAAAGATACTACACATGATCTTAGCCTGGTCTTTGCCCATGAGGTAAGACTGCATTGCACTTAGAAGAACAGAATTCTAAACAAGTCACTCCTTATCTGGCTATCTTGTTCATTTTTGTAGATTCGTAGTGTCGTAGAGCAGTGAGGAATTAAAGCTCCCTTAACTCACAAGGAATTCTACAGATTATATGAACAAACTTATTTGTAAAGGTCTAGTACGTTAGATGCCTATAACGTAAAACTGCTAATTGTTACACATGGTTCTGATGTTCCCCAACAGGATGTTGAATTAAATCTGTGTATACTAAATTTACATCAACTGACTTAACCGGTAATCGTTTTGGGTTTTAATATTGTGTTCATAATCTTTACATTTTAATTTGATACTTGCAGACGTCTTGAATAATTCATTCAGTCAACTCTTAGTGTACTGTCACTTTTTGGTGTTCAACTCTAGTGGGAAGCTTCAATTGTGATTGTGATTTATAATTCATGCAGCTTTTGATTTAGTTATTGAAAGCATTACAATGAATAATTGCAATCTTGCAGACTGATAGCGTCTCAGTTTTGCTTCAGTGATTAACCGTTTTAAGATTCATTAAAAATGTATTGAGATAATGACTCGAACGATGGTCATTTAGCTCTGGAAACAGTTCCAAGGTGTAATTAGCGAGTTGGAGGAAATTGCAAAATAAACAGTGGCGCAAAGACTTCACACTTGCACCCAAGTGTTCTGTTTTTCTCTGGCTCCAAGTGAGCAAAATTTCTCAAAGGTTTGTTATGATTTCTGATATGTATTCGAAGACAGTTAGGTGTGCGAGAGGGGCGGTTAGTTAGCTTGGACTTTCTTCTTTTACAGTGTAATTTGTGATGTAATAGAAGCCTACAGCTTTGATTGTTGGAATTCTTTTGAATTGCTTGTTGTGATTGACGATTCAGAAAACAATGGTGCTGTCCATGGATCAGCCATTTTTTCCCATTAAAATCAATGCAATCAAAGTGAGGCTGATTGGGAAAATAGTCTGGCCCCGTTTTTTCAATTAGAATCAGTATTCGTTATTGTGCGTGTGAATACAGGGGAGATGGCAGAATTTAAATTTGCGCCCTCAGCTCTATTTAGGTTAAAGGACTAATTAATAGCGGCAGTAATAATGAAATCATTAAAATTCAACACCTTGTTATAATAGCAAAACAAAACTTACCAGACTCAGTGGGATCATTGTGGGCGGGGCGGGGGGGGGGATACTTTGACCTTTGAAGAAGGCAAACTTATGCTTTGTTTAACTTGAATTTTACAAAATTTGAGAAACGTAGACAACCTCTCCAATCTGTAATTCCCGCAGTCACCGTGTCTTCCTGTTATTTTCTCATTCGAAATGCCCTTGTGTAATTGGTAATGGCTGACGCATGGTTAAATACCGCACGAATGTTTGCACTTGTACAATGAATTCTTCGCTAGCTGATGGCATTCTCCTGCAAGACGATCTAGGTTAAAGCCTTGAATTAGAGACTCATTCAATTCGTCAAGCCTCTAGAAACGGAGTGGTAATCCTTGAGTTGTATCAAGGATGGCAGCTTTTCTTGAAGAACACAATCAAGATGTGTGCATGTATTATGGAATAATTAAGAACACTGAACATGTTTTTCTTCTTCAAGTTGTGATGTGCTCTATATTCTTTTCTCCGAGGGCTGTGCCTTTTCTTTGCGATCCAGACTTGATGTTTATTCGACCTTTGTTTTCAGTCCAGTGAAACGAAAGGGGGGTTGATGATTTGATAGGTTGTCTGACACCCTGACCCCCATTCTGCCAAAAGCTGAAATTTATTTAGTCCAACATTACACGTCATACGGACTGAATGTGCAGGATATAGACAATAACAGGAATATATTTAGTGTATTTTAAAATTAGTTTACGTTAGTAGTCAGATACTGTATTAAGTTAAGATGAATTTGACTAACCGAATGTATTTAATAATAATATCAGATTTGGTTTTAAGTGTTGTCACATACAGAAATGTGATTATTGCTAATTGTTTTCCATTCTTTTGATTTATAAGTTTTGATTTTTCAAATTGTATGGGATGAAGCTCTGAGTGTGTTTGAACCATGAAAACAAAACAGTAACAAGTTTTTAAAAAGCCTTGATTGTATGTTAGACAAGGCAAAAGTGAATTTAGAAGTGGTAGGATTTGAAACTTTGCATGGTGGAGACACAATCTAGTACGGTTTACTGCAATACCATGTACATGAATAGGAATTGAAACTTTGCATGGTGGAGATACAATCTAGTACGGTTTACTGTAACACCATGTACATGAGTAGGATTTGAAACTTTGCATGGTGGAGATACAATCTAGTAAAGTTTGCGTTAACACCATGTACATGAGTAGGGTTTGAAACTTTGCATGGTGGAGACACAATCTAGTACGGTTTACTGTAACACCATGTACATGAGTAGGATTTGAAACTTTGCATGGTGGAGATACAATCTAGTACGGTTTACTGTAACACCATGTACATGAGTAGGATTTGAAACTTTGCATGGTGGAGATACAATCTAGTACGGTTTACTGTAACACCATGTACATGAGTAGGATTTGAAACTTTGCATGGTGGAGATACAATCTAGTACGGTTTACTGTAACACCATGTACATGAGTAGGATTTGAAACTTTGCATGGTGGAGATACAATCTAGTAAAGTTTGCGTTAACACCATGTACATGAGTAGGGTTTGAAACTTTGTATGGTGGAGACACAATCTAGCAAGGTTTACTGTAACATGTACATGAAATATCTCTCTATATGACTGTTCTGAAAAGAACTATTGTGCATGAACTTGACGTTTCGATCACTGTAGCTTGGAAGCCTGTGAAAAACTTTATACAAGGTGCTGCCATCCAATTTTTGTTGTTTCACTCTTAAAACTCGTTGGTCAGAACCTACCCGGATTCCGGATCCCGTATAGGGACCGACCCATTTCGGGTCAGCATGACCCGGAATTTGTGTTAAAATAACTCAGAAATTGGGAAAACTGACGCAGAATCTGAGTCTGAATGCCATCTTTTGACCAGTTTCCGGGGTCAGGCTGACCCAGAAATGGGTCAGGCCCCGTGGGACCCGGAGTCTTGGTCAAACTGACCTGGGAGCTTTCAGAGTGTAATGTGCACAACTTATCCAAGTATTCAGAACACACAGGTTGATGGTACTGTCCTACCAGAGGACACATTATCATTGTAAAGTGGCATGGTCGAGGTCACAAGCCTTTAGCACTGGCTTTAGGCTGGGATTCGAACCCAGAGGTCATGACTATACTTGCTTAGGATTTTGTTTTGTCTGTTTTACACATTGTTTTGCATGCATAATGGATTATATCTCTGCAAACTGCTCGCAATACATATTTATATGCTTGTTAATCTGTATGGACTCTATTTCTTTGATTGGCAGCCCAAGCCGGCTAAGAGAGGATCAGCAACAGCTTCACTAAAAGATCTGGACAAAATGCCGACAACAAAATGACCGACATCCCTTGTGAGTTGATAGTAATTAATCCAGCAGTGACGAGATGGGCAAGTCATTTGGAATTTGAAGTTCACTGGAGTGCATTGTGTTGACAGTATATTTTGTGTACCATCCATGAGGGCCAATGGGCAGGTATATTAAAAAGTATCCAGCCAGCATATGAAAGCCGTGAATTTCTACACTTCATTTCCACAAGTTTTGTTTCTGAAAAAACACCTTGTGACACCTTTTTTGTGTGTACATCTTAAAGGGGCTGACAGGGAATCCCAAAATGTCATCATGTTTTCTTTGTGATGGACTAGTTCTATGCAGGATGCCTCTTTCCTGAAGAATACAGCCAAACCAAACCCGTTGGTATCTCCATTTTTTACATCATCAGAGAGCCTTGAAAATTGAAGCCAGTATTTGAAACGTAAGTAAACTTTTGTAACCGTGTATTAAGGGCTATGAAGGGCTATGCAGTTGTTCATCTCTTTAGCAGCCCAAATTAATTTTCGACGTTACATTACTGATACAAGTTGGAGAGTATACGCTGTATACTGGTTTGTTCTAGCTTGTTCAGTAAATCATGGCTCATCCAAACCATGTCACTGCTTAATACAGAAGCCCACCTACTACTTTGGGCTTTGCCAATAAATCCAAACGTTTATTTCTTTAAATTATATTTCTTTAATACGATTATGTGTATTTTTTTGTCAAACAAACCATGACAGCAAAACAAATTATCGACTTCACCGCAGTTCGCTTAGTAGAGGATACTCAACAATTGTCGTGTATAAACCGACATAATTTAATATTATACGTAATGAGCTTAACTGCATGAAGAAAGCTTAGATTTGGATGTAGAACTACTCGCACTTCCAGATATATTGTTTTCAGGGTTGATAATTACAAAGGGCAAGAGTATCTTTAAAGGATCTGTGTTATGTTTTATATAGGCTCATCCTCTAATCCTCACTATAGTTAATATTTATTCATCCGAATTAACGAAGAAAAGCAAATAGTTGAGGATGATACTGTTGATTCGACCTCAGCGAGTCTGACCTGGTTTTGTGACCAGAAAAAATATCGTCTCCGAGGGTGTAAAATTTTTAATTTATGTATTGATTTGTTTATTTGTATATTAAAACAAAAATTATGAGTGGTGTCTTAGATTTCTTCGTGTAGTGCCTAATAAAGTGACAAGGTTCTATGTTTTTTTCTGATATGAGCTTATTAGGATTCGATTCCACGTCTCGAATACTCGGCAAACATTGAGTAAGTGTGCAATGCAAACTCACACACATCCTTGTCGACCTGCTCTTCAACCGATTACAAGAAAAGACACTTACTATAGACATAATTAATTGTTTAACGAAGGCTAGGTAAACGTCTAGATTTGTTAAAAAAACACACGAGCATTAAATTTGCCTACGTTTGCATTTTCTAACAGTGTGTCATATCTGTCTCGTCGTTTCCAACCATTTTATTTAATATGCGGTCTTTAGCTTAATTGAACAGAACATCGGGGAGAACACTCCTGGAATTTCCTCTTTCATCCCCATGTTTGCATTTTGCCTTTCGTGTTGGTCTTCTGATGTAATCAGGCCGTCAGACAGGGGGACGATGTGCGTCAGTCGAATTTAAAAACTTCAACACGGTCACGGTATGTTGCTGTTGATACCGTATCCCGGGGTGATAATTCAGCGGTGTGTATCGGCGTCCCCGCGTCTCCCTTATCGTTCCCCATTACTTTGGATTGTCCCTGAAATTTTTGTACCAGAAGACAAGGATTGCAGATGGTTTGGTGAAAAACCCGCGTGCAAATTAGACCTGGAGTCATCGTGGGACTCGACACAGTTTGGCTTGTGGAGCAGGAGCCTGGAGGGGACGCTAAAGCAATACACAGAGGATTAGGCAAGCTTAATAAATCAAACGTCTCAAATGATAAGCTCTTTCCAAGATGAATGAAAACTGACTACCTTCTTGGAAAGCACGATCACCAAATATTTGATGGAGAGAAAAAGAGTTCTGATTTTGTCGCTATAGTTGTTATACTAACAGTTCAGCCAAACCGTAAGATGCTTTTAACATCGGAATCAGACCGTATGGACCTCATGCATTGACGTCATCACGCCGCCATCTTGGAAGTAACACTATGATGAAACAATGGAAAACGCACATGTATATGCACGGCGCGCATGTGCCAATGAGCAGCCTTCTTTTGACCTCTAGCCGAGGGCGCCCTGCTAAAATGACGTCATACGCATAAGGTCTATTATAGTCGTGATGATGTCAAACTCTTGACGGCCATTTTGATTTTTGGTTAATATATTGACTCATTTGGGGTGACGTTTAAATTAATGCAATGTACACGACCAGGCTGGTTCTTGTAAAGTGCCGTGCGTTCGTACTTTTCGTTTTCAGACTTTTAGGAGACTGGCTTTCCTCGTGTTTTTCCGTCTTTTTTTTTAGTATTTTAAACTTAGTCCTCGACCATGAGTGCATTCCACATAACAAACCATCAAAAAAAGGTTTTCAATTTAAAAGAACTTCTTTACCTCTTCTTCTAATGGTTCAGAGTGCAGCTACGGTTGACGCCACAGTACTTGCGTACATCATCCTAATGACAAAATGGTTTCCGGGATAACCGAAACTGAACATTGTTACGGTACCACTTAACAAGATATTAATCTCGGCATGTTGGTTTATGAAACCATGTTTATCTGATATGCAACAAGATATTAACAAATTGATGCCTCGCGTATATACTCACGTGTGTCACACAAGGAAACGAGACCGTCGAGTTTTAACATTATCACTAAAAGTTCAAGGTCTAACTGTGTAGGTTTATGGCAGACGATGTCTTTAGGCGTCGGACACGGTTTTTGTGTTGTGTTTTGTGTGTGTGTTGTTTTTGTGGGGTTTTTGTCTTCAAATTTAACTCGAATGAATTCGCTTTACGTTTTTCCAATCCAGATGTAGTGGATGTTTATTCTGACTGGCAATAAAAAAAGTGTTACCCTTGTTCCTTTTCTGGTGACTAGATTATGCCTCTGGGCAAAGTGTGGATGTGAAAGAGGTGTACTCGAGATGAAATAGGCCTTCATTTGGTTTGCAAATAAAAGAGAGTTAAATGTTCGGACTTGAAGTTTACAAGATTTATAATGGCACTAAATATGAAGTGAATATTTGTTTCACCTAGGGTCCACGAAGTTGGACAAAGAAGAATATAGGCCAATATTTGTATGTAGGCATAGTTTTATTAAAACATTTAATAAGTATAAGTTACAACAAAATGTAGGCGTAACAATTTATTTATAGAAATATGCATTTACAGTAAAGAGGTTCGTGTCAAGTTCAATGCACTGCGTCCATCGAACTCAGAGTAATAAGGCGCCTAGCTAAGCTACCTATGGCGTCATTGTAGGTCAATTGCCGTCACTCGCTCCCCTCTCCGAATGACAAGCAACCTGTGGCTCTCAATTCGAGAGTCAATGAGTATGAACTGGACAAGCTCACCACAATTCAAAAGTCCTCGGGCATATAAAGCCTTCCATGTCTTGATCAGTTTTTCACTGACATTGATCTGTGACATCTGTTATTTATTCTGGTTGCTGCTGATGTAGTTTTTATATAGGCTGCTTGTGGACCTTCCAGTTAAATCATGGATAATTTATTTGAATAATTGCTGTTCATTGCATGGCAGTGTGATTTCGGTGCATTCAGTCTAATCTCTTATTCCATATTTTTTTTCAAGCCATACTGTATGCCACCCACGAAATAAAATTTTATGGTTGCCTCAGTTATGTCGACAAGGCCTTCGTATTCCAAGTATGCTGAAAAAAACAAGCGTCTGATTTGTCAGGGTTGTGTCATACATTTAAACTTTTGTACATTTTCTTGAAGTAGGTGAAGTTGCAATCACGGGTACTGGGTATTTTGTGTTATCGTCAATAGTTATCTGGTGATGGGAGACACTCTGAAACCTATCAGAGGTCAATCTTTAGAACATTACTTCCCTTTGCATGGTGTTGGCGAATGGGAGGCAGACCTATATGCCCTGTACACAATAGTCTCATGGTTATTATGTCTTCATTCGTTTCAGTTAAACTGAACTCCTGAATCTTACACTGTAAGTAAAAGCACTTTCGATGAAGCCTATATAGTGATATCATATTACAACGTCTAAGTTGTAACATTTATTATTCATGGAACAAACTAGAACGCCACCTTAAATCAATCGTGGAAATTTAGACTAAACACTATTCTCGAGTGTCCATATGCTCAGTTGTGTGCAGCAGACGGTTGGTGAAAAAAAAAACATTGGAAGCAAGAGCGGTTATGGTGCGGTAAAGTTTTGTTATGTAGTTTTACGTCATCCGATACCATTATTCTTTTTTCTTTTTTGCCGTGACAGCGATGGCCTATTGTTAATTCCGAGTCAACAACTCCTCAGTGGAAATTGTGTAATTTCCTTAAGTGGATGATACTCGGGAGTTAGTCAAAGCATGTCAAAGCCACTCCCAACCACCCTTCTGTGTCGATCGAATTCAACTGAAAGATCGGGCCCGTTTTTCAATAATAGGACAACACTTTTGACGCATTTTGTACATTCTCGTATTTCACGAAAAGTAACGCACTTCCCAGCGATGTCAATTCAACCTTTTGAATGCAGCTATCATCGGTGTAAATATTGCTGGCAGGTTAACAGTGAGGCCCTTTGCGTGACGTTAGGGGCTCGCATGCAAGTACTGTCCAATGTTAAGAAAACACTCATGGCTAGTTGGAGAGGTTTTTTTTATTCTCCACAAGTAAACATAGAGATAAGTAACTAAAGCTGGCATCGTGAGACAGGAAGCTGGCTAGAGCTCAGTGCGTGCGTTGACCCTGCATCGTCTTGGACGGGCACAATCCTCAGTCGCGTGAACTCACTTAAAAACCATCCATTATGTTTCACTATTAAAGTAGATATCGTTGGGCCATTAATAGTAGATATCTTTGATTACCTCCATTACGAGTCTTATTCTCTTTATTGATTATTAAACCCCAAAGTCTCAAGGCTATATGGCGTATAATACTTTCATTAGGTACTTTACTGGCGAGGCAGAGATGCTCTAGACAGTATCAGTAGAAATGCATCCATGCAATTGAATGATTGGTCCAACTCACCTCTAAATGGGGGTAGAGATACCGTTATTCACGCTCCCCGCCAAGCCGCATCAAAAGTTATCTGATATATTGCCCATTCTGAATCCACAGGCGGTGCTATATCTTCCAGAAAAGATAATTAAACTTTTAACACGTCGGCTACCATCGGAATATACTGTTACACGCTGGCTATATATATGAGGTCGTGCGTCGTGTAATGTTCCTGACGACGTGTGCCAGACTTCTTGAATCTTTGATTTTATTTTTCTCTCTAACTATAATATATGGTGCAAAAAATCGATTATTATGCAGTCATTTTCACTGCTTGCTGTCATGCAATATATTGGATCTTACAGACGGGTTGACTGCACGTTCATGTGGTATTGAAATGGACTCCTTAGTCCTGTACAAATATATTGTATGTATATTTGAACTGGAAGGCCCCTTTATATAACGTTCATATAAACAAAATAATAATAACACAAACTGGGAAAACAAACTACATGTTTTGATGATTTTTCGTGTTGATAATCTTTGATACGTGCTTTGAAGCCGTCATTAGGAATGATTTCGTTCGGGGATTGTTGCTCTTTCTTATTCGATGTCCGACTGTGAACATTGCACTCTGTATAGATTGAGATATTACAGTTTCGTTATAAAGACGGTCTTGCCTCTGTACAACCTCTTTCCCACCGTAGGTCTGTAGCAGCCTCTGTCTTTTCTACAGATATTTCCATGGTAAATGTGCCACTAGTGTGTCCGACCTAGTTCCTCCTATCAGGATGTTTGAGCGTGAAACCAGACTTTCTGCTTCTTCTCACCAATACACTCTTGATTTGCTGAGATGTAGAACAAGGAGCCATTCCAACAGCTTTTTTCCACGTACTGCTTCTCTTTTGGAACTCCTTGCCTGGTGCATGTTTCCCTCCATCCTACAATCTAGACTGTTTTAAGAGGAGTATCAATTCCTATCTTCAGCTCCCCTGAGTTATTTTCACATTTAATAATTGTTATTCTTTCTTCTTGTAGCCCCTTACCAAGGGTGGCTTTTAGGCTTGTTTGGGGCGAACTTGCATTAAAACAAATTTAAAAAAATAAAAAGATGGAAAGCTGCGAAACTGGACTTCACAAAGCAGGTACACGTAGAGCCAGCCTGTAAACTTATAGCCACCTGTTCGTAATTAATTCTAACAAGAGCTTGGCATTTTATATTTTGTTGTGTTCAATATGATCCAATTGAATTTAAATTTGCTAATAAGTTGAATTGATTGTCTACGCAATACATGTTTTGAATGAACGAAAACAAATTAACAAATTATAATTTAACGATATAACTAAACACTGGCTATTTTGAGTAGATATCCATATACCTGTATAGGGTTATTAAGACAGCATTGATATTCTACTGGTACTTTTTGGATAGTGCATTCAATATAGGATTATTAATAGTCACTTGTGTAGCTCCGTCTCTTTCCTGATCTAAAATATACTTGTCATCATAAGATTATTGTTCAGATGTATAGTTGTTTGCAGTTATAATGAACGTTTTTGATATTCTACTGGTACTTTTTTGATAGTGCATTTAATATAGGATTATTAATAGTCACTTGTGTAGCTCCGTCTCTTTCCTGATCTAAAATATACTTGTCATCATAAGATTATTGTTCAGATGTATAGTTGTTTGAAGTTATAATGAACGTTTTCGATATTCTACTGGTACTTTTTTGATAGTGCATTTAATATAGGATTATTAATAGTCACTTGTGTAGCTCCGTCTCTTTCCTGATCTAAAATATACTTGTCATCATAAGATTATTGTTCAGATGTATAGTTGTTTGAAGTTATAATGAACGTTTTCGATATTCTACTGGTACTTTTTTGATAGTGCATTCAATATAGGATTATTAATAGTCACTTGTGTAGCTCCGTCTCTTTCCTGATCTAAAATTAAATTGTCATCATAAGATTATTGTTCAGATGTATAGTTGTTTGAAGTTATAATGAACGTTTTCGATATTCTACTGGTACTTTTTTGATAGTGCATTCAATATAGGATTATTAATAGTCACTTGTGTAGCTCCGTCTCTTTCCTGATCTAAAATATACTTGTCATCATAAGATTATTGTTCAGATGTATAGTTGTTTGAAGTTATAATGAACGTTTTTTATCCAATTCACTTTATGTCACCATCACAATAATCTTGGTTGTGGCATTCTGGAAGTCAATGTCACTGTGTGTTAGTGCGAATTTCAGGCAACGCGCCGTTTACATCGCTTACAATGTGGGGTGTTTTTTCCCCTCAAAATGGTGGACGTGACACATTCCCCGCGTTTGATGTGCGTCAATGGATCTATTATGGACATAGTCTGGGAATAGACCTGTGTGACGTCCATGAGTTCTAATAATAATAATAATAATAACAGTAACAATAATAATAATGTATTGAATTTATATTGCGCTCCATCCAGGATCAGCCTGTTCGAGGGCGCATTCGGCCTACATTAAAATTCCAAAAAACATGAAAAAGAGGATATAAGCATAAATTAAGAGCTAAAAATACATCAAAGTACCGGATACAAGTATATACATACATCCATCAATTTATTGCTATCAATGTGAGGACTTTCCTTTTTCCCTCTAACTATAACGCTTTTCATAGACTAAGCGCATGACAAAATTAAAAGGTTGACAAGGTTAAAATAACAGTGTACATAAATATAGGCCTACACACAGGGTAAACGATAACAAACTAAAACAGAAAATATGAAAAGCACATGACCGTACTCATCACCAAAAGCTTCTCTAAAAAATGACCACGGTCTGCATCAAAATGGTACATGTGAAGTTCGGTTCAGTCTGTCGTGGTATTCGGATCAGCCATGACTGTGTTTCGTATCGAATCTGGGTCATTTTAACTGGAAACCGGTGTCAGACTCCCTCGAAAATGAGCCAATTCTAACTTAGATTTTATCTGGTTTACATTTCTCCGTACATTTATTTAAGATCTGTGTGCAGAGATGCCTGTAATAGCTTATTTAACATGATTTAGGCCTACGCCGAAAGCTGATTTCACTCTGAAATCTTCCTTCGAATCTGCCTCCCCGGGGACATAGGCCCTTCTGTGGATTTATTTCATTTTGTCATTTCCTTGGGTTCTACAAGGGCCTCACGTCGCGATGTATCAAACCGTTAAGTCATAAATACTTAAGCCACGAGGTAAACTACTGTTAATGCAAATGGCCGTATACTCTTCTTATAGATGTGTTTCTTCGATATAGCGCTACGTGACATTGCCCCAAGCCAAAACATATTCCCGCTTTAGACAAAAGTGTCAAATCTTATGCAATCAGTGCTACAGGTGAAACGGAGGACATCTGAGCCAAGAACGTGACTGAAGTGTGGGCGTGGCAATGCTCTCCGTGAACACACATGGCTCTAGATTGGCATTCCAATGCCGTGTTGTTTGCGATTCCACTTTAAGATAAACTCCCCTGCAACCGCCCAGTGGGCAAAGTTAATAGTGTTTTAATACACAATCGCTCTTTACTGGGACTGACTTGATAAACTCTACCTGTCATCATTTTAACATCTCCCTTCCGTTTTATCATCTGATAAAATATTTGACGTCATTATAAGTCGAAATAATGGTGGCTTCTGTGCTGTATTTATGAAGTCGATGGTGATTAGCTTGTGCCATAATGTGTTAGCGTGAGTGTCGATCGGATGGAATCGGTATATTGACACAATTTATTCTCTGCGTTTTAGTTCAACGAAGGTGGTTTTAATTCCCTGTTTTCCCCTTGACTGTGAGAGCGGAGAAGGCGCTCACCTAGTCGTCATCAACGACTACCACCAGGTGGGTAAATTACGGTATCATACAAACAGTAATCGGGAGTGGTGGCTTGACGCTCAGGTATATTGCCTTCTAATTAGCATTTTAATTAACTTTCTTGCCTATTTTTATCGTGGGTGTTATGTTTGCGAGTTGGTGCGCACTAAAAAAAAACGTCTTCGTAGGCGTTTTATGAAAGTGTGCAATTTTGTCTGTTTGTTCATTCATTGGTTCAATTGGATTTTTACAAATTTCACTAATCATCTTAGTGTCATGTACTTAATATACGACATTCCAACAAAGCGGTTATGTGGATGTATGTGTTCCAATGCGTGCTTGTGTATGACTTTGTATAGGTTACTACGTTAGAAATCATCCGTTTGTGTTTTCCTGGTCTGTCCAATCGATGTTTATTATGCCTGGATGGCTGTGTAAACAGCCCTTGCAAATTGCCCAATACCGTTAGAATTGAAGAAGCTATTTACTGTATATAAATGTCTTAAAAGACAATCGTTGGGCGGGATTTCGTTACTAAGCACGCCCCACATTGTGGCACCGTTTGACATCACACGATATATTATATGTTTGTTTTCAATATTTGACTGCAGATTGGAAAGTAGTTGAGTGTTTACACGATTCGTCGAATGTAATTAAGATGCAGTAGCGCAAACGCCCAATAGGAAAGTGTTATTTCATTTCTGCCCTAGATTCAGTAGGCTGTGCAAAGCACCATCAAATCATTAAGTCAATTAAGGTTCTGGGATTCAACGAGCAAAGCAATGGGGTTACTGTGAATTCAAAACAACCCATTTGTAACCTCGTTGTGTAAGAGGAACGTGGAAGATTTGAAGATGTTAAGTCTAGGAAGTCACGGTCTGAGGAATATTTTGCAAGGCGAACTCTTCTCGGAAAGATGTTGAGAGAAATCCTGATCCTGGATTTGCACAATCTGACTCACGTGAACTAGCATTTGTCTTTGGAGCGAGCGCTAACGGGCTGTGACAGATATACACCGGCAGCAATCGCACAGGATACCGCTGAAAAAATGACATTCGGTGAGTTGTGGCGTGTCGTGGCCGAGCGGTTAAGAGCACCGGACTCAAGCTCTGGTGTTTCTGATTAGCAGAGTGTGGGTTCGAGTCCCAGTCATGACACTGGTATCCTTGAGCAAGATACTTTACCATAATTGCTTTGTCCTTATAGGATGGGACATTAAGCCGTAGGTCCCGTGTACTAGGATTGGTAGTGCACGTAAAAGAACCCAGAACACTTATTGTGGAAGAGTAGGGGTTAACCCCGGTGTTTCTGGTTCACATAGCAAGCACCCTTGTTTACAGGTTTCCTCATGCTTGCGAGCTACAGTGATTAAGTTCACTTATGAGGCATCCTTGTTTTCATTACAAGAAATATATAATAATAATAATAATAATAATAATAATAATAATAATACAGCGTTTCATCTCGAAGTTTTTCGAGCTTTGTCTCCCAGGAACACGTCTTACCGTTTCTATATAAAAGTCAGAGATCGGGTCCGAATCGGCTATAGAGGTGTTATGCCAAAGCCAGGCGAATCAATCTCCAGATTGTCTGATGCAGCATTTTTGTGTGGTTTTTGTTTTTCTAGCCGAACTGAAGTGGTTCCCTTCCCGGATCGCACCGTTGTTATAATAATAGAAAAAGGAAAATCGAGCTGGTGTCCAATTCCTTAATGGCTATTCCTGGGTGGGTCTTGTTTCATTTCCAGCACTCCTAGGGCTCGAATAATTTAAGCTAACCAGATTACTGGTGGGTCGACTTGGGAGGGAATCGGATAGTTTGCAGCGAGCGGCGGCATTCATAATGTTTATGCGTCCGTCTGGGGTATTCCTCCCATAGTCCTTAAGCTGCTCGGAGAAGAAAACAAATTGAAAACTATATCTTGCTTCAACCGAAACCTTTCAAACACTTGGACTAGTTTGAGCACATTTTAATGTTTTCCTTTGTGAGGTTTTTTTTCGGGGTCCTGAAACGGGATCCACTGTAACTGTTGACGTTAGCACCCGTCTTTGGTAACCCGCAGGATACGTTTGACGCAAAAAGCGCGGGAAAGAAAATATTTACCCGTATTGCGTTAGAGTGCACGATCGTCTGCTTTGCTCGGCACGGTGTGTTCTGTGACTCGTTGCTTTTGTGATCAATTTTATTTGAAATTTATCGCCGTTGGTGTTTTGTTTTGTGTTTAAAAAAACGCTAGCAAAGGTTTTTTTTAATGCCAACAGAATTGTTTTCTTTTTCACCCATGAAGTTTATTATGAAGTTTTGGTTTTGGGTTTTTTGTGGGGATTTTTATTTATTTATTTTTTTTTTTGGGGGGGGCAAGTTTTAATGTTACGTCCTTGCAGGGTGACGCTTCAATGTTAGATGCTAAATTATGCATTCAAGTTTTCAGAGCTGAATATTTCTCAATCTAATGGTAACTGCCACTGAGTAAAGATGAGACAGAGTAAAAAATGTCAGCATTTGCTGGAGGAAAAATTCAATGAATTACTCATCATAAAATATTCTGAATATAGGCCTAGCTGCCTCGTACACCATTGTTGAGACCATGGTAGTTCCTAAAATATAGATTTCTATATTCATGATGACCTTATCGAAATAAGGTCGGCCATTCGTGGTGGTAAAAACCTTGACAGTTTAATATGTACAGTTATGTTTCTATAGCCAGTACCGTGATATTCACTTAAATGCACTGAACACGTTTGGAAATTGTCAAAGACCAGTGTTCTCATTTGGTGTCTCCCAACATTATGCATACAATAACAAGCCTGTGAAAATTTGGGCTCAATTAGTCATCGAAGTTGCAAGAAAATGATGAAAGAAAAAACACCCTTGTTGTACAAATTTGTGTGCTTTCAGATAGGAATAAAAACTTCTTGCAAGAAGTTTTTATTACTTTAGTGAGAAATTACCTCTTTCTCAAAACTACGTTACTTCAGAGGGAGTCGTTTCCTACAATGTTTTATACTATCAACAGCTCTCCGTTGCTTGTTACCAAGTAAGGTTTATGCTAATATTGTTTTGAGTCATTACCAAACGTGTACGATACCTTTAAACATTGGATTTATGTATACAGTGACTTCTTTGAATTAACAACAGACAGGCCATAATATATATATATATACACAACATGGATGACTAAGGTACCGGCTGGCATGGTGCACTAATTTGTGATTTCGATTTACCCCACAGTTCATATGACTGTTTTATGATGAAAAAGCCAAACTGCAAAAAAATACCATGCCTATAATAGTTTGTCTATGGTATTTTAATCGTTATTGGCTTCTTGCATTTCCTTTTACTTCAATTTATTAATATAACCATGTGAAAGGGGTTTTTTCAAGCTAGATAAATAATGAAAGGAACGAAGCTCTACTGTATAAATTGTATGCATAAGTCCTTCGCGGAGATGTAACCCGTTCATTGTAAAATGCACGGTTCGTTTAGTAACTTCACTAAAAGGATTAAAAATGCAGTTGATGTTTTCCCTTGTTTAAATACAGGGTCCCCGGTTCAATTTGGTAATTGTCAGTGGCTATTATAAAAGGAAATCCTGCCCAAATAGAAAAAAAAAATAACATTCATAAATTGAAGCCCTTACGATAGCAATTTAACTGCGTGGTCGCGTTTTGATCATTAAAAATAAAATGTTGAAAAACTTGCTGAAGAGAACTGTTTGCCCTCGAGGGGTTTTTCAATGAGCCCTATCTCCGGCCGTACACCTTCAGTAAATGTTCGTGAAGCTGTATTTGTATTGAGAAGTAAACGAAACATGCAAATGTGTTTTCGAGTTCAGATTATATTTTTTCGCATTTTGTCGGAGTTTCAAACGTTCTGAATGCTTGATGTGTTTTTGATTTTTAGTTGAGTAATTTTGAGCACAATGTCGCGAGATATTTCAGTTTTTCGCAATAATACGCAGAACATGCGGGTAGTGGTCGTTAATAAATGACGACTACTACTTGAGCGCAATGCACAAGTTATTAAAAAATATACTTGTAACAATAATGCTCCACAAAACTACATCATGGTTGTAATTACCGGGTCAGTCTACTTTATAGCAATCGCCGGTTGTCATATGGCGAATAATCGTCAAGCTGGCAATGACTTGGGTGCGGCGTAGGATTGGCAGAGACAGCGCCACACGTGACGTAGTGCCAAGCTCTTGCAAAAGTGGTCTGTTGGGAGGGAAAATGGAACGCCATAGTACTTAGTAGTGTTTCACCTCCGCTGCATATCACACACGGCCGCTGACAATAACATGAGATGGAAGTCCGTCGTACAACGGCTCGGTTCGGTGTATTTAACCACTATGCCGTTCAACGATTCGGGTTGTTCATCGATGTAGCTTGCTATCTACTGTAGTGATACCGTGATAGATCTACCAAAATCGGCTGCGTCCTGGGACTTTGTATATAAGAAAAGAGCAATTTTGCTGTGATTCACTTTGGATAGGGATAACATGTGGTCTTTTATCGGTTCGTCCTGCCTCTTTTCAAATGGTGGATTCATGCGGTAATGAAAAGTTCTTCATTGTGAGTCTCCGTTGATATAATCAGGTAGGCTGGTCTTTAATATATTGTTAACCTGTATGCCTATGAAAATATCTTTGACAGATTACATGAAAATATATTTATGTAAGGTATTGCCGAATTTGGCTAGTGGCAACGTGACCTGCAGTGCACATTTTAAACTCGCAGGAAAGTCTTCGGGGCTTATTAAATGTAACCAACGACAAAAGTTTCACGTCCGTCAGGTCATACCATCCCAATTTAATACGGTATTCAAAAGAAATGGTAATTTTGCGTTATTGATTTGCCCTATTCATAAAAATGGGTAAACAGAATGAAAATGTGCGTATGGCCTATAGGCCTAGTGTCATAATGCAAGCCTTGGGGCTGAATTTCTCAAAATGCATAAATAGAACTTGTAACCTTTTTTAACACCAGCAGTCCAGTTCACGGACTCGCAAACGCAATCTAGCAAGTCGTTAAAATGAGTCGCCGTGCAGAGGTCTATATCCAACCGGATCGACCAGTACAAGTGAGAAAATGAAGACGAAGCTATGCAAGCTGACCGCCGTACTTAAAAGACCTAGAGAGACGTATCGATTTTAGGGTGTGCGGTGTGTGAGCCACGAAGCAGCCTCATTGTATCAAAGATAATTAACATTTATATGTATATATACATATAAATATAAAACTACTAGGGGAGATGGCCTTAGCTTTCGATCCAAACCGGACCTCCGTATATATAATATATATATATATATAATTTGTGTAGGGGAGATGGCCTTAGCTTTGTTCGATCCAAACCAGACCTTCGTCAGAGGCACAAAGAAACACAGACACAAACATATCCATTTATAGCAAAAAGAGGAGCAAAGGATAAAGGGAACGTATCCAGAAAAAAAGCGGGAAAACTATAGCCCAAAAATTATAGCCAATCAAAGCTACATATATGTAAAACTATAGGGGAGATGGCCTTTGCTTTCGATCCAAACAGGCATATATGATATATATGATATATGTTAAACATCAGTGTTTGTTACATGGACACGTTGAGGGAAACGAGGCATTGTGAACTTGTTTTATATTTTATTTTATTTTTGAACGTAGATCCATCCTGGAATTGGTTAGTAGGCATATGTGAATGTGAATATTCGGTTAAGCGAAACATGTGTGTTGAATAGCTGCCGATCATCCAACGTGTTAAAAAAGCAAAGGCAATTTGTCCTATCTTGAACTTGCTGATTTCTTGAATGGAAAATCCCTGCTCCTGTGCTCATAACTTAGCGTCTTTTGTCTTGCATAATTGGTTTTTATCAATGAAGATATAAATACCCAAACTCTATAATGGTGAACTACTTTAGTAATGGTATATGCAAAGTAACCAGCCGCAGAGTTTCGTAAAATACCCACCGTTTATATTTTGTGTACATCATTATCAGGCATCGTTGAAAATTCATCTATCGTAATTTTTAATCTACCATAAAATTATCTGACCATTTGTTCCGTCTCCCGGAAGGATTCTGATGAATATTAATGACTGCCATGGCAACCGGGATACCATTTTTGATAACTAAAGTCTACAACACAAATTTAATGACTTTCTGAGATCCACGCTTGGCCGATCAAGAGTCTACGTCTGCAACCTACGGCCGCGCAACACCGGGTCACTAATTGGTAGACCCTAGCATCAGTAATACGGTGCATCATTGTGGAAGTTATCACTCATTCGCTTTTTTCCGAGCAAACATATGTTAACAATTACGAGAAAAGGCCTACCTCGGTATCTGTTCATTATTGTATTTGTTTATAATTTTAAAAACATAATATTTAGGACCTATATGTTTTCCTGTTTTGGAAAATCAAGTTTAAACCAATTATTACCAACATAAAACCCGCACTCACTCTTTTGAAAAAAAAACCAGTAAGGCTCTATTTGAAGTACATTCATTACATCGAGTTGAAATACCAATAGTTTTTAAATGAAAACGTTTTGATATGCAGAAATGCTTAATAAAACTATTGTTTTAATAGGCAAAAAGGTACCGGTAAATTGCTGGGTTTACCATTATTCATTAATTCTCAAATAGTTTTTAAATGAAAACGTTTTGACATGCAGAATGCGCAATAAAACCATTGTTTTAATAGGCAAAAGGTACCGGTAAATTGCTGGGTTTTTTGTAAAATAAAAACCGCCAAAAACCATAAACAACCAAAATGATAAATGGAAGATTTTCTGATTATAAATTTGTGTACTTTGAAGTATTTTTGTTAATTCCATTCCTGAGTTTTTCAAGAATGTAACCTTTCGTATTATGAAACGAGACATGATGTAACTTTTTAATTAATATCAAAACGTTTAATACTAAGTCTTCATTTATTGGGGGGTAACCTCGCTTTAGTAAGCATTGTCTGGGCAAAATTTGCAAAATGTTCAAACAACGTTATTACCAAAATGCTTTACCAACCCCTTTAAATTCTGTCTCGTTTTGAGGAAATGGCTGGTATTGATTCACGATTCAAATTGAATCTTTCTTTTTTTTTGTCATCAGACTCTTTCATCCGAATACCGGTTGGAATAAAGCCTATAACCCAATAATGGGAAAAAATAATAGTGCAACGCAGTAACGCAATAGACAACATTTATATAATTGGTAACCAAAATTAGATAAATTAAAGTTAACTTCCAAATTGCAGAATAATTCTCTCCCTCTAACATAAGGTTTCGTCTGAAACAATTCTCTTTTCAGAGAGACAAGGGGATTATTTAACATACAATTACACCTGAGCGAAGAATTGACTTTTTAGATGTTTTGAAAAAAGAAGTACACTACACACGGCTTTTATTATTAGTGTATTTTGTTTCTATATTTTAGTTATAATTATTATTATTATTTTTATTATTATTATTATTATTTTTTATTGTTGCCATGTTTTCAGCTTTCTAATATACCGGGGTCGATATGAGTTATGCTAACAGCGCTTTTGTAATCGGTGTATAATCAATGCGCATTTAATAAAGCCCGGTTACAAATTCGTATAGCATTAGACAAAATATATAGATAAAAGTATCTGTAAACATGTTTACAGCCAACCAGATGTGATTGAAAATTTGCCGATTTTCAAGCTGAATCCAGGCCAAAAACCCTGGGCAAGAATAGCCTCATACCGGTTGCTGTTTACTCAAACATGACGTTGGATATGATTTGATATACCGGCACTGCAGCCACCAGCATGAATTATCGATAGGTTTTACCTTCGATGCTCATAAGTCAATAGCACTAATAAAGCAGTATATTATTAATTAAGCTACCGTGGAACATAACTGAACAGTGTGTGATGGAAGAGACATTTTTAACATTACATTGTTTGGAACAGGCACAGACTTGTAGTTCACCATCCAAAGCAATACTTATTGTGTAATGTACCAGTAATTTTACCAAAACAAAAACGCATTTCCCTGTTTGCGCTTTTAGACGGTAGACCGTTCCAGGTGGGTTGAGTACAAAACTATTAATAATTCATGCTGGTTTTTGAAGTGCATGTTGTAGTAGTCCTCCAAATGCCCGAGTTGAGGACACTGTATAAGGTTACGTCGAAGAGCAATCGTCGTACCATGGCTTTTCTTCTATAGGGTTCTTTCACTGGTTCTTTTCATGTTGATGCAGTTTACAAAGTTTTATTCCATATGAAAACCCAGTCCATTTTGTAATCATTTAAAGTCGGACATGCGTCTGCATTGCAATTAATTTTGCTATATCAATTCGAAGTATTACTTTTCATCATACCCACTGTCAACCAACCATCACTGTATGGTATTCGTGTTTCTAAATGTTTCTAAATGTTATTTCAATTACTGCAACATATTCCTTAAGATAGTAAACTGCAAAAGCAGCTATATAAACTACGGCAGACTTATCGACCAACTGCAATCCAAACATCGGTACACCCCTTTCATCCATAACATAGTCGCGGTTGAGACGGAACCCCCTCGTAAAAGAAAATGAAGTTAACTCCCCGGGAAACACTCTAGGTACTGTAATTGAATAAATAAGTGCGTGTCCTTTCTTAGTTGCAATTTTCTGTTTGCTATTGGATCGATTGATAGTTTGGGGTTGCCTCCTCCATCTTATCATCAGCTGATGACACTGTCGCATCGGCCGGTCAGGTGACTCACGACGACGGGGCAAGTGTCAGGTCTTGTATAGGACGGTCTCCGTCTTGTGAGAAAATCTAGAACAAGCGTAAAACATAACCGTATTAGATAGTCACCATCAGCACAGGGGGGAAGAAATTACATACCAACTGAATTATTTCTTTTGAAGAAAATAAAAATGACACGCTCGCTCAAATAGTGCAGAATGGTGTTGGTATTGCAAAGGACAAAATGTAATCCATACTGCCGTTTGATGTAGTCTAGGAGATTGATGGTGTTAATGGAAAATATATTACAAAAAGATGCATTTAGGCGGGAAGATCTGCGAAAATCATTTGCCAATTATAGTAAAGCAAAACAAAAAGGCTAAATTTGGTTCAAAACTTCTAAATGTATACTTTAAAATGATCTAGACCTATGAGTGTGTTTGAGCATGATGGAGGAATGAGAGGGATAGGTCCTCGACCAACGGTAAATCGGTTAATGAATTGATTGTAATATGGATAAGTATTCATCGTGGTTTCAGAGTAGGAGCGGGTGGAGGAAGTCGCAAAGCCCACTGCAGTGCGGGCACCGTCTCAGCCTGCAACAGTAAACCGCTTTGGATTAAACTTTTCTGAAAAACATGAAATCAAGCAGTTTTATCGCCTTGGGGTTGAGTTTGATACCGACGATTCTGCAGCGGGTAAGCTTCTCTGCCACGGTAACAGGGGACCTAAATGCGACTGAATATCCAGTAAGGCTTCATACATTACAGACCCACACGTGAAACAGTATGTCATAGACCTACAAAGTTCTGAAAATGACATTTACGATTCCTGCAAAGATACGGCCTATACCTCGCTGAATGTTTTTCTTGATAAAATTTCAGATTATTGAAAGCTTGTAGAATCCTGCTTCGGGTAGTTTTTATTTGTTTATTTGGGTTTGTTTAAAGCTTTTCGATAATGTGTTTTCGTTCTCGCGCGGTAGTGATTTATCTTGCTGATGATGTAGGCCTGAAAAACACCAAGAAATAGTGAACTAGGTCTATCTGATTTATATGATAAACTGGTTCTGAATTCGGTCAATGTTTTCCTGCGATGGATGGCAATTCGTTTGCAAATTCTTGGAAAAATAATCACGGAACAGGTTTGGTACAATACCGGAAACAGCTGTTGTTTGGTTTCCTTTTTGGAACCACCCGTGGACTCAACTAAACATCCTAAAAACAGGTAGTAAATATTGTTTTCACAATTTTGGTTTGTTGAATCTAAACTAAAGTTGGGTTGGCAGCAAGCGATATTTATATCCGTGAGACGAAATGAATTGAATTAAGTCGTTCAAATTCGGTGTACATTTTGATTTGCTTTTGACACCATGCAAGTTGGTTCATAAATTACAATTAATGCACAGTTTCATCGGATGGGGTTAGTAATTCAATTCGGTATCTCCAAAAGAATAGAATACCTATACTCCGTATATATTATGAAACGTCCGAAGGAATGGAATGCAAAGTCCTATAAAGTATTAATTGGAATGAGACATAGAAGTCGCGCATCTCCCGTAAAGATCAGTGTCTGTCTCGAGGGAAATTAACCCAAATAAAAACCTCTTGTATATCCGACATTTCCGTTGGTTGTCAGCTCTTATGGATCTTCAAATAATGTTTGGCAATCAGTATAATGTTCTCCTATACAATATACCGGTACTTATATAAAAGACTATATCCTTGACTCACGTATAATCCAGTCTGTGCAATGAGTCTTCCATCTTAACCACTAGGCTTTGTTCCAAACCGAAATGGGATGTATATTTACTTAACCTGTTTTCCATGCATATCATTTTTCGCAATTTGTTTATGGTCCCTGATATGGAATAAAACGTCAGTCTATATGATTCTTATGTTGCCCTTAGCGTCATCATATTTGCTGTCTTTAATCCCAAACAAAGCTTCGCATGCATGATTTCCCTCCCCCCACCCCCCCCCCACGTTTGCTCTTATCTCATGCACTATAAATGGACTCATCGTAAATCAGTGATTGGTTCGATTGAGAACAATTCCTGTTGAGCCTTTGTACATTTCTCGATGAAGTATTGTTATTCTTTGGGCGAAGTTTCATTTCCATGTATTTATTTCTATATCATTGATCGAAAAAACTCGAAAACGTCAAGTGAACTTCAAGAGTTCAACATTCCAGCTGTCAGAAGCGTCATTATGAGGGTTCACTGATAATTTGTTTGTGTAAAATGTAGTAAGAAGAAAATAACAAGCACCGTAAAATGCCGATTGTGGTGTTCTTGTGTGTTCTGTGTTTGAGCAAGGAAAATATCCACCATTTGAGACCTTTACTTGTGAACACAAGAGATTGCTGTAATTTGCAGATTGAACTCGATTTTTTTTTAAACCACTACATGTTCCAATTTCTTGAATGCGGCCAAGCGTGACAGTAACAATGACTAACCACATCATACAGAATGTAGGTACAATGAAAAAAAATGCTCCCGTTTTCCCGCCACTTGTCTTTCTCCGCATTTTGTCTGAAAGCATTAAACAATAAAGCACTTCCAAGTCCCTCTTCCCTCGCCGGCCATTTCATGCATTGCTCACCCAGAGATATTTACGGGTTTAAGTGAATGTATTCCTTTCAAGCACTTCCAACAGATTTCGTGTTTGGTTGCTCAAAACGATTGTGTATTTTTAGCCCCCGTTTCGGGCTGAGCATTTTTGTTGTTTAAATGGTTTTTCCCCCGAGTGGTTAATTTTCGGGGGTTAGAAACAGCGGAGGCGCCGAAAGAACTGTCAGAAGCGTTGAGCCCCATTGTGGAGTACGCGGATTAGAAAGTGCTTTAAATTCAGTATGGAGACCACATTTGGGTTTAAAATGGATTACTACTCTTGAGGGGAATGGAGTGTTATTTGGCATAATACAGACGTTGTGATGAGTGCTAAAAATGTCGCTTTGTTTCGCCATGATCAGGAGATGGTTTAGGTGTGCTGGTTGTCTTGGTGATGCAGTCAATATATAAGACGTAATTCTGTTGGAGTGTTGTTTTACCTTTCCAAAATCGAAACCACTTGAAACAAAAACTTTCGTCTTGTACATTTAAAAAAAAAAAAAATTGTCTGTTAAATTGTCCTCCTATGAATTCCCATCAATAATCATAAAACGTTACTAGTATTTAAACTTCATGTAACATTTGTTTTAATCAGAACTATAATATATAGACTTAATAGTAATGCGTGAGATTTTAGTACTTTGCGATCTTATGTCAGATTTTGGGGGGAATAAACTCGGGATTGTTAATCTCGTGCTTTCACGATAAATCTCACAAGAGCTACATAAGCTGACGTAGTGCTGAAATCGTAAACATTGTGGAAACCACTGCATTGCTGATAACGTTTGGTCAACGCACTTTTAACAAACGTTCAACCATTTTGGCGTAATATTTCGTATTTAGCATCTAGTCGTGGCCTTATCTCTAAAAACTCGGTTCAATTTATTTATTTATTTCATTGCACACCCAACAGCGCAAACGCCAATAACAGGATTGTGAATAGGAAACGAGAATAATAGATAAGGGAGGAAAAACCCCGGGGAAAACCCACGCAATCAAGTATAGGGACTGAAAATGCAAGCCACATGCAAGGCTGCGGTCTGATGAGTTGAGATTCGAACCGGGGATCCACAGAGGTGAAAGGCAGGGAAAGAAACCAATGAACAGAACTGTTGGATATTTCTTGTACGGCAAAATCTTGTATATTTGTTGTAATGGCCCCAAACGAAGAAAATGCATCTTGTCTTAAAATAATGCTTTTATCATAAACACACAACGGTGTTTTAAAGGCACTGTACACGTTTGGTAATTACTCAAAATATATATTAGCATAAAAACTGACTTGGTAACGAGCAACAGAGAGCTGTTGATAGTATAAAACATTGTGAGAAACAAGAAGCGGAGACATGACAAGGTTCACTGATGGGTCTGTATTTTCATGTATTAATATATTTTACCTGAGTATTCTACCTTGTCGTTTATTAGCCTATATGCACGCGGGCACTAAAGGAGTATTACAGCATCACCTGAGTATCCCTGGCTCATAAACAACGATATTACATGATTCAGAGTGAATGCATCTCCTGCATGCATCATAAACCCACAATGTGTTCATCCCTTGTCAGAGTGCATGCCAAATTCGATGAGCACAAATTAATGGCAGGCTCTCTTCATTATAGATGGCGAGATGTCAGATGACGGGAATCGCTTGTTCATGGGAGTCATTTTGGTTATTTGAGAAGCTATCTGATGGTAATTCAATGGGAGACTTGTACTCGTATTGAATACCCATCATGCCACATTAACCGCCAAATAATACCGTTAAAAGATTGTCCAATACCCCGTACCTGCTGATTGACCGATAATACTTACCGAACACAAAATGAATTGATGAATAGCGCTGCTGAAAAGCACCCTCTTTACTATAGAAAGCCTTTTTTAATATACCAGTTCCCCCTGATCGCAGTGTTTGAAAGATGGTTCACATCTGGTAATATGCTTATCAGTGTTAGACAATTAATGTACACACTGAGAATTGCATAGGCAGTACTTCCGTGTCTCGACAATGCTTTGTATTGAAAGCTCTAAGCCTTTAAGTGGTTCAGTCAAGTTATCTTTCAATAAATCATGAAATAAAAAACTGTAATATATTAGAAGGACGATTTAATTGATGAAATCTCATTGTCAAATGCAATATAATCTTTTCCAGAAGCCTGGCACAGATTTCATTAATCACTTACAAGATTCATCTTAAAGGAAACGTACTTTTTGGGAAGAGGAATTTAATTCCATCATCTAGTTTTCAACAAACACGCCATACTACAAACACGTGAAAATGTCATACAATTTGCGGTCACGTTGTAGTGCTTTGTGTTTGTTTGTTATGGTGTTTGTTTGTTTGTTTGTTTTTCAGAGACTTTGTGTACGTTCTATCAGATTTTTTTTTCGATTGTAGCGATCAAAATTTCCACACGACGATTTTTTTGATTAATTTTTCGACAATCAATAAGTCCTGTACTTTGCCATAAAGATGAGTTCGCCTATGATTCAATCTTCTTCCTCGTTTTAAATTAAACAATGACAATTTCCTAGTTATATTCCCTCGTGGAAGAGTTCTGGAGGAAAACAACCAAGTCAGTATTCAGTCTGCAGACATAAGTTAATAATCATTAGTGGCGTACCGGGGGTGCATTGGGCGGACCCCTCCCCCAACTCTTTGCTGGCCCTCTTGCCTCCCCCGAAATGACATTAAAAAAGCACGAATGAATATGTCAATACATTAAATAGCCTTCCCCCGTATTAATAATAATAATAACATAAATAAATAAATAAAGCCTTTTCCCTTTTTAAGTCTTTCCCCCAACAAATTTAATTAAATGGAGTATTTAACCGTGACAGTATTGTATTCCAAGTGTCAAATTTAACTCGTAAACCTATTTCCTTAATCTTGTCAGATTAATCTGATGGTGGTCACCTAATGCACAGAATTAATTAGAACATTATAACGTCTGTGCACAATATAGTTTCTAAGGAAGTCCAATGTATCGGTTTCGTTTTCTTTAATGTATCTTATTCGGCATATACGGCAGCATGTAATGAAATGATTGAGACAAACAGGGCAGCGAGCTACTTCGTGTGGCCACTTTCATCTCTGAGTTAACTGCTCCCCCCCCCCCTTAGGCCATCTTGCCAGCATGTAGCATGTATTTATTCGTAAACCTAATTTGGTATTCACATTATAAGAATCGCACGCATGCTGCCACATGCATTTGTACCTCACCATAACGCCATTACTCCCATACAAAGAAAGATTGGTAAACATTCCAGAGGAACTCATTATCCCCTCTCAAATGTACCTCCATGCACGCCAGTGTTATCGTGTTCAAATTTGCAACGGCTGCAAAAGAGAGTTTTTGGCGGGAAGGAAACGAAGAGTGGTAGAACCATCGCTGAGTGATTGCTGTAGCCGCAGAACATCCGTTCCATGCTTGTTATTAGTTTCGTTCTTCGAAAAGTACATATGGCATTTTATTCAAAGCAGAAAAAAGGCGATGTGACAGACTGAAATTTACTTTTTATTTTAAATTGCCCCCCCCCCCTTCCAAATAACGCCGCCGGCCAAGTTTATGTGTGTATCTGGCGGATGATGTTCATTATCGTTGCGCGATACGACCTCCTTTATAGAAATTACGGACAAAATCGAGTCTTCAAAGTGACCCAGAATGTAATTTCGTTTACATGTTCACTGAATGGACCTATTAAATACGCTCTGATCGTTGGTTCTTGATGTACTATAAATCAAATATCAAACAATCAGGAACAGCTCTGGAATAAAAAATTTAAAAAACCATTACTAGATTATAAAAAATAATGTCATCACACATGCGAAAATGATTATTGCATTTATTCACTTTCCTTAAGAGCTTCTTAAAACACCTAGGCCTCATTTATACGCGTAATATTTTGCATTAAATTATCCCGGAACCCAATAACTGCTACCCAGACAACTGCACAGTCTCCCAGCCATGTCTATGTCCATTTTCAAGTGCATTGCGATCTAATAAATTGAAACTTCCCCGTTTATTGATTCTTGTGGGACATTGCCGGGGTGATGGTCGCCCGATTCACAGCCCTCCACCTCGGCACACAATATGCCTTCAAACACCTTCTTCTTTAAGCCTGTCATTAGTGAACGTGTCGCCTTAAGTGATAATGGAAGATTGTTGATCGTTGACCAGTGATTAGTAATGCATCCCTGCTATGTTAATCAATTAACCCGCGCCTGATGCCAAGTTTAATTTACACAGAAACAAGCCAAGGGATGTATACAGCTATATCATAGAGTACATAGGGAAGGATCGGGATTGATCCCTAAGTCTATGTTAATCGGGATTCTGGGCTCAGGTGGGCTGTATGCAGTCGGGTAGAGTCTCGCCTGTAGCCTACTGGGGGAAGGGGGAAATCCCACACGGCAGCCTAGCCCAGGGAGACCCCCGAGCACTAATAAGAAACACGTTGTGATTTTGTTGGTTCATCGACATAGGTTAATCCCACACGGCACCGTTAAAAGAGGACTTGACGCAATGCAATCGTCGTATAATGGGAGCGAGAAAGTATGCATTTCACTTTTGTGATTGAACACAATCCATTCACATTTAACTCAATACTATATCGGATGATTAATGGTATTGGGTTATTGCATTAATCTCCTCTCAATAGCCCACATCGCATTAATTACCTTTCTTTCGCAGCTGCGAGGTTTGCCAAAGTACGGGCAGCCTTCACTGCAAAAAAAAAGTTCATCAGTTTATCATTCTACAAATGCTATCAAAATTAGTAACCGGTACCCATATCACTGATAGATCAATAATTGTGAATCTAGCAACTTTTGTGGAGATCTGGCCCTTATAAGATGATTTATAATAATAGTCTGCTCAAACCGTCATAGGAAAAATAACGAGAATGGATCGGCTGACTGTATCTCCCATTAAGGCCCAGTGATGGTATCATCTTTTCTGAACTGCGTTTGAGTATTTTAATGGAATTACATGTGTTAGGGGGAGGGGCTACACTCTAAAAACTCCAGGTTCAAATTTGACCAGGTTTCTGGGTCCCGTGGGGCCTGACTCACTTCCGGGGTCAGGCTGACCCGGAAGCTATGTCAAAATGATCCAGAAATGGGTCGAACTGACTCCGAGTTAAATCCCATATTTTACCTAGTTTCCGATTCAGCCTGACCTAAAAATGGGTCAGGCCCCCTGGGACCCGGAATTCGGGTCAATTCTGATCCGGGAATTTTTAGGCATTGAGGAAACGTCCGTGTTACTTTCAGCCTCGTCACTTTTGCCCACAGTAGTATTGTCTAGATAGACTTGTAGTCGCTTAACAGCAAGGAAAGATGACATGCTTTTTCTTATTCACGTCTGTCATGCACCCATAATGTCCGGCAAAGTTTGTCGAACATAATGTGTCGAATATAATGTGTCTAACATAATTGGTCGAAAATAGTGGTTCAAACAAAATGTGTCGAACATAATGGGTCGAACTTAATGGGTCGAACAAAATGTGTCGAACATAATGGGTCGAACATAATGGGTCGAACATAATGGGTCGAACGTAATTTTCTGCCAAGGTTTACGTCGATCGTCGGACCGAGTGGTCCGTAACACACGTCTACTATAATACGTGTGATCAACTGGAGCAGGCGTGTTTCTATTCATTCCAAATCAATGAAACCACACTAGAGCTGGAAGGAAACAACGTTTTGAACTTTTCAAAGATTAGAAATGCCACTGCATTTCAGAGAACCGATTCCATCATAGACAACATGCCGCAGAGTAAAATCTACTTGATACATTCAGTGAACAAAAATGTCAAGAGCCGAAATGATGTTGAGCCGTTGGCATTCGTTTCTCATGACAACATCAGCAACACGAGTAAAAAATCCATTTGTCTTTCCTTTTGTGACACATTCAATTGTGCGTATCTATTATTAGAATTTCGCCATGTAATAAAAACGTTCAGAGTGATTAATGTTTTGTTTTACTGTTTTGTTGTCAGTGTCGGTTAAATAAAAACCGACATTGCATAAAACGTTCTTTCATGGAATTCCTGCTCCCTCATCATTGGAGAGCCCGGGGCGCTAGATTAAATTTCAAAACCGAACCTACGTGACAATTTTCTACACCATACAAAATTCAATTGCAATAAAAAGACAGTAGGAACATTCCAAGTATGTTTGTTTAAACTGTATTGGTTTTGGATTCGTTTTAATTATACTAAAGAACCTTAAACACTTCATATCGGGCGTTATTGTCTACACAGTGTTTTGAAAGAATTTCAAGGTTAGCTCATATTACAGGTTGCCACATTGCGAGCTGGTTTGGGGTCTCCTTTGCACACAGTGGTTCCCCCACAAGCTGAGCACACACAAACCGCGAACATTTAAACACGATTCGGTTTCACGCGGTCTTAAAACCCCCACGATAAGATAATGATGTCCCGGGCAACATTCGGAGACATTTAAGAGTGAATCGGCGGCAAAATGAAATTATGTCAATAATGGCCGGAGCGCACAATGCAATTGTTTGGGCGATGTAAAGTTTGCATGATCGAAAGCTGAATCTATAAATGGATGTCGATTGGGTTTCATGTTGCTGTGGAGGAGCGAGCCGCGGTGCGTTGCTCCGTTCCTACATTCCGTCAATTACGCATTGGAAACGGACTCCGGAGTCAAACGGAGGGTGAATTGTGTGTAATTGCGCAAGGAGCACCGGGCAAGAGCTTCGCTTCTAAGTGCACCGCCTTGGGGCGACGTATTTCATTTTCAAAATATTGGCAATGTTTGTAATAAAATACGGTCAGACAACCTCTCCATTTGTAATACGATGCTTGTTTGTGAATCATGCACAAATCCATGCTTAATTTGAGAATTTACGGACACAGTGCCAATGCCCTGGTGAATTCTTTGTTTAAGATGAAGACTTCTCAAAAGGTAGCACTTAAGGGCTCTTGTCAACGCTCAATGTGCCAATGTGTTGATGTATTTTACATCAGTCTAAGAAAAGCTTCCACTTTGGGCTATGTGTGTGGACCCAGAGAGGGATGTGACGACCTCACGGCTTCAAGATGTCAATAGTGTGATTGTGAGGTCTTCATCTAATACAAGTTTCACACGAGGCATGGAAATGACAACTTATTTGGCCATTGAGCCATACATTATTGTTTTAATCACGGGGGACAATTTTAGTATTTTCCAGTTTGTACTTACAGACTGCGTCAATGCTTTTTTTTTTAGACAGGAGTATTAATTTGGATTTTGTTCCATTTCGGCATGTTTTGACCTAAAGTAATCAAATTCTCCTGTAGTTGTTTCTTATTATTAAGCTACCAGGATGGCATGTCGTGTAATATAAACGTTGGGATTTTTGGTTGCGATGCACATGATGACTCCAAGACGTTCACCATTGACCTATGAACACTGGGAGACAGAACTTGCACAAATTGAATTGTCAATCGCAAGGCTTTCCTTTGCTGAACAAATTTCTGTAGAATTCGGTGGAATTCACGGACGTGACCTTCGATTCAAACGGTGATTGAATTCATGCAATTTTCTCATAAGAACTACGTGTAGGCCGTTAGCTATTCAAAGACGAGTGCAGATCGGCAAGGATGAGTGATAACTACGTTTCGTTAATATGCATATGACCTTGCGGCTTTTTTTGTTGGCTTTTTTTTTTTTCAAGAGGACTACAAGTTGCTTTTTGTACCTGTAGGCCTAGTGAGAGTTGCTCCATGTGCATGTGAGGATCGTCATCACTTTGATGTGGTCCAATATACCATCTGAGCACATTTTAAACTGTGTTTCACGCCGTAGTAATCACTAACCACGCATAGTCAATAAAGTCTATCTCACGATAATTAAACTCCAAAAATGGTGGACGGAGTTGCTAGGTGACGTTTCTGCAAGGGTTCACAAATTCAATCAACTCAAATCATACAACCAATCAAACAACCCTTGGTAATTATTCTTCACCCATATTCCTGAAAATTGTCTCTCTAACGTAATAGTAAGAGGCTCGTGTGTTATTATTAGTTGTTTTCAAAGGGTTTTTTTATGCAAACAATGCGTGACGGAATCATGGTGGTTGGATGAGGCCTCGTGTTGTACCAATGACCTTCCTGTGGGAGATGTTTTTGCAAGAGATGTGTTATCAAACTTGGTTGGCTGCCGTCTTTAGTATGCTCCTTTCAAACATAAAATATTCCCGTGTTTACGACTAGTTGAGCAGAATGAATGGGAAGCTTTTCAACAACCACAGCCATCACGTAGTGCTTGACCTGGGGGCCTTTCATGACAGTAATGTATGTTCTTATTTAACTTTTTAAGACGGAAATAAAGGGTAAGGTCTGAGTAGACTCGCCCTGTGACTTCGGTTTGGTTTGTTTTCCTTCATGGATGTGAATTCTTTTGAAGTTCGCGATTTAATGATTTAAGAGCATTCGTTACCCTCGTAGCTCAAATGATCACTGTGTAGTGTGGATCCTGGTAATTCTTACACATTGTTAGCTATACACAATTCAGTACCGATGCTAAAATTGGAGATTACTAGTGGATTTCATTGTGATTTATTTTATCTGTGATTATCCGTCCCAAGGCCGCGATAATAAAAGTTGTATATACGTATGTCTGGATAATTTAAGAATTGGTATTTGATCATATTAAAGTAATTCTGCCATTAATATTTCAGTTATTGAAAGAAGAGACGGTGCAGAAGAAACTCTTAAGAATGGTTTTATTGAGATTTAATCTACTCTGAAAAAGCAGCCACACAATGATCCACGTTATACGAATGATCTCTTGTATACCACTAATAATAATGGTTTACGGCCGGCAAATTACACAGTACTGTTTACACTGACTATTTAATTTCTGAATTAAGAATACTGTCAGGAGATATATTGCATGTACATCATTGTTTCAATGTTTAATCAAGACAAACAGACAGTGGGGATACTTAGTCTGTGCTCCTTCATAATGATGGGCTATAATTAATGATAATCACATCTGTGCACAAGGTGCCGGATAATTCACCAACGAAAGAGGGCGCTGCGTACAAAACAGCTGGATGTCTTTTACTCTAATCGCTTGGTTTGCGTTTTAATTGTTATAAGAGAAGTTGTTTCTATTAAATGTTATGCAGATTCAACGGAACATTTTACTAATACTTGTTAAGACGGTCCAATATTTTAAATTGCAAATCCTACCAGACTGCCTTTTGCCACACCACATAAGGTTATGCAATTTTACACAACTTTTCAAGTGGTATTTCGACCGGGAAAATTTGTCTTTTGCTACTGCATCCAGAAGTGGACATAATTGATTCGCTGCGATGGAAATTAAATTTGCAACAGTGACGGAAGTTGGAGTGTGTAGTGACACTTGTGTGTAGACCCGCCGTAAGGGGTCGAAGCTGCAGCCCCGGGCCTTTGCGCATTATGCTTCCTCTTCCTGAACAGTTAACCAAAAAATGGTTTATTAGCTTCAACTACCGAGTAGAAATCACAATTACAACTTCATCGATAACTGTATGCAGTCTTTGCCAGTCAAACGATCTCTTTTTTTTTATAGGCAGATGTTTTGCCGTTGGGGCGATATCGGTTCTTGCGCGTTCAAGAACACCATGTCCACGCAATTGTGTTCGCCAATATGGGGTTCTTATTACACCTCGTATGGGCGGCCACGGGAAATCGATGAGACTTTGGAGATCCAAGCGCTTAGGACTCATCTTGCCTTTTTAAAAGGGAACTGAGGCTGCAAACGACGAGGCTCTTATTGAATTTCTTCCCCCGGAGTTGATCCCAGGGAAGAAGCTAATACTGCCCTAGAACGGGAGATGGGAGATCAGTGTCTATGAATCCCGAGAAAATGAGACAAACTTCTGCTGTGCCAATTAACTTCTTCTATGCCGGGTTTGTGTTAACAAACAAATAAGGACATCGCGGACCCGCGTGAAAATAATAATATCGCAGCAATCTGGAACCCGTTTGTCGCATGTCGAGGCCTATGGGGGGGGGGGTTCCGTTTCATCAGAGTCCCATCTTTGCTTTTACTTGTTAGTATTTTAATCGACAGAAACCTCTGATTATGACCCCTTTGAGACCAGGAGAATTTATGAATGAACAGGGTTTTCTCGCGACTTTCAATTTAAAGTACACAACATTTTGAAGAAACTCGTTCTCTACCAACGTTGCCTATCATGAACTGGGCACTATTATGCTTACATAGTTTGAATTAAGTTTCACATTCAGTACGTAAGTTAAGAGATAAAGAGTTTGACATTTTGCCTAGTCAAGAAGACGACCGAACTGACTATTTGACGATTGTTATACGCAGTTCAACGTGTGTGATGTATATTAGTCTATACGGCAGAAGCAAGGCTAGCCGGTGGTAATAGTATCCAGACGTAGTGTTAATTGTCGGCGATTCTGCCAAGCATCGAACATGGACAATGTATGTTTTGGGGTTACCACGGTAATTACATTACACACGATGAATGTATTATGAAGTTAGCCAGGTTGGCTGTCTCTAGTGTCAATTGAACTTTCATCTGATATAAAGATTTGGCAGTGAAATAATGTTCTGTCAGTATGTGTAATTAAAGCAATGTATTTATCGTTACGCTTCAACTGACTTGTGTGATAGTCAAGGACGTGATCATTATATATTATGCAACAACAAAACGAGGCTTATATGTAAATAAAATGAAAAAAGATACAACAGCTAAAACACATGGGAATGCTGAGTTACATTTGATTACTGGTATAGCTCCATCGTGTGAGACGGAGCTGAGCTAAGTGTTGTTGTCCTAGCCCCAATTTCATGGCACTGCACATACCACATAGCGCTGCTTACGTTGACCTGGACCCAATTTCATAGAACTGCTTAAGCAGAAAATATTGCTAAACATTTCTCTGTTAAGCAGAAATGAGCAGGATACCAGTCAAAAGAAAATGGTAAATGTGACATTGTAGTTACGCTGGTAACCTTATTCTGGAAAGCATAATTTTGTTGTGCTTAGCAAATGCACAAATTCGCGATTGGCAGAGTCATGAAATCGGTCCCTCCTCAACGGATTTTTTTGTTAATGGACATCCAAAAAAATCATCTATGCCCACTCACTTTAGCTGGAGATATTACCGCATCAGAAATCATTTCTTAAAAAATATTATACTAAAAACTCGCTTTTCGTTGAAGGCAAACATAGGAAGCAATGTATATTTTGTGCCACGGTTTCAAGTTGATAACGACTTGGCATGACTTGATTGCGTGCATGACCGAACATGAAATGGAATGATATGGCATTCATGCATGGCATGACACGACGCTAAATCATAACACGGCATGACGTTGGCGTGAGATGACGTTCACCATATGACATATCGTAACATGCTCTTATACAGCACATAATTTTTTGAATACACAATGTGTTTTTTAAACATCTTTATAGAGTGTTGTTAATGTTTATGATCATCTTTTGTAAAGGGCCATAAGTGTTAAAGCATTGATATATTTCTACGCTATAGAAATCTTGTTGGTTTCGTTATCACGACGGGTATGTCTATATGCTTTTGTGATAATGCATTGAGCTACCATGGTAATATGACATGTACAATGTTAAATATAAAATGACCTGACCTGACACGACATCACACTTCTGACTTTGTTGGCATCACTCAAGAAACCAAGTGATATAAATGTAAAGAATACGAATTATAGCCTGCATCCCTGAGAATCCTTAACAAGAATTCTGCCCGAAAATAATGCAGGTAATTTGTGTAGGATCTGAAGCATTAGGGGAAAAAATGAAATTACATGTAGATTTCCATTAGCCGTCTGAACCTGGGTTCTCTCTTGACGTGCCTACTAATTTGGTTGCCATGGTTTCGCGTACAATAACCTTCATGTTCTGAATCTGGGACAGGCCGTTATAGGCCAAGTTGACAATGTGCTGGGACGTATATAGATGTCATAAACATGTAGATCAAACGATTCACGCCATCCCTGGATGAAGGGGGAAGCTTGATACGTCATAGAGGCAAAGAGAGTGCCTGTCGCTGGGGAGCGAGGGAAAAAAAGGGTTGGACACGAGGGGGAGTGTGTCAGCATTGTGCCTTTATGTAATTCGTGGATAGTGATGCGGTTCTGAAACCACGTGTAGTTTATTGCGTGGGCGTGGACGTTTTCAAACGCCGAGAACGTTGTTGTGTATTTATTCCTGTCCGTACCTCCAGTGAGTAATGCTCGTCGTGTATTGGAAACCACAAACTGTGCCACTGCAGGGCAGCGTTCTGCTGGTTGCTGTATTTGTTGTGTTTTTGTAAGTAAACTTGATGGAATGTAATGTAACTTGTAATCTCGTACAGTTATATTTAAATGGATTAAAGTTCCCGGGATGCTTTTCAAATGTCTCTTGGACGAAGACTCGATAAGTTTTTTCAGTGAAACATTTTTCTCTCTTTGTTTTTCTTCATTGACATTTTGTGCAGCAGAGTTGAAGAATTCTTGTGAACAGTGTCAACACCGTTCCGTGATATTCACGCTGATGAGACAATCAGGGGATGCGGCTGGAGCCTGTCTACCCTACACACAATGTCCACTTAATACTGCAAATTCGGTTTGGCATACCGAGGACCTGCTCAGGCCCATTAGCGACCGTGGCTAGATTAAAGACAGGTCGTTGTGGGAAATCAACGACCAAAACGTGCCAGCTCCGTAAAGAGGGTCAACTCAGAAACTCTACCCGCTACTCGTGGATAATTAAAGGTATGAAAACTCCTGTAAACTCCAACCACTGGAGAATTTGGTGTGCAATCATAATATGAAGTGTTATAGAGACCACATGTTTGGTAATTTGTACCTAAAGGAGAGACAACATTTTGAAAAGCTGTGTTGGAGTGAAAAATTAAGCGTATTTTCCTAGATAGCCTATCTACTAGAATTGTATATCATGTTTATGTGATTTTTATTTGTTGCTGTCGTTGTTTCAGCAAGGGACTGTCTTCTACTGAATTTACACAACATGAAGCAATTAAGCAACTGCAATTGAGCTTACTAAACTTATTGCACTTGAACCTTGAAATGTTGTTAAATATGGAATTTGAGCTCGGATTCTGCATAATGTTGACCCTTTTCTGGGTCACTTTGACACATATTCCGGGTCATACTGACCCAGAAATGGGTCAGACTCACGGAACCCGGATCCGGGTCATTTCTGACCCGGAAGATCTTAGAGTGTAATGTCCAACACTTCGGCAAAATCGTCAAGTTACAAAATATATGTGTTTTCGTCAGGAAATATAACAACCCGTACAAATCCCTGAAACAAATATCAGAAATGAGCGCTGTGGCTTTTTTTTTAATGCAAACCACCTGCACAGAAACGTCTTCAAGTAATTCTATACCGCTGAGGCCATCCACATCAAACAACCATTACGCACATTCTCTCGTAATCCGCCACATAATGACAAGTATTTTCAGCCCATCAGTCGACGAAACATTTTGACTGATTGACGTCATTTACCGACAAAATGGACACGCGTTTTTGTTTGTACAACGCCATGAAGAATCACATATGACAGGACCTGTTAAGTGTAAATACATTTATTTTTATGGGACCGATCTATTTACATTGTGTTATGGTTGCTTCAAAACAGGTGTTTTACTAAAAATGGAAAAAAAGTCTCGCCTTCACAGAGTTCTGTGTAAAACTGGAGATAAAAACTGAAGTGGACTTTGAATTCAATATAGTGAGACATTTTTTGCATACATCCGGTTGATTTCTCTTGAAGTATTACATTATACCACATGTAGGCTATTTTGTTCACATTTATTTTGTGGATTCTTGCGTTGTTTTCAGAAGCGTAAAGGTTTGTTTTCTCCCATTCCCGTAATCGGTCGTTTTCGTCTCGTGTTTTTCCACTTAAAGATTCGTGTGGCAGATGTTATGAACACTTGACATTGTAGATTTGATCCAGACCTACACAAAAACATAAAATACCCTACTGGTCTGCACGATTTAAAAAATATATATATATATTATATTATTTACAGAAGGCTGCTCGTCAGTGCATAGTAGTTTGAAACCCTTTATTGTTATGTGAACATGTTCGTGCACTCTCCATATCTATGCAGAACCCGATCAATTTCCTTCGAACCTTTCAGGGTTTGTTATGTTCCTTTCTGAAAAACAAACTTGACCGATCCCACACAAATATAACCTGGATTCCTACATCTGTCATTTTCTTCAATTCTTGGGGTTGTACGAGGCATGTTCAGTTTCTCAAGTGCCTGTCATACAGTGACACACCGCGGCCGTTCTGTCTCATCTAGCGATTGTTCTATCCGGGGTGATTGGGGCAGCGCGTGCCTTGGATTATATCGCAGTTAATTTGGTACATCAATTTGACAGCTCCGTGATGGTGGACCTTTATTTGTACGTAAACACATCAGAGATCGCAAGTTGCGATGCTGTGAACTGTGAATCAGTTTTAGAATCGAAGTGACACTGACTTTTGGATTGAAAAATTCCCACTGATGACAGGTTGATGGTGGTTGGCAATCCGCGGTGGTGACGACGCTGAGTGTTATTATTTAAAATTGATGCTGTGATTTGACTCATGCCATCCACAAGTGAGACAATAACTGCGTAAGCCAAGCAGTTTTGCAGCTTCAGTGAGTGAAGTCGGACCACTGATTTATGGGGAAATCGGCGGTCTTGATATCCGTATAGTTCAAACCAATTTAATCTAATTTAATCAAGCAACCTCATAACCAAACCAAACCATTATTTCGTCTGCTCGGGACTATAAAGGTCATTAGTGCAATTTGTATGGATTTCATAAAATTGCTTTTGCATATTTTGGAGCTCCTGGTAATTGGCGTTTATTGATCTTGAGTGGTCTCCAAAGTAATTGTTTGGCAAAATTAAAAGAAAAAATCATTTTTCTAAGTTAAACATTTGTTTGTTGATTTTTATTTTACTTTTTTCAAATTAATACGCATTTTTTAAATGACCTTTTGATCATTACGAGTATGAAATTGCAAGTAATGACCTTAAAGCACTGAGCCGACAATTTAATACTTGATTAACTATCGCTAATATAATTTGTTGAATGCCAAATTGATGATGATGGTGGACCAATAGATATAACGTAATGGACACTTTTGAAGACCCGTCGACCGACTTGCATCCACCAAAATGCAACCTTTTTACAGTCAGTAAAATGCTGCGGTTAATTAGTGCGGGCTTTTACATGACATCAGCAAACGTCAACCTGATTTTTTTGTGGCAGATTCTCAGTGCTTTTCCGTGAATTTGTGATCTTTAATTACCTCCTTCTACTATGAGTCAATATTTAACCTTTATATGACCGGGAAAATGTCACCATTCAATCTCAGACGATGGTGCGGTACGTTTCATCCAGCTTTAGATACAGCCGTCTGTGATCGGTAAATTGATTTCTAACCATGTCATATTCACACTTTTCACTCCTGCTTTTATGCTTCATTTTGTTCATATTTATTAGCAGTAGTACCACATGATAAACAAGACCTTGACTTGTAATGGATGTATAGGGGGACAGTCACTTTGACCGATTCTCGCCTGTTTCGCGATGACCAGCGAGATTTTTATTTATTAATTTAGTCCTTTATAGGACGACTGCGATAAGTATAGGAATTCAATTAGGAATTGTGAACAATTTGCGATAATTCGTTGAGGAATGAAGTTGATATTTATCGTCCGCATTGGTACAATCTTAGGATTAATTAACCTTGTTGTTGTCGAAATGTCTTGAAGTCTTACTCTTTTATGTTCTTGGCAATTTGGTTTGGGATGTGTTTGGTGGATGGCGTTCCTCTGGCTAATAATTACGTTGAGTGAATAGTACCTTGACACGGCACAATGTCTTGGAAAAACGGGTTTCATGAAATCGGAGATTGGTTTAGAATAATATTGTTGTTGTTGTTGTTGTTGTTGTTGTTGTTGTTGTTGTTGTTAAAATGGGTCGAACAGGCCCTATATGGTGTTGTTGTTGTAGTTATGGAATAGTGTCGAACAGGTCCTATATAGTGTTGTTGTTGTTGTTTTTGTTGTTGTTGTTCTTGTTTGGTAATGTCGAACAGGCCCTATATTGTGGTGTTGTTGTTGTTGTTGTTGTTGTTGGTGTTGTTATTGTTGTTGTTGTTGTTGTTGTTATTGTTGGATAGTGTCGAACAGGCCCTATATTGTGTTGTGTTGTTGTTGCTTATTTGTTTCCCCACGCAGCAATCATCTTGTATATTGTTCATTCATCTCAATAATCAAACCAAGGATAAAAAGAAAAACAAGCAATTTAGTCCATTATTAAATCTCGGGGGTTTTTGTGTGCAATTGTTCTAATAATTACGGTAGGCTATACATAAACGGATCCAAATGATGGCAGTGTAATATTATTCCTTCCCTTGTTGTGAAACTAAAATGTCTAGTGTTTGAGTCTATATAGGCAGTGTGACGAAAGGTACGGGTCTAACGTATGTAATAAAGTTCTCAAGTCGCCCGGAAACAATTTTTGGACACAGCATAGATTGGAACAGAAATAGATGCATCGACCTAGAAAAAAATCCTCGCACTCGTTATGTGTCATATTTTCCACAGTTTCAGAAAAATTTAATGTCGAGGACTTGGCCTATATAATGAACCGGTACCTCATCAAATATAATATGGCACAGAAATGCGTTGAGCTTGTCGTAACTCTAGCCATGATTGCTGTTGGCTTCATCAAATTGCTTTCGGCATAAGTGATACGAGATATGGCTTCAATGCCGTCTTTATTCATCCGACTTCGATTTTGACGGGCTTGTAAAAAAGCAAGACTTCTGTGAAACAGTGTCACATGCTGCCTTGATTTACGGCGTAGGCTAACAAGGTTTGCGCAGAGCGAGAAAGTTGTGTTCAGACCCAGTGACTTGATTGATGGCGTTTAATTTAACGTAACGTTGTCAAAGTACGACTTTCAATCCACTGCGATCAGCCCCTTTATTTTTGCCTTATTTCCATCAAAATGTGAGGTTTAAATTGCCCCCATTACGGAACACGCTCGTATGTGTTGAAGCATGCCCGGGGAAGTATACGGTTGAGCTGCAACGAAACCCATTTTTTCTTTGAGGAGCAAATTGTATATATACGTTTCATTAATGACTCTGCATTAGCAGGTTTATACTAGGTCAGGAGGATTTTTTATTTAGAGCACTCTTAGATAGGTGCACAGTTTTTGACACATGCTCATGCTCTATTAAATGTTCTAAAATGTACCATTAGACCATCCGTGCATTGCGGGAACTTATTTTCACAGATCCAAATTGATCTATATACCGTTTCCATAGGCCTCTCCAAAAAGGGTCATAATGGAGTTTAAAGGAAAAGGCGTATGACCATTTTAATTTGATACAAAAAGGACAACAATTAATGTTTTTGCAGCAAAACGGCGTGAATTCGAAGAGTGTTCTAGTTTCAAATTAATGTTAACACATTGTCTCGACATTAACTAAAAAGACCTCTCTTTCTCCATGTTTCTGATTCAACCCAAAGCTGTTGATTTGGCGCGTCTCAGCGACGGTATACCAATAACTTGGTTTAACTCGATTTATTTTTAAAATGTTAAACATTTACACAGAAAAACAGATGAAAACAAATCTCATTTAATAAAGGGAGAGCACAACATTGGTAAGATTGAAAAGGTAAATGTTTACAGGGCCCAATTTCATGGCTCTGCTTACCGCGGAATTATACGGTTACGGCTTATTGTGTGCCTTACAGGGCGCTGTAAGCGCAGAATTTCGCAGTGAGCAGAGCCATGAAATTGGACCCTGACCAACACATAACTTACACGGTTTAAAGATGGTCATGGTGGAAAGTCCCCTTTAAATATTTTCCCCCTGAAATCCTATAGCATTTTGAGAAATGGGTCAAACAATTAGTTTTGATCTCGCCCGACCAAAAACTCGATGTTCTAAAACAGTCAAAACCTTGTAAGGTTTTGTCACTATTTTCTCTTGACTCCGTGGACATGTTGGGTCCTAAAAGTGTGGATACCGGTCTTTGACAATCGCCAAGGCTGTACGTGTGCTTTAAAGCAACCAATCGTTAGGAACGTGTTGGCATTGAACCATCAAAATAATAAGAGTAGTTCATGTGTGAAAAATCAACAAACCGTGGCTCGGTTTTTTTATGACATTTAGAAAGAGAAGAACATAACGCAGCTCGGAAACCAGCACAACTGATGAACTTGGTAAATTAAACCTCTCAATGTGTACTCCCACTCAGATGTTAAAGAGTTATTTTAATGTTTTTATGTTTTATTTATTTTATTTTATTTTATTTTATTTATTTATTTATTTATTTATTTATTTGTTTATTTATTTATTTATTTATTTATTTATTTATTTATTTATTTATTTATTTTATTTTTTTATTTTTTATTTATTTATTTATTTATTTATTTATTTTTTTTTTTTTTGGGGGGGGGGGTTGTTCAAGGTACAGCAATACTGTAAAAGTGACCGGTATGTTTAATAAGATGTAATGACATTTACATCATTCTTGGCTTATATTTTAATTGTAAGCCAGACGTTTGTGTCGGTTTGGTTCCTGTTTGTGCCGTGCATGGCTATCATTGGATATAATGATATAGTATCATGATAGTTTGACATTTGTGTATGTTCTCAATTGTGTAATAGATATTATACAATAACACATTTTGTGGCTTATTTATACAGCTGTCGGGAGTATAGGTTTTCAAATTGAGTCGCTGATAATAGCTCGTTATACTTAACCTATTCGATCCCAAAATGGAAAGTGGGTTAATTAATTGCTGTGTTATATTGAAACAACCTCAAGACTGTGCATTTGATACGGTACTATTTAACGCCGTAAGACTTAAATATCAATAACGAATCCTCAATTTCCTGTGCTGAGAGGCAATAATATTTCAGGACTGTTAAACCTCCAGATGGGAGCTTAAGATAAAGGAAAAATGGAACATGAGGATCAACCAGTCAAAATGAAATCTCCATTTTGACTGCCGCCAAACTGTAGGTGTGATGAAAACAAACGTATCATCTCCCACGTGAGAATGTGATGTTGTGTTTATCTGACCTCGTTTCCAACTCGTTAAATGCAAGGTGTTACAGACATGTCATCAGCTCGACTCTCTTGCCTCCGCTATGCGATACGGTTTTTAAAGCCGTGCCCCACACCGCAGCCATCCTAATCCAAACAGAACCCGTCATATCAGAACGACAAATCCAGCAAAATGAGATTTTCGTCTCCCTGCCCCGTGGATGATCATCAATTTGGCAATTGCTGCTTTTTGAAAGAAGTATTAATACGGCAGGGAAGAGATGAAACTCGGTTTGGCAAGGAAGGTCATGTTACATCTGCGGCTTGACTAATGACAGAACGTGACGAGATGGACGCTTGGGGTAGACGCTTCCCCCGTAGGCCAGGCGGAACGACCACACGATGGCCGGGCCCGATGAAATTGTAACTGTAGCCCCACGTACATCACCGCGCCTGATGACAACTCCCTTAATCCACAGACGGCTTATGTGATGCCTATTTCATCGACGTGTAAATTGTCAGAGAATTGACAAGTTGGTGTCTCGTTCAAGTTATAGCCCTGCGTTTTATCACACTTCAAGTTGCTATCAAATGATGATAGTCAAGTGGTGTATTTCACTGGGATAATGTCATATGGTTACAAGATACTGGTACTCTTCAATATTACCAAGTTTGGTTTACTGCTTCTTCTTTTTTCCTGTATCCTACAAAATTATCTGGAGCGAGACCATCAATTGCGACACACTATAAAGTCGTAAAAGGTAGAACAATACCAAATAAGTGTTTTTCGTTAAAATGTGTGTGTCAACCTTTTCGGTTTATCGGCTGGGAAGTCTTTTTTTAGATGGATAAATGATGCAGGGGATATCATGGTCAGTCCATTATTCACACAGCAGCCACACTGCACCGCTGTATCATAAGGCTTTGTGATAGTTCTTGGCTAAAGAGAAAGGGTTCCACTGTCCACTGTCCACTGTCCACTATGGAGAAAAGGGTTCCACTGTCCACTGTCCACTATGGAGAAAGGGCTCCACTGTCCACTGTCCACTGTCCACTGTCCACTATGGAGAAAGGGCTCCACTGTCCACTGTCCACTGTCCACTGTCCACTGTCCACTGTCCACTGTCCACTGTCCACTGTCCACTGTCCACTGTCCACTGTCCACTGTCCACTGTCCACTGTCCACTGTCCACTGTCCACTGTCCACTGTCCACTGTCCACTGTCCACTGTCCACTGTCCACTGTCCACTGTCCACTGTCCACTGTCCACTGTCCACTGTCCACTATGGAGAAAGGGCTCCACTGTCCACTGTCCACTGTCCACTATGGAGAAAGGGCTCCACTGTCCACTGTCCACTGTCCACTGTCCACTGTCCACTCTCCACTCTCCACTCTCCACTGTCTACTGTCCACTGACTCACTCAAACGGCGCGAAGATCTAAACACTTGAGGGCGCTGTACTGACTGTATGGTTTGACAGTGATGTCGTAGTGGTTTTCAAACATAGAAGTAGACCATCAATACTGTTGGTGGACAGGCTCTGCGTGTTTATATCATAAAAGATTACCATTACCAAGATTGTTCGCTAATTAGTGATCAAAGGAGACCTTGTCTGAACCCAATCCTATGTTGAGAAGTTAAAAGATAATTGCAATACAACTCGGTTTCTTTGATTGAAATTTAAGTGACGTCAATAGTGTAAGTAGTCTCAGTCCTACCTGCTGGGTGATGTGAACCTAACCTTAAAGCAACGCTTCCCACGGTGATTGTGTTTCTAATAAAATGCTGTCAGAATTCTCCAAGATGAACATCCCTAACTCGTTGCCAAGTAGGTCAACATCTCTTTGGCCCATTACTTAAAAGCTACTGGAACGAGAAGGGTCCGCCGTACTGGGACAGGCACATGGCCTACATCGCTGAGTGTTGTTGTATCAGTATCAGTGTCTCGTACGCAGCTGTTGACATAACCATGCTCGACGGCAATTAAGGCCAATGGTGGGCGCTTGACATTATTTCCAAAGCTAACACCAAGAGGAACAAGAAAGTTTCCTTTCGTTTTCTCTACCTCCCCATCATCCCTGGCTGTCTGCCAATGTCTCCTGTGCATTTTAGGGTGTCTTTAATGTGTTCGATTTTCCCCCGGGAAAGCACAAGGAGGGATTTATATTCGACCTCTATATACGGAGCTCCAGCAGTGCCCATCCAATCTATGAAAACAAAAAATATGAGTGACTGTATTATTGTAACTCTACAGGGTCCTAGCAGTGCTATGTAACGTATCGAAAACACAATGAGTGACTTCGTAAAAATGAAAAGTCGTGATGATTCCTGAATTGTAAGCATGCGTTGTGGAATTACTTTTTTAGATCGCGTTTTAAGTGACTGGTTTTAAAATGACTTATTTTAGAGCTTGTGTACTAAACATTAACATATTGAGACAATGTAACGGTACCATATTGTAGCTGATGACGTATTTAACTCCGTCATTAAGGTATACATTTAAATGTGTACTATATGTGACAATTCAAAGGCATGACCCCAGTTTGACCTTCCTCCTGTTCCAAACAGGAGGTGCACATGGTCTATATAGCCAATTATAATATCAGGTATGGTTTCTTCACCGAAACCCTAGTGTGTTTGTTTATGAAACAAACACGATTTCTAGTATGAAATCGCTTCCCCTTTGTTCATGTCAATGTATGTGATTAAGACAAAAAAATATTGAGACACAGTTTATTAATAGTTTATCTCCAGTGGTCCCATGTACTTTTAGAGCCAGTTGGGTTTTCAGTGATATCGTGCTGCTTCGCTGTTTTTGTTGGACTGGTTTGCGTCAACCTTTCCAACTTGTTGGTTTGTTGTCAACAGTTATTCCATTTACCGCGCTTGCCGGATGAAACATGGGTGACGGTGATTAGATATGTTATACCCATGATATGCCATACCACCCACAAAACACTCCTTACAAAAAGGACTCCCATATATGCCATACCACCCACAAAACACTCCTTACAGAAAGGACCCCCATGTTTACCTCACATTGGTCCTCTCACCAGAACCCCCCTTCCTGTGTGAGTGAGGCCTAGCCAAGAGTAGACGTTCGCCCTTCTGAAAGGAAAGTGATTCAAAATTGTCGATGTAGTCCCATCCCCTGAGGCATCCTTCCAAATCTCTAGGTCATGTTAAAATCTGCATTCAACGCCACGCTCAAAATGCTGAATTCGTGTAAAGACCTGTAGGGACCGTGTTAATAAATGCACTGCGAAGCCTCCGTGATTAAATTAGGCGACGACCTCTGTTTACTTCCCAACGAAACAAAAACGTCAGATGGTGTAGCGTTATTAAGGAAGTTATTAATTTAAACGGGAGCTTGTTTTGTACGTGCCCCGTGTTTACACGCAGCACGCATTCCATGTCCGTAGACAATAGAAAACAAGCACTTATTCAAATTCAGTTTAGCCTACCTCCTTGTCAGTTTAGTCATGGAGGTAGAATTGTTTAGTCGAACACAAACTCCAACCTTATTAGGTGCAAAACTGGAGTGGACATTCTTGGTTTTATCGGCAGGGGAAAAAAAACTGGGCCTCGGAAAGCCCCTGGCGATTTAAACTTGCCTTTACTAATTAAATCGTACGTGTGGTATAAAAAGGGAAATGCGTAGGGGGAGGTACATCGATAAAAATTGACCACTGTGAGGTCTACATATTAATTTGTATAACTGTGTATACGAAAATAATGTTTACGCTTATGGGTGTATAGGATTACCCTTTATTATGCACGCTCATGTGACTCGTTGTTTAATGAGTGTGTATGGTTGTGTATTGAATAATATGCATTATGAGAAGCATCGATTTAAAAACCAAGACCTTCAGAAATATGGATGGAGCTGCCAAAATATAGCCTGCTTGGTGATGTCAAATTTACCCGAATGACAGTTTCAATGTCTAAGCCTTTAGACCCTTTTTTCAGGCCGTGACCATAATTTTTATCAGGCTCCTAGGGTACCTTATGATATAGTGAAAGCGGTAAACTGTCACGTCTTTAAAAAGAACCTGTCAATTTTTGTTCTTAATCTTGGTTTCCCATTCAGTTGAATGAAAATACATAAAATGGTTACACCATGATAAATGTCTTGATATAACAACTTGCCACACTCCTTTAGAACTGCTCCAAACGAGAACACTTTCAAAACTCTGCTAAAAAATGTACCTGTTTAATTACCCTTTTGTTTTTCCTTTTCCCCTTCTTTTTGTAAATCGCTTCCGGGCTTATGTGCGATGCGCTTTATTAGAAGTTTTTGTTTTTACAAAACAAACAATTCAGATCGTTGATTATACACACAGAGTCTTTATCGTGGTGATATACAGACTGTCGCAAGACGAAACTTTTGAAGGCCTCGTTCAGTCCAAGGTAACTGAAGCAAGAACTCCGTCCTTGAAATTCTACCTCAGTCAATGTAATTATCATAATTTTGACAAAAGGTAAAAAGCCATTACGATTTTGCATTGCACAGAAACCCTGATCAATACTGTAAAACGTAATCTGACATTCTGTTTAAAAGTAATTTTGAGCTTGAAGTAGCAATTGTGCAGAAACTCAGCAAGGCTGCGGCAAAATTGCATTGGTGGATTGTATTGCTTCATCACTAAAAAGGGACCGTGGTTGTGGTTTGTTTATGAATAACCAGTTTGCTAACTATCAGTGGCATGTACATGTGTATGTGCTTTTCTTGTAGATCTTTGAGCCTTGCAAAGTTGTACTTGAACGTTTTGTATTTTAAACAAAATCAAGACCGTATGCGCTGGTATTCACTGCGCGATGACCTCGGGAAAATGAATGATAATGCCTGATTGAAAAGGTAAGTTTTGAGATGTGATCGGAAGGAAGCGATGTTAGGTTGTGTTCTAAGAGTCATTGGCAAATTGTTCCATAGCTAGGTGGGGGCTGAAACTGAAAACTTTCATCCTGATGGCAGATAGAACCATGTTGTGGTAATGCGACGGTCTGCTTGTTAATGAGAAATTTGAGAAAACCTTGAATTGGTAACGCTGTATTGTCGTATGAGAAGCAGTTCGTTGGATGTTGCATTATTTAAAACTGCGGTCTCTATCATTTTGCAAATGTAGGACGTATTTTGCAAATGTAGGGCGTATCAAAACCTTTGGAAATCGACCAAGTTAAATCGAAGTATAAGGTTTAAAGTATCTTTAGAAATACAATAATGAGCTTGGATCGTTGCTAAAATTATTTCCGTTTTGTGGGGGTGTTATATTCGACGAAACGGTCTTCGGATAGATAATTGGAGATTTCATTTCAGGACTGCTTTAAATTCGTATCGCCGTCAGCGTCGATTGTCTATTCGACCACTTTGGAATTATGACATCATGGAAGGTTGTGTATATACTCGTCATCGATGTAGTTAATGCCTTCGGAATCTAACACTGCAGTTTGCGGGGCAATTCGTATGTGGGATCTCCAGAGATCAGGAACTCAATTTACAGGAATTATTTTAAGTCTGGTGACGTTTCCATCAAATTCCGCCCGTAAGATGTCGCATGAGAATGCACCCTCTTCCGAGATTACTAATGGTAGGTGCTCTGTCCCTTCAATTCAGACTAATTAAGATTCCATCTTGTGCCATTACTCCCTCTGAGAGCACTTATCTATCTGTCAATTACAAACGATGTCCTTGCCGCCAAACAACGGCCTGAAACATTTAAATCACGGCCACATTAAAGAAAAAAATGGGTCCATGCTTAAATGTGATCCGACTTTATCTCCCACTTTAAAAGGGAAGTCTAACAAATTACCCTATAAATTAGCGTTATGACCTTCGCATTTTATTGTGAGACGACAATTTTCCGCATTTACGCTCATCCTCAAAGGTGTAATACCGTATCTGTTGCAATCATTCTCCTGCCCCATTGATTTATGACTTTATTTTTGAAATTGCAGTAAATTTCTGACGATGTTTACGGAGAAAGGGGTGAGGAGGAGGAGGAGGAGGGGGATTTATAGGGATGATGATAATAAGAATAATAATAAAGAGACATTTATAAAGCGTAAACAGTTGCAGATCGGCTCCGCCTCAAGGCGCTGAATACAAGCAAATGGATTCAACAAAATAAATTGCCCCTACATGATGGTGATACAAAGTACAATGGGCAAACTTAAAGAGGAGTAGGCCGGCAACATACTCGGAAGCCTTCCTGCGTGACTGTACTTTACACTTGGGTTCAATATTTAACACGGTATAGATTATTGTTTGGGCGGAGTCGCATCTGGTACATTTTTGTTGTATTGTAAATAATGATAAATCATGAACAGCCACAAAACCAACACAGACATTGTATAGTCATCGGCAGCCGAAATTGATTATATACACTGGAAATCAATGAGGCTTCAAACAGTTTTACATTTTACATTTATTAAACACAACATTTTTTATTGATGAGAAAGCTTCCTGGGGATACCGAGCAGTATGCGTAAAAATGCCGGAGGTGTTGTCACCCCCCCCCCGAAAATGTTCCCTTTGTTCAATGTTCAAAACTGAACACATTTGTAATGTCTCCTCTTCAAGAACAGATAATGAGCCAGTGCGTGTGATTGGACATCTGTTTAATGCGTTCTTCTTCTATATTTTCTCTGCCCTTTGTTTCAAAGAGAGAAGGCATACTCAAGCAGTTTTTTTGCAGACATTATTACCGCTACAGTTAAAAACAATGTACATAGGCCCTAAACAAAAATAGCAGTCAATTTTTAACTAGTATCCAGTATGTTCATAACCATTCTATGGGTATAATTTATTCAGCCTCCGTTCCTGGCATCATCGGTGTTCACCTGATAACATTTTTGTAGATTGCTGGAATTTAATTAAGCGTGTAAATAAACGTCATCCTCTCCAACACGTTGACCGCCACTTGTCTCTCATCGCGGCGAAACGCTGGACCAATGACCAAGTGATGGTCCGAAGTGGCCTTTAGTCAAACCACACACGTAAACAAAAATAACAAGTATAGCGTTCGTCACCGTCACTACGAACGTCAGCACCCTAGCGGCTCCTGAAGGCGTGGGAGAGGTGCAGCCATGCCTCGGTTGGCAGCGAGGATGGACTCGGCTGTGGAGCACACCAATTATCGCGGTCAAGGAGTGTGACTGCTCATGATACAAATCAAAGACAATCATCAGGTTTTACTCTGTCTATAGGACAGACAGGGAAAAAAATACCAGCTGAAAAAAACAGGAATCGGAAACATGGGAGCTCACCAAACATAAGTGAATTGGGGTAATACGAATGATGTGACGCATACTTTCCTTTTTTTGTTTTCCACATTACGTAGATTTTAGTTTCTCTCATGCGAGGATGCAGAATTAATCGAGGTCATGCCTAGATCCGTAAAGTGCACCTGTACTTTCATAATTAATTAGCAATTCAGAAAGAATATATCGGTAGCCTACTGCTGGATATATCTCTACTGCTGTGGTACCGGTATACTTTTGAAATCATTAGAATGGAACCATTCTCAAGTGCATAAGTTGAAATATTTTGATGGTTCTTAATTTATTTTATTTTTTTTAAAGTGGTATCAATGAGTCTGTGCATTTCATTTGTTAATGAAAAAAAAATCGTTTCCGGAGTTTTGTGTTTCATAGATTGTTGCTGCTCTTTTTCGATGCCATCTCCAATAATTGTTTATTTGTTCTTGACCGAACTTTATATAAATCAATTCAGGTGGCGACTCTTGAAGGAGATGGCGACTTTGGAATAACTTTCACAGGTAATGACAGAGTAGTGTTGCGGAGAACTCCCGTGAGAATCATCGTCCAAACACGCTGCTTGGCCGGGGTGCCTAGCTTGTTCCGTCGCCATCACTCGAGCGTCCCTCCTCAAGCCCGTCGTTCACACTGCCAAGGAAACACGCTCAATTTGTAAAACCGGGCACTCACCAAGCCATGAGCACGTTGCACGTTTAAAAAAAAATACAGCCTCGGAGTGATATTAACGGCCGTGCGGTTTGGCTTTCGGTAAAAAGGCCCATCCGCGGAAACAAAAATAAAACAGCGAATGAGAGCGGCGAGATAGCGTGGTTCGAGCGAGTGGCGTGTTTCCTCTCGAATGGTGTACCAGTATCTCTGCGTAAGGGCTACCGGCACCACTTTCTGTCATTGGTAAACCTCAAAAACTAGGTGTAAGGGGGGGGGGCTTACTTGAGTCACAGAAGGAAAACAAGTATTCACCAAAAAAACGCCAATTGAAACCTCTATTCAATTATCAACAATTAATAAAAACTAATTGTTTTACAATACTGTATGGTTTAAATTAAATAACACTTACCTTAATTACAATTTTCAGTTGCATTCTAGCACAAACAGTTGCACTTACTTCTATCAAGAAAACTTTTCTATCAAGAAAACAATTTCTCTGTATAAAATATGAACAGCCGTGATACAGCCTGTAATTTGCCTTGTCATAAAGCTGCATCCCTTGCCCTCAAGCGTCTTGAAGTAAAATTGCCCTCGTATAGGTTTGACCTCCAGAACATAATGACCTAAGTGCAGTACACTATGAAATCCAAAGTCGATAAATGTTATTAAAAAAATACAATTAAGCCTTAGTCCTTTACATGCATCGAACAGAACACAAACACCTGATACTGTAAATCAATCGCGCCGGGAAAAAAGAACTTGTCATGAATAATTAATTCGGTTTACTTAAAGATTAAATTCACGGTTTTATTGTGGTTAAGGCTGACTTTTTGTAAGCCCTTCGAGCTATTTCAGGAAACATAAGAAATACATGTGTATGTAAACTTAAGACAGTATTTCAGTGTCATGCCGGTACGCCATATAATATCATGTAAGGTGATAATTTAATAAAAACAATAATGTATGCAACTTTATTCTCCCTTTTCTTTGCACCGGAAAATGTATCCCTGCTTAGGAAATGAAAGATGTTGAAGTTCAATTAAAGTTATATAAACAATAATGATCATGACAGGCCTCGCTTTATACTGATGCAGTGTGCCCTGCCCACACAGTAAGCTCGACAAATTGAAATGGTGCTTGATCTGTCAAATCTGACAGCAGGTTTATATTATAGAACGGGCGACTCAATAAAGTCATATCAAGCAAACGTGTAAACAGCTTAAATCAGCTCGTTGGAAGTGGCCCTTAAATCGTATAGCATTCACGCTTGAAAGTGGTTCATTCCGCGCGCTCAATCCCCGTCACTTAAAAACACAACAAAATTCAGATATATGACCTGAATTGCTTCCATACAGCGGTGCAAAAAGTGCAAACAAATTTCCAATAAAGTGTCTGGATTTTTTTCCGGACGAAACAATCAAATACATCAACCCGTACCTTTTGTATAGATGAGTTACTCGACGTAGGCCTGAGCTTACAAGAGCAACATTGTGGGACTATGTATAGGTAGGAACTGTACTTTGTGGGGGGTTTTGGAGATTGTGGGGCTTAGCCCACAATGTTTAAAACAGAAAAGATTAAAGAAAAGGGATCATAGTCACAACCTGTGGAAACCCCACTATGTCGCTCTCGTAAAGATGTCTGCGTGTAAAGCTTCAGTATTCAATGTGTGATTAATATGATAAAGTTGTTTTTTTAATGGCCATGCATGAGACACCGTTGTAACTGTTGAATAATTCACTGTATTTTACGGTATTGACTTGGACGTACACTCTAAACAAACTACCGGGTCAGAATTGAACCGGATTCGGGTCCCGTAGGGCTGACCCATTTCTTGGTCAGTATGACCGGGAATCTGTGTCAAAACCACCCAGAAATGGGTCAAACTGACGCAGAATCCGCGTAAAAATCCCCCTCTTTTGTACCAGTTTCCGGCTCAAACCTGACCCAGAAATGGGTCAGGCCCCACGGAATCCGGGTCAATTCTGACTCGGGAGTTTTTAGAGTGTAATGATCAAACTTCCGCCGAGCTATACTTGGTATTCTTCACTTTTATCAAAGTGAAAAGCCTAAACCAAGACTTTTTAAAGCGTCTAGAACCTGACTTTTTTTATTTTCTTCTTTCCTTTTTGAAAACCCAACTGAGATTCTGTATTGTAGACGATTATCCCGATTGTTCTATGCACCTACCCAACTGAGATGCCTGATTTGTCTTTCTGAAAGTCGTCCTTATAGGGTCGCTTTATGATTGGCTCTCGAGGAAGTCGCATTGAAACTATCGACTTTACCGGATGTTTTAACTCAAGAGGCTGTATCGTCGTAGTGATACCCCCTCCAGCGTACAATGCTAACCAGCTCACTACGTTCTATCACCATTGATCGTGCTCAGGATGCTCCACACAAAAAAAATTGTTTTGAGTCAAATCCTTCCATGATATATATTATTTTCAATTCCTTGCATGTGCCTATTTCATCCCCCAGTGTGGAGTATAAAACGATGCCGCCCATGCGTTTATTTGCCAATTACGTGTAGAGCCGGCTCCTCCCTTTGCCTCGTCGATACTTTCTGTGGGGAGCCATGAAAAAACCCGCCGTCCTCACGGATGGTTGAGAGCTCCGGCTGTCATCCTCCTGAAAACTGACAACGTCATACCGAACACCTCCGTTGCGCTGCGATTATTAGGCTAAGTGAACTGCTGTGCCCCAGATAACATTTGAACGTCCCCATAGAAAAAGCCTGAACGCGTTTAACTGCAGCGTGAATGATCAACTAAGAGCTCATCAAAGCAGTGACGCTAGCAGGAATGGAACTCTCCCTTTATTCTGTCTCCCTGATGTTGGCACGCTGGACTCGAGCTAATATGTGTACAATGAAAATTTTGGCGGGAGAAATTTGTACGAACTTCCTGTACGAAGCTTGAAGGACGACAGATGAAGAAATGTGACCATCCTCTTATTGTAGACTGGATAGAGAAGACACCATCTTTTTTTTGTCTTCGCATGATTGCGTCTTTAAAGAATTGAAAACCTTCTGTTACGTCCTGCCATTTTGAAATAACCAAAGTTTAATGGTTAAAACCTTCAATCCTTTACTACCTTGGGAATCATAAAGTTTGACTAAGTCGTTTTATCCAAGGTTTGGTGTATTGACTTGTTTTATTGTCCTTATTATTTTGTTTAAAGCAAGAAGTAAAACCCTTAGTTATATACAAAATCTTTGCAAAAATCGCAGTGAACCATCTTGTTTTTCGAGCGTGCAATTCCAAAGTGACTGATGAAGCGGAAACGGTCTCATCCTACATTTGCTACGGCAATCTTCAATCGTAATTCTATTGCATAAAGGCCTCGATGAAGATGGCCAGGAATTTCGCAAAACATTTCCGGTCGGCCTTTTCACTCAAAAGATGAACCTTTATTTGACAGTACATGTAAAGCAGAACTTGTCTGAATCGAAACACTCTCACTGTACACACCGTGAACTCTTTACATAACCCAGTTCGTTAATAGTTGCACAAAATGACCTAATTTTCTCAGCACACAATGTTCTGAACTGTATTTCGGATAACTGATCGTGAATAAATATGTAATTTGGAAACTGCTTTACTGGAGGCGAGTTTACTCGTACACATTACTATATCTCATTATGGTGTATGTTTATACAGGAGAAACTGATGGTTGTCAAAACGAAACAAGGTATATGGTGTGATATTATGCAAATATTGGATGCATATGGGTGCATTGTCGCAGAATATAATGGAAAGTCGTCCACCCCACACTCTGAAAATTCAACAACAACAGTTCTGAACAATATGGACGACTCCATGTAGACACCAATCCTGTCCACCGTGACACGACCTTGCCTCGTGCCGACAAACGGGCGGGGAGGTATTATTTGGGAAACGACGCTGCGAAGCGTCCTATAGTTATCCATATAGAACTCCTATATTAAATTTTGGGGCAGTATACATGACAAAATTAAGGATAACACGTGACGTGTGTTCCACAAATCAAATAACAAGGATCTGTGTGTGCGGTATATAATGAGTCTTATACACGGTATAGGGTTTATCCTAAACTGTTGTCTCAATTTTAATTTCAATACAACAGGAATTCCGAAAAATGTTGGTTTACTCTCTCGTTCTCTAGATCTTCCATGTGCATTTTTATACCAATACAACCGACAAATAGGCGGACTATTCGGACAAGTATTTAGCCGCGTGTTTGTTAGGGAGTTGGGTGTGTTTGCCTTGTTGTTTTGGGTTTTGTTTGGTGTTGCTTTTCTCTTGAAACTAAAGTTTTTGGTAGCACAATATAATAATGTCTGTAATGAGTTGTGGTACCACAACGAACCGATGATTTTAGATGTTTTTTCGGCACTGGCGTGCCTTGTAAGTAAACAGTGACGTGCTATTGATATATGCAGCCCTTTCCACCTCCTCCTTACGTATAAGCCCCATAATATCACCCACCCCTGAGCGCATGTGTCCTTCAAAATGTCAGTTCATATACGATATCATCTCAAATGTCTTATATTTGCCCGTGGACATCTCGTAATCAAATCTCCATTGGCAACGGTAAACTAGTAGAATTAGTTAGTTTATTGGAAGTTAGTGACTCCTTTTTGTATTAACAGTGCTGGCCTGACAAGGGTTCACTCACCTACCCCCTTCCCTATATGAAGGCCAGAACCACTGCCATAATAAATCGTTCATCGTGTTAAGTTTAGGGCTTAGCATTAAAGGTTCAATTCAGGAAATTCTCTGAACTCTGAGAGGTTTTTCTTTTTTTTTTCCTTTTTTTTCTCCATTTTTTGTTTGCCAGATAAGCTTATACATACAGATGTATGCTGCAAGTCAAATATCACGATTGTAACCCAAGACTTGTGATATTTTAACGCTATAATCGGCTTCCGCGGAAGACGTGGCGTTCGTCGTCGGAGATAACCCCAATTTGTCAATCATTTTGTAGAAGTTTGAGCAAACTATAAAACGAAATGCGTACTGCACCAGAAGGCAACGGAGAAATCTTATATCAGTGAAATATTGCTAAGACAATTTGTGTGTATATGTACACCTCAAGGGGGAGGAGATACACCGGTGGTTGAACTCATCAGCTCGGGGATGCGAAGTTAAGCCTTTCGTCTTCCATCGTAACGAGAATCCCTCGTATTGGAACGCCTCTGAAGAAAGCCATTCTAAGGTTCCGGGCTGACACATCCTCTGAAAGATCTTCTTCACTCCGAGTTTGCACCATGATGAACGTCTAGGGTTCATCCCTTCAACTTAACCAAAATAGTTTAAGATACATCTCGCGGTTTGTAAGCACTACATTTTGGCACATTTTGTTTGTGTGTACCGTAATCACAGACAAAAAAACATCAATGCTCTTTTTGTGTTCGCCTCCCCCACCTTGTGACTTTAAAGGTTTTCGATTGAACACCTCGATCTCCATGATTACGACGGCTGAGATCTCGAATACTTAGTTATCCACGGTACTCAGTGTGTCGCGAACACGTAGAAACGTCTCTGCACCCTGCCTGTCTGGATGGATGTGACTCCCTTCAATAGAGACATTCGCTACACTCTAATAACTCACAGATTCCGGGTCTCATGGGGCCTGATTCTGCGTCAAGTTTCGACCCATTTCCGGGTCATTTTAACCCAGATTCCGGGCCATACCCAACGGGACCCGGATCTGGGTCAATTCTGACCCGGAAGTTTTTAGGGTCATTTTGACCCAGATTCCGGGCCGGACCCAACGGGACCCGGATCTGGGTCAATTCTGACCCGGAAGTTTTTAGGGTCATTTTGACCCAGATTCCGGGACGGACCCAACGGGACCCGGATCTGGGTCAATTCGGACCCGGATTTGTTAGGGTCATTTTGACACAGATTCCGGGCCAGACCCAACGGGACCCGGATCGGGGTCAATTCTGACCCGGAAGTTTTTAGAATGTACATTATGGATATTTATTTGTCCCGTTTCATAATACAGGTAGAGCAGTCAATGCTGTTCCTCGATCACAATTATGACAGGAATTATGACAGCAAATACGTCCGCAAAAAAAACCGTGATTTTCAACTGAATTTTCTTAAAGGTGTGGTACACCATTGCCGTGCACACTGTGCATTCGTTGCAATCCACAAGTTTGAAAACAGGTATTCATCTTAGTAAAACCAACAGAAATATAATTGGAAACGACACACACACTTTTTTATGTGGTTTGTTATTTTTTGTAATCATAAAAGGCTTCAATGACTTTAATGGATGACGTAAACACAGTTTTCCTGAAAGGGACAAAATTGCTTTGAGGAGGTTTTCGGTGATGATTTTGTTTGTTGGGGTGTTTGTTTGTTTGTTTGTTTGTTTGTTTGGGTGGGTGGGTGTTGAGGGTGGGATCTTTTGAATAGCTAACTTGCTTTTCTTGTGTTTCGTATAATTTCATCATTAATTAAAACATTTAAGATAACTGTTTAATTACGATCACCCAGGTTTGATCATAGAGTAGTTTTGTTGAGGGCTGCGCTCTTGAAGCAATATACAAACTAGGTTGCGTCATTCCCTCGAAACTCTTACAACTGTTTTGGAAAGAAAAATGATTTCCCATTAAAAAGTCAAGAGCCCCGACACAAAACCACTCCACACTCGCAATAGTTAATGCAGGTTACGCTGACAACCGCCGTTCTTCTGAATTTTCAACAGTGTTTGGAGTCGGAATTCAATTGCCTTGAGTGCAGGTCTGGTTTGCGCAAGGCTCTGAAATATCTTTCACTCAGATTGACATTAAAACGAGCTGTAAATCGATTTAGCCGCGTCCGTATATTATTATGCACAAACACCACGAGTTCAACGTGCACTTCTTCAACGAACAAAAACAAGCTTGACATCATAAACACGCAATGTTGACCTCCAGAGGGTCTAAGAAATTCACGGTCACGTTTAAAAGAGGACCATGCGTCTGTTTGTACTACGGTTGACCACATTGCGCAAACAGAATGCGCTCTCATATTAGCTCCGTGAGATATTAGATGACGCTTCTTTATGTCATTGACCAGAACTGAAAGACGTGTGTATTCTTCTAATACCACGCAGAATCCACAGCATACATTCACAGTCAATATTATAAAGAAGGTGCTGCACATAAATATATGCGTACTGCCCGTCTGTCAGCGAGAAATGCAGTTAACAGCATTATTAGCTTAACTGATTTATATCGGATGAAAAATGTCCGCTAGTTCATTTTAATTCCCTGAGGTGGATTATGGCATTTTTCCCGTTGGCTGGGCGCCTTTCTGTTGTGCACGGCTGACTACCCAGGATTTTTTTTTTAAGCCTGACTTCGTGCAATGCATGCAAAGTAACTCGCCTGTAGCTCTGACATTATCATTTTTTTTAGAAGCGAAGACTTTTCGTACGCCCTGGGCTTGCATAAAGTAGTCTATTGGAATAATATTGGTAGGCACCGTCTTGCCTCAAAAGGAATATTAATTTTTTTGATTGCGGTTGCCCAAATCCTTGGATCGAGTGTTCCCTCCCTTAATCTTTTTTCTTCACTGCCAAAATAGTAACAAAGACATTCCGATCAAAATACTATTTCTTGTTTATATAATTTGATCTTTATTATTAAAAACTGTGCGAAGCCTACTTCTGGTTGACAGTTGACCCGTTTAATGGTTGGTCGTATCATACGAGTACGGCACCCAGTTTTTCCTCTGTTAACCCCACTTCTTGCTACGCAATGCTCCAAAAGGACAGGTAACCTGTCCAGGGTCGTCCACCGATGCTGAAAAAACCTCAATAACGAAAAAACCGAATGTTAAAGACGACCCAATAAATAATATTATTTCTACTTTTTTCAGTTTGGCATGTGTCGGAACCGTCGACACGGATTTCACACATGGTTTTCCCAACAACAACTCTCCCGCGGCAATCCTAGATGCTGCCGTTATTTCTCTCTCCCCCTCTCTCTTCTGGAAAGTCGGCTGTTTTTAAACCAGAGAGGAAATTACACACCGCTCGGTTGGGATGTACATTATTGAAAGTCCCCACCGAACAATGTGAATCTTGTACACACTCGGCCACTTGTACGTTGTGAGTATATAGACGACCAATGCCAATGATGCTCGCTGGACGTGTCTGGGGATATCAGCTATCGTAGAGTGCGGTGAAAGACTCAGGTGTAAAGTCACACGAGAGAGGGCCCTGGATTCATGGTATATAGTCAATGTATAATCAGCTCCTATCCTGGATACAAGCTTATAGTTACCATCCACGTGTGGGCGTTTCGGTTATTTGAATTACAAAATCCCGTTATCTAGTTTGGTGTTCGAATGGGAATTCTGCAAAATGAACCAAATTTATGGCTGTATTGTTTGCCTCAAATAGTAACGTCGTGTATCAGTGTGTAACTTTGCCTAAAGGTTCGATCAGTCAACATGGATCATGGTTGTGGACAACGGTTATGTCATAGAGAATTCTGAAGCGCTGCTTAGTCGACTAATAATACACTAAATTGTTATTTTAACCAGGTCGGGAGAATGTAAGAAAGCCAGTGATACGACTTAGGCACAGCAGTGATGTGGTATCCATACGTTCAAAAATTATAATATCTGCCCATGGTGTTTTGATTTTTTTACATGGTCGTGTTTTAAGCCTGTTTCAGTTGTCTGTATACTGCAGACAGCATAGGATATGAGAATCGACGAAGACAACTTTATGTCAAACTCCGTGAACGTAACACTCATGCTTCAACAAAATATCGGACAGTTTGGACTGTGTTTTATCATACCTGCTTCAAATTCAGGCTGAGAAGTAGTTGAGCTGATGTACAATATTAATTTCTGTGAATTTTTAGGGGAAGGAGCTTTCTTGTATAAATGTTTCACTGCACATTGATTCTTATTTCTGTGACTTATACCTTTAAGTCTATGGAGGAGATATTTCGCTTTACTTTTACTGATTGATAACTTTGTGCTCCAGGCCCCTGGATATCTCCTTGGAATCTTGCAGCTACGATACAACTATACGATTTCATTCCGATTAATCCTCCTCGATGAGAATCTCCACAGAATACAAACAATTTCTTTTCATTGTTTATAAATAACCTGGCGATTGAATACTGCGAAAGTATTTGGACGTATAGGTCACCTTTGAAAATCAGGGATAGCGTCGATTGCCCGTATAAACAATCCTGCATTATCGGGCAGTGACGGTTAGTCAACCCCCTCTGCGCCAGGCCCTTATTTCGTTTCCCAGGGCATCTTGGAGGTAGGTGAGAAGAGTGTCTGAACTCATGCAGCACACACCCGCATCATCAACGCGGAGTTGTATTTTGTATAATGTTATCTGTGACGACCAAGGCATGGACCACTTCATCAACTTGATGCAGACCTACAAGAAGTGTGGGGGTCGATTTCACGCAAAGCAGATACCACACGTGACCTGATGAGCGCCGTCAACTCGTCGAATGAGGTGTCTCCCACTCCGGATATTAATTTTCATAATGCTTGCTGAACATCCTTTACTTAACTGACCGGGACTCGTACTGCTCCGGTACTGTGTGCGGAGGGCGGGAGTAACAGTACAGTGGTGCTGTGGAGCTAGAGTATGATGCCTGTCGTCATTGTAGGATGATGAGGATGTTGTTTGCGTTTGAGGGAAGTATGCAGCACCAAACTTCCTGGGATAACGGACATTGATATTCTTATTATAGCGAGAAATATTGTTTTATGTCATATATGTAGTATGTGGACTGCTCCATCCGGTTACGTCGAATGGACGCAAAAGGTAAGCACTGTTGGCAATTATTGAAGATACAACTTCAAAGCTTTGGAGGTCATTGCTAATTTAACTGATACTAACTAATCAGGTAGGCCAGCCACCATGGAGTTGCTTTTCAAATCTTATTGTTATTTCTTAATGAAGATTGGGAACCTTGCATTGATAATATAACGGCGGCTGAACGGGAAATTGAAATTGTCTCTCCTCAAAGCCAGTCGACAAAACCAATTTTGAAGATACAATGTGTATTGCCACTAAGCGGTTTTGTCAAACTCCAAACCGTTAACGATATTTGGATTGGGAGGAAGGGAATCCATTTCATCATTAGGCTATGAAGAATGACAACATTTTTCCACACAAAAGGGGCTATTATGAAGAAACACCTGGCCAAGAGCAGCAGGTGATCATTAAAGCTTTCTCTTCTTCAAACACGTATCTCCTTCTTCATTTCCCACAGGGGGCTCGCATTAGCGCGCTGTAATGATGTTGGGGCAGACAATGGGGCACCTAGCAGAGGACACCTTTGTTAATTATTTAAGAAATGTATACTTGATGATTACCTCGTAATGGTGAAGGCAGTTTCAAAATGTGTATTTTGCGGTTTGTTTGAGTTAGTTCGGATTCATTGAGGAGCTTCACAAGGCTCGGTCAAATTGACAATGAGCTGAAAGAAACTATAGACCCATTGCATATGACGTCACACTCTCAAAAAGGAGGCAGATCATTGGACGATAGCTGTTCTCTGTGTGTAAAAACGTGCGCGTGACCTCAGCGTACCTGTAGCGTTTCGCGTTATGCAAGGAGGATCTATTGATTTATATAGACCCCGGAACGCGCCTCCGACAATGCGCGTCATTTTGGGTGTCAAAACTCTCTTTTGTGCATGTTTGTATACGATTTTGACACCCAAAATGACACCCAGGATAGGCGCATGTGAGTACGCTGCGCGTTGTGCAATGGGTCTATAGGCCTTTTGCCAGAAAACAAATACCTCACCGAAAATCATTATTAAATTATACCTGTAAGACAAGAAGGTGAGTACCAAATACTTTGGCGAAACAGTAACCAGGTAAAACGAGTAGTAGAACTGGTTTGATTTCGCAAAACAATGTGCCATGTGTTTCCACACATAGTTTAAGATTGTTGGCTTCGAACCGACGCTCATTGCGCAAAATAGTGCCACGCCTCGCCCTTAAAGTCTGGCCTTTATCTACCAGTAAGATAAGATGCGTACATGTACATGTATAGGCCTATGATAATAATAGACTACAGCAAAAGTAAACTTTTGCATACGCATATAGTTCAAACAGATGAAGTGCTGCATTTTTCTGAGTCATGATTTGACTGTACTGGCCGGTATCCTTTAAGAAATTTCAAGTTCTGAATTAAATCCACCATGGTTAAAATCTTTGTGACTAATCAACCATCGTGAAATAAATGAAGCAAAAAAACCTAAAAAGGCCTAGCCTATACACGCAATTCGATATCGCAGTTTTTTGCTAATTTGCCCCCCCCCCCTATAGTACAAGTTGTATGTTGGAGAAAAAAACCGCACTTACGCCCTAGAACCCATCATGAAATTACTGCTGTAAGCGGAAATATCCACTTGAATTTTGAGCGCTGCACCGTAAACAAAACCACTTCAGGAGTTCATAAAGCGTTCGGTCCATTTGGATGTGGTGAACATCTCCGCGTGTCGTAGGGGGCCTGAGCTAAGTAAGTATATTCCCACTAGGGACAATTCATCCACGCACAGACGACTGTGAGCCGTATCCGATACCTATCGCACACGGGGGGGGGGTTATATATTTTTTTATTTGCATAAGGAACCAACGTGTTCGGGGTCGGTCATGGGATCGCCTCATGGGCACAGCGTACAAACACTCGCCAAGATTGGATCCACGCCCCCGGGACAAACCTGGCTGATACTTACGACGCCGTGGTCGCTTCACCTTCATTTCGTTTCGTCCCCTGGCCATGCTCCGACCCGACAAAGTTGTTTTACCGCCACGCGTAAACCAGTCCTCGGTGAGCTCGCGAAATGTTCATTTTATTAGACAGTTGTGATGCGCATTTCCTCTTGGTGTTTCCTGTGGGATTTCCGTGGTTTTGTGACAGAGGCAGTGGTGTTCGTCTCGGTTTTAATTTCAAGTGAACTATTTAGCGTATCAATAAATAGACAAGGGACGTATCCGGGCTACGGACACTGGATGCGGGCCGCGTCTTATCTGACGCTCAGGCAGTTTCAGTTTAATAGACGAAACCGTGCACTCACTTAAGACACGCCCTGTTCATATTTGATAGTATTTTGTTCATGATTTTAAATACTCGAATGTCTTGCAAGACATGCCTGAACATGAACCTTAGTTTTGAGCTTTTACAGGAGTGCGTAATAGAGAACGCTCTCTGTGAGTAGAAAAACACATATGTTGACATAGTATCAAATCAACCCCTATATGCACACTATCATTCAACCCGTCAACCGAGGTTATTTTAACGAAGATAACTTTTAAAATGTTATCCGGCTGCAACCTCAGCCGCACGAACACACATGAAAATGTGCCAGATGCTACTTGTCAAGTGAGTCATCTTTAACGAGGCTGATGCTGACTTTCGACACATAAAGTTCAGGTCTTCTTGGAAAGCTTTCTCACAAGATGTGACAAACACTCACACATTCTGCTCGCGTCTTGTCATCGCGTATATAAATGCTTTCCACTTCACTGGATTGACGAGCATCTTCAGCGAATTCATGCCGTTGAAGTACCTTGTGGTGTTGTGAAGGGGAAGGTGAAACCCTTGTTGTTGTCTTACATTTTTTTCTTCTTTTTATATATATTTTTGTCAGTGTTGTATGAGTCACATAAGGTACTTTTCAGTCTAGTATCAAGTACTGCCGAGTACTAAGGTGGCCGGGTAGTACTTGGGCCATCGAGTACGAGTAGGCCTACAAGTGTCCGAGTACCGAAAATTCGGATACCCGGGTAGCCTACCGAGTCCAACCAAGCCGAGTACCAAGTACCTGAGTACGAATAAGAGAACTTATAGAAAACATATTTTTTCCAGAACTTTTTTTCTCTACTCTACCTTGGATTAACGCAGCGTATAAAGGAAAGAGGTATTGTGGCCACAAGTAACGTACTTATTAAAAATCGGAGTCCAGCTACATTTTCAGTCGAGTATCGAGTAGATGACTTCAAGTAGATATTATTTTTCAGTCGAGTGTGGACTTTGAGTGCGAGTATTTTACTAGCCAAGTACAAGTACGAGTAAGCCTAACGTCAAAACGGTACTCGAGTAGTACTCGAGTACGGGTACCGAACACGGAGTACTAAAACACTATTTTAGTTTATTTTTATTATAATTATTTTATTTTTACGTCTTTCCTTGTCATTCGACCAATGTATCCTCCAACTTGCGTATAACTTCGTCTCTTGTATTTCAAACTCTTTAAAACGAAGTGGTGACGTGAATGATAATAATGTGTTATCGGGAGAATCTATTGCAACTGAAACGCCTCGAACGAAAGCAACCTTGAAACATGTTGATAGAGCATGGATACGTCGAACTTTGGAAAAGTGTCGGTCGCATTGAGTCCGGGTTAGCATTGTCTTTTGGCTCCGAAAATCGGCTCGTGTTGACCCGGAATTGAGTAAGGAGCGACCCTTCACCGGATCAAAACTGACCGGCCCTTTTTAAAGGGAAACTACAATTTCTTTGACAGACTTTGCTTTTTTTTTCTTTTTTTTTGCCAGGTGACAAATTCCCCTGACCTTGGTCCCTGCCCGTGATATCGTGATCATTACACCCTTTTATAATCTAACCCCATGTATAATTCGCATGAAATGTTGTATAATTCATAGGTAAAGGGCTTGTGACATATCAGGTATCACATAGACGCCGCGGTTTTATTGACAAGTTTCAAGGTTGATGCTTACTTAATTAAAATAATTAACATGCCCTGGGAAAACAAATGTCATCCAAGACAATAATATTGAGGGCTATGATGGTGGGAACGCGCCACGTGCCAATATTATAGTCTTGCAATAATAAGAGTTGCGTCAGAGTTTTCCTTCATAGATTTTGTAAAATAAATGTTTATGGCGTCCACATAAAGTTATATAGGCCTAGCGTGTGTACACATCACGGCAGCATGGTCAAACGCTGCCACCCGATAGCGCTTGAATTGTGATTTGAGATTATCTCAAACCGTGCAGCTAATTGCAATTACAGGATTCGTTTTGCAGCCGAGCAATTCCTTTGATAAGTTTATTTTAATTAGGATGTCAGTAATTTGGTTGAAGTATAGACGTCTGATCTGAAAGTATGACCGTGTTCTTTCGTATGTTTGGAGTTCAGTGGTGATTGAGTTAGCGATTAAAAACACTGAACTTATTCCCGGCTTCTTGAGCAATTTCTACCATTGAATTATGGAGGTTGTATTCCTTCCAGGAAAATGTCTGTAGCATATATACATTAATAGAACAATATCAATGCAGAAAAACAAACCATTTGATAGTTTAATTTTGTTTTATACCTAATGCAAAAGCATCCAAGTTGACTAACTTGCCTACGCAAAATGAACGTCTGATGTTCAACTCTTTTTGAGCGTTTCACATTCTCAAAAATTACTTGGTGTTTTTCTAAGGTTTGCGGCAGCACAATGGAGTAATTCCTTCTGTGATAGAGCTGGCCCGGGGAAATGCGGTTTGTTTCTTCGACGTTTTGACCGGAGAGCTCTGGTCGTTCTTCTTTCCCAGTTTCTTTGAATAACTTGAGCAATGTTCAGCTTGCCCTATCGACGAGCGACTAACACACTCTGAGACAGACTGACTAAAGAATGAAACACGAGTAGACATACGATATGCAGAGAAGCAAGGAACGAGGACAACTAAAACATTCTAAATTGAAGAGAAACTTATTTTCTTTAAATACTCCGCTTAAAAATGACTTTGATTAGATTGAAATACTCTTTGAGGGTACAGTTAATTTGCAGTCTTTCCCTAATAGCTTTAACAGTTCATAGTGAAGTCCGATCTAAAACTTGGGAGTAAATATTTCATTGAGGAAACTGTAGGCAGACGATTCGATCCACTGACCGCCATACAAACTGGCTGCCTGTAATACGTGGCGGGCACTCGACCTACCATCAAACAGCCCAAAAGCCCATAATAACAACCCGGATGCATCGGCTGTGTGTCAATCCAACTCAACTCAAATCAACAGTTCATCATTCCATTTCGCTAAAAACCGATTGTCCTTACACTCATAAGATAACACAATCGTGCCTCGTGGCATAAATGATGCAATCCCCAACCTCGTCCCCATGGTTTACTTTATTTCCAACCATGTTTACAATAGTAAACCCTGGGAGGGAAACTCCTTACTAGGACCCTGATTGGACAACGACGGTGTACAAAAGTATAACGTAAACATGTTAAGTTGTACTCATTCAGTATTCACCATGTTCACAGCCAGACTATTCTAATTTGCATACGTATCCAAAAAAATTGGATATGCAAATGATCCAATACCAGGGTGAGAGAGCGGTCAACCTCGTACTGCTCGACACACCTTGGGGACGAGGTTGATGCAATCCCATACGTTAGTTTGATCTCCATCACAAAAAAAAGCTTTCTGGTAATTATGTACCTTCGTTTATTTAAATAACTCGCATGATAATAAATATGTAAACCCATCCAAATTAAAGCACGCGTCTGTAAAACTATGTCAGAGGAAAAGTTGTCGTTTTGATAGCGGTCTTTGATGAATGACAAAGCAGTCCGATACTTTGCTAATTGGTCTGAATAACAGCCAGTTACCAGGGATTTGTTTTGTGTTGATTGAATTTCTCATTCCAGTTTAAGCATAGGAGACTATTAAGTTGACACTATCGATCTTCAGTAAGTCAAATCTCACAATTTGTGCTCACAATCCATTGGAACCAATGAATTAATTAGGGTGAATCACTTCAGCTATGTATATTATTTTAATTGTTGTTGACTGTCATTTTATTATATTATAAGTTGACCAGAGTGTAACTCAATCGAGAGAGAGAAAAAACGGATCAACTTTATATCAATTATTTTCTTGTATGACTTTGTCCTTCCTATAAGCTTGACATAAACATATATCCACAAGTCTCGGTTGAAATTGGTCAGTTCGTTTCGGAAGAATTAAGAACCACATCAGTGTTTTTACTCTGCGGGTGAAACATATACACAAGGCGAAACAGCGTGCAAAACGTGCCTTTTCGCAAGGTGTGGATATTAAATATAGTGTTCCCCCAAATACGGATGTTGCGCTATCACTAAAGGAAGGAGACTGGCTCTTGATATAATTGTGGCAAATAGGACGAGTCTTTTGTTGGAGTTTTCAGCCCACTTCCTCATTTTGTACTGAAGAGCAGATTCGTCTAAATGTAGGCCGTATACACCTTGGGCCTTTTCATCTGGATTTGTCATTGTCAGCTCATTTGGTCAGTCTACTTTTTGGATTTCCGGACGAGAGAATTGCCTCGCAGCAATGTTCCAGAAATTTTACCGAGAAAATGGTTGTCATCCTTAAGCTAGCACGTTAAGGGATAGAGGCCCGCACGTAAAGGTAAAATGTTACGCGGTGTGTCGAGTTCAGGGCCCAAATTCATGGAGCTGCTTAAAGGTATCGTACACGTTCGATAATGACTCAAAACAAATATATTGTAACAAGGGTGTTTTTTCTTTCATCATTTTCTTGCAACTTCGATGACCAATTGAGCCCAAATTTTCACAGGCTTGTTACTTTACGAATATGTTGGGGTACACCAAGTGAGAACACTGGTCTTTGACAATTTCCAAATGTGTTCAATGCCTTTAAGCAGAAAGTTATTGCTTAAAAACAATAGTTTGCTGCTAAGCGACAATGAGCAGGATATCAGTCAGAAATTGTACGAGTGACATGGTATTTTGGCTTGTTAGCATAATCTAGTAAGCATAACTTTGTTGTACTTAACTAGGTCTTGAAATATTGGGCCCTGGTTTTGAAATCGTAACGGTTATTTACCAGTGTTTGATTTTGAAGTTCCCAGTCTCTTTCGTTGTGTATACGTTTATGCACGTGTATATTCGTTCACCACCTCACACATACGTTTTTATAAATTACCAAGTGGGTTGCCGCTTGGTTGTAGTGTAGTAAGTTTTATCCCTTTCCCCACCCAAAAATATGCCAGCCTTTTTCTAGACTTGCCCTAATATCACCATTGTCGTGTCGAAGCTATCCGCAAGTCCGGGGCTCATCAAAGTGCAACGTTACGAATCGGTCATCAGGTTTTTGTCTTCCTTTTTCACGGGGTGTTTTTTCCCCCGCAGTCTGGTCTGCAGGGTCGTGCGGTTGACACCCCAAAAAAGATAATTGATTTATATATTTTTCACCCCTCTCTGGATCGTGTCAGAAATCACTACGTGTCGGTTGCCTGGGAAGCACCGAAGATCAGAGAAGGTAATCTTAAACCGGGTTATTTACACCGCCGTTGCCGATGTTTGTCTGCATGTCGCATCGCCCCCCCCCCTGTGCCCAATTTCTTCAAGCTGTAAATTCTGCTAAGCGAATTTATTTGCTTCGCAAAAATAACCGCGGGGTAACAACCAAAACATATGAATGCAGTGGCGTTTCGGCTGGCAACTGGTGTCTGCTAAGCAGCATTTGTTTTCGCTTACCAGCTTTTTTAAAATTAGGCCCGGATTAGACGAACTAATCTCACTGAATGAATTCATATATATATTGCTGGGGAGCCTAGTAACACCAACACTTTTGTTTTCACCATAATTTCTGAAATATTAATCAGTTCAAAGTAAACAAACCGCCGCATTGCATAAGCCAATACTATTTACTCAGTGCGATAATAACGATGGACACGTCTCCAAATTTTTCTTCTACACTTTGAAGAAAGGGTAGGCTTGCATTCGTAATTCACCTTTGAGCCAGTGTGACCGACAACATCAATTCTAAGCCAACATACAGTGTAGCACTTTCACAAGTTTTAACGTAAAAATCAGTCCGGCATGTCAATAGACTTTAATCATGGTGCGGCCATCTTGATTTTCTCCCATTCAAATCAATGTAACCAAACCGAGGCTGGAAGTGCTAATAGTCTGGTTCCTTTTTATACAATGAATATTAGTATCCATTACTGCTGTTGGATACAGGGAACATGACCAAGTTGGTGGCAGCATGATACAGGTCTATATAGACTTTCAATTGCTACATTTCTCATTAATACGGATCCCCTAAAGGGACATGGTCAAGAAAAAATAGAAAGGGTAAACACACAATCAAAGGAAATGTATTTCGTTCCCTCGAAATGATGTTTCATTCCCTCGAAATAATTTGTGTTCCCTTGAAACCGTTTGGTTCCCTCGAGATATTATTTCGAGGGAACGACATCATATTTCGAGGAAATGATTTGATTACAAGGGAACGAAATATTCTTTTGAGGGAACAAAACAGTATTTCGAGGGAACTAAATCATCATAAGCGAACAAGGAATAGATTTGAAAGCAACAACTCACTCGTGTGCTTTCCTACCTTGCTTTTTGGACACCAGATACCTGACCTTTTCAATAAGTTTCATTCTAAAATTCATCACTAAAACTATTTCATCTTCCTTTTGCGTATTGAATCCTGTAAGGATTGCTTGCTGAACCCAAATGAACCTTCAATTTCATACAGTTTTTCACTAGCTAACTGTTAAGAAAATGAGAAATCATTTTAGAAGCTAACGACCGGCGCAGCTCTACAGATTTTCGTAATTTTCATTTGTATATTGCAGGTCGTTAATGAACAGATGTTTTTCCGCGCGGATGAAACTGTAGTTTTTTGTTTTGTTTTTTTGTTTTTGTTTTAATTCAATTTCTAGTAATACCCTTCGCAGGGTATTGACTCTTTTCATCACAAAACCGATCGATTGGTTGTGAATTTCATACAGTGAAGATAAGAATAACTGAAAGGCATCCGCCTCGTAATTACATGACATATCTGGTGCCGGTTTTTTAAAAGCCTAATTGATTGACAAATTTAGTAATTGCATCCCAAAATCTGAAGGAAATACAATTTGGTTGCTTTGTGGGGGGTTTTAAGATTTGTAGGCAATCAAGCCGAAATCATATTGGTTCGTAATCCATTTCTGAGAAGAAAACAAAATTCTCAAAGCATTTTCGTATTCTTATTTTTCTTTTATCTTTATTGTAAGTTTACGTATCACAATTCCCTAACAAGGGTCACTCAGTGTGAGCTTAGGGCAGGGAGTTAGCTGAGAAATAGCAGAAAGTTGACAGTTGATATTGCGTATGAACTTTTGACAGATTATCTGTCAGACGGTAGGGCCTATATAATAAATGAAAATCAGTTGAGAGACTTTCTTGATTTAATTTGTGCATCCTCCGCATACGGCTTATCTGGATTCCTGATTGTTTTAACTCAGTTTTTTATGTGTTCACGTTACAATTTCAAAGTGAACTCGTGGCATTCGTGTTGAAGTCAGCATCTTGGCTAGTTTAGAATGTCACCATGCTTATTGTGGTTATTGACATACAGTGCCGTCATTTGATATTCCACGTGCGGATTCCTAGTTTTACACAATAATTGTGCTGCTTTTCTTGAAACGTAGTTGTCCGTGAGTGATCACTTCTCTTATAGTGTTGTGAGATTGTTGGAATTGGCTAAACTATGGTGATAACAGCGTGGATGAATTTTATGAAACATCTCATAAAAGGTGTATACTTCCTTTGATAATCTCACTCTCCTCCGTAGCACAACTTCATGCGCGAAATGAAGACATTCTAACCCCGCTCATCACATCCAGCTCACAGTGTGAAGCCTGATGATAACATCATAAATGATGAAAAGATAAAGCAATCCCCCCCCCAATCAATAAAGACAAGAAGGGATTGTCATCTAGACATTATGCAAGATTATTTGCCTCTGCTGTCGTATTTTGAACACACTTTATTTAATTATTGTTTTATTTTATAGGGCCTATGTACATATAGATTTCTGAGTATAAAGAGTTTTGAATTGAAATCAACCTGTCATGTTTCCCACCGTTTAAATGAATGTCTGGGATTGTAACATTAACGTGGTGTAATCATCTCTTGCTCTTCTTATACTGAGGCTGGAATCCTAAATAGTTTGACACTTTTTTGTGACATGAGAATATGTGTTTAATATCGCTATTACAAACAGGGAACAAGGCGGACAGGGAACTTGGTGAAGATGGTTGCAGCATGGTGAGGGTATGCCTATATGTTATCAGAACAAAATGATGCCCAATGGAAGAGTGTGTTGCCATGGGAAACTACGTACAGGGGCATACTACGTATAAAACTCATCCTACAGTGTGCGTTTTGCAACTAAAGAAAGACGACAACTCATTTTGTTTTGCTTTTTTTCCCTATGGTATTGAACAGACCGAGAACAAAAAATCATTACGTCCCGTGGAACTACCTTGTTGTGACATTGAGCAGTGAAACGACAATAGTTTGCGTGATGCTCAATTATCTTGCTTTCGTTAATATTCTTTTCCTTATGTTCAAAACTAACAAAACACAATTCAGACAGGAAAATTTCAAGGATATTTTAACAACACCGCAATGATTTGTTAGGTACCCTTTTGTTGACTATAAAGTGGTTATTTTAAATTGACGTGTGTACTATAATGGTGGCGTGTTGAAACACAATTATCAGAAACTACCGTTCTTTAATTCGGAAACGCGAATAACCGCATTTGACTGTCACTCGCCTTGTTTCGTTTTAGTCTTATCATTGTATACTCAATTGCATGGTTTGGCGTGTGTTGTGCAATTGAAGAAAAGTACAGCATTGTGGTTATAAATAGCCACTGCGTCAAATATTTTTGTTGTAGTACAGAAGGGCGCGTGGGATATACTAATAAAGCCTTCGGATGTAAATTGAAAAGGTAAACTCCAATAATTGGCACGAAGTAATATCCTTTTGGGCACTGAAATTAATTATTAAGGGTTGTATTTTCATTTGGTTGTTTGCCCATAGTCTCACAGCTAACGCCGTGTTGTTTTATTTATTGTGTTTCGTGAACAATTATACAAGAAGAATGAATCTGTAATTCAGGCAATTGGGTATAGCCAGGGGGCGGGACGAAGGGGGTGCAGCTTGCCCGTGGCACTTTGTGTTTTGTTGTATTTTTCCATGGGTGTGCGTTATGAAGCAGTTTCAAGTAGCCTATAGGGAGTGTAACATGCCTTGGGCGGCCCAGGCATTACGTTAATGTAAAAATATATTAAATTTATTGCATGATGATATTTTGTTTATTTCCAAATGAGTTCTCCCGCGTCACCCGGTGGCGTAAATCTTGCCACTGCACCAAACTTATTCTTGCAAATAAAAATCTCAATTTGAGATCATTTTGGCTGTATAACAACGCTATATTTATGTTATGTGGCTTTTGCTACGCTACGTTTGGCTTAACACGCTAATTTCAATTGAAGAAACGTCCTTTTTTTGTGGTACACAGTGCCATATTATGAGATTCCTGCTATGGGGATTCAAAAATGCCATTTGGCCCCGAGTGTGCCTATATTAAAGATATAGTGGCTCTTAAATGACGTCATTGTAGATTAGAAACGCCGGATAAATGATGCCAGTGATGTGGTGCAATTTAGGCATCCTTGTTGCCAGGATAGTTATCTCTTCGGGTGTAAGAGACCTCGCTGTATAGTTGGGACTTAAAGCTTGGATCTGTGAGACTTAGTTAATTGGCGAACGAAGATAGCCTGGATACCAAAAAGTACACGCAAACCGTAGGGCCATTTACAAAATGAGGCTACCTTTCGATTGTGATTTCTAGAGTGAAGTACATTTCATGAGAGTCTACACGTCTAGCGTCTGGCACGCTAGTCACCGAGTAAAAATGTTTTCTTTGTTTAACAAAAGTCTCATTGTCCTGTTGTTTTCGTTTTCGAAGCAACCAGAATGTACCTGTTATTTTGAACACACGATGAAGGTCGTTGATAAAGTTGCTTTGTTGTTTTTGGAGTGACGTTTTCCGCTTTCCGTACCTCGGTTTCAAAGCGTTGCTCTTATTCCATTTGAAGATATGCAGCGGTGTGGCACGACTTTGTCACGGCATGTAAATTGGGAGAAACCTGTGGTAAATTGTACAGATTTTTCAAAAGATATACCCTCCACTCTGTCCCGAGCGGGAATGACGTATCGGCGAACACAGCAGGAGGAACATTGTGTCACATAACCGGTACAATAACAATCTCACTTATTGTTATTCCCGGAACATAAAATACAAAACTAACAAAATGGGATCAATAAATAAATGCCATCATAACAATAATGTCTGCACAATGATTAAACAAATAAAGAAGTAGCGACAGTTATTAGTTAAATCAATATCACATTGAGACAAATACACAATCACCGTCAGAAATTCAGTTTCAAAATTATTAAGACTCTTTACACCAATCGTACTTTCACAGTATAATGAAGAACAAAATTTATCCAGTTGTATAAAAACCAATAGTCCCACTACGATTCACTTTACTTCCTTGAGTTTGAAAATACGGATCAAGTTCACTACACAATAACTTAAAATTGTTTCCTTTGTACGTCAACCACTGCATTCATACTGGAAGGACCTATGAACCATGGCAGACTTGTGAAAGACTGCAGTGGCGCCTTATAAAGACACGAAAGCAAGTATAGTTTGCAGTAAACGGATACAACGTCATCAACCACGCTACCACGAGTTTCTTTTCTTTCCTGACGGCCGCGGAAATTGGTTGCCGCACGTTCTGTTTTGATTGCTGAGGTAAAGCCACAGTGGCGTTGTATTCATGTGTCAACAAGTCGTGGGGAAAAAATACATCTTATATTCCCGGAGAATACAACCCTTGACCCTTGAGAAACGTCTACCTGAGTGAATGCTGATGAACTCATCTGCACTTTCCCTTTTTTTAAACGAATTCGTCCGGAGTCACTCCTCGCCAGAAGATTGTCTACCGGTGTACCACGTCATTGGCGCATCAGCGGAGTTTTCAAAGATGCGATGTCAATAAATAGAATCTGAAAGTAAAGTTTCCCGGATTGTTGCAGTTTGCACGGAATTAGTGTGGGAGTCATGCCGGATCTAAATTACGAAGCAATGGTAAGACACATAACAGGGACAGGGATTCAGCGAGAAATGAAGATGTTGATACCTTAGTTACAGTTGGTAAACTCCATGGGCCTGTATTGCTATGACACATCCTCGACCGTGCACCTATGTACAACTGGAGATGAAAATGTTTAATTAAATGCTTTACACTTCTGATTATTTTAAAGAAAATTGCAGAACCGTAGTAAACGTTCTTATACGTAGCCGAGCGGTTAAGAGAACCGGACTCGAGCTCTGGTGTTTCTGGTAAACAGAGTGTGGGTTCGGGTCCCGGTCGTGGTACTTGTGCCCTTGAGCAAGTGCACTTATGTACAAATGGAGATGAAAATGTTTCATGAAATGCTTTACACTTCTGATTATTAAAAAAAAAATTGCAGAACTGTAATGAACGTTCTTATATACGTAGCCGAGCGGTTAAGAGAACCGGACTCGAGCTCTGGTGTTTCTGGTGAACAGAGTGCGGGTTCGGGTCCCGGTCGTGGCACTTGTGTCCTTGAGCAAGATACTTTACCATAATTGCTTTGTCCTTCGGATGGGACATTAAGCCGTGGGTCCCGTGTACTAGAATTGTTGGAAGTGCACGTAAAAGAACCCAGATTACTTATCGTGGAAGAGTACCTGTAAGGGTTAACCCCGGTGTTTCTGGTTCACATAGCAAGCACCCTTGTTTTAACAGGTTTCCTTCAGGCTTGCGAGCTACAGTGATTAAGTGCACTTATGAGAGGTATCCTTGGTTTCATTACCAGAAATATATACGAATAATTATAATAATACAAAGCTTCCTGTCCTATTTATGAGAATTATCATGAGATGAAATACCTGCATTTTTGTCAGCTCACATGAACATTCATCATCATTAATAACCTATATCAAAACAAAAAGAAGGGTATCTGTCTAACAAGGTGACAGTGATCCTTCCGTCTGTACTTTTTACTAACCAACCCCCCCCCCCCGATATTATGACGATTTTTCCGACACTGCGGCTCGAGATTCAGAGATATTTTGCATTGATCTCTTGTACATAATACCGTTTAGAATGCCATTGGCATTACGTTTTTTGATACTTCTGTATATCATGTTCAATTGTTTGTATTATTCCTTTAGTACAAGATCTATGCACTCGCTTGTATACAATGGCGATTTTACCAAATTGAAGTTGCATACGAAAAGATGATTTATAGGCTGACATTTATATACAGTTTAATGCAAACCTCTCTAGTTTTATATGGCTCCAGTGTTAAATCAGCAGTGTTAAATGACAAGCTAATGCCGAATCATGTTGCAAATGTACTGTGCGAAATTCAATTTGCTTGGACGTAGGTCAATGGGTTCATTGTAATTGTTAAGTGATTAGATGCATACAGAACAGCTTTGTCGAAAGGCCATATATCACCAAGTAGGCATAAATGTATAGGTAATTGCGTAGGCCTGCAAAGCATTTTTTTAAAGCCTCAATGTACTATTAATGCGTACACAGACACTCCACAAAACTCAGGGGATTTCTTTAATTTTAAGGCGTGGCTTGTTGTTACTCACAATCTGTTTTTGTTTTGCCGTTGGAGATTATTATTATTCCCGAGCAGAACATAATTTTTTGGTAATGTGATACCCATTTGGCTGGGTGCTCAAGGGGGATGTTTTAGACCGCGCCAATTACCATTTGTAACACTCACAGGCGTCTTTGGCATCGGTAGAACGTGACTCTGCATCGGTATGGATGCGGCACCAGACGCAGTACACCTTCAGATGGGCAAAGACAAAATGTTTATTTAATTTTACTGCTAAGATATCCGAAACACGTTTTGCCACCAGCATGTATATATACGGGAATGGCAGCGCACTCTTTTCATGATGACAACATCCAGACGGATCAGGAAACCAAATCTCAACAACCTGAGCAAGTGGCAGAAATTAGGCCAGTTTAATAAAGTGCGCGGCTCTCCATTTCGATCGGACGCTCACGTAGTTTTTGATGGGTTTGTACTTCAGTTGGATTTGTAATTTACCTAGGGTGAACGTTGTGTCATTGAAGTTTTTACCTGCAAAGTGATCGATCCTCACTTCATTACTTAGTCTTAATTTCCAGACAAACTTCTTCGTGCTGGTCTCAGTCTAGTCATTATTTCACCCCTCCTCAGACGTCATCTTCGCATTATCATCTCCCTAATGCCTTCGCTTGGCCCACCGGTCTCATCCAAGACCGCTGGTATAGGCTGATGAGATTGTACTAATTCTTGTCCAGGATGTAGTGATGGATGATGGGAACGATGGTACTGCAGTAGGCACATTGCGCACAATCACAACATGTACACCCACGATATGATAAAGCGTGGAGGCTCCATGGATAATGCAAACGATCTGTTTAAAGGCAGTGGACACTATTGGTAATTACTCAAAATATTTATTAGCATAAAACCTAACTTGGTAACAAGTATTTGGGAGAGGTTGATAGTATAAAACATTGTGAGAAACGGCTCCCTCTGAAGTGGAGTAGTTTTCGAGAAAGAAGTAATTTTCCACGAATTTGATCTCGAGACCTCAAAATTAGATGAGGTCTCGAAATCAACTTGCATCTAAAAGCACAGAACTCCGTGTGACAAGTTTGTTTTTTTCTTTCATTGTTATCTCGCAACCTCGATGACCAATTGAGCTCAAGTTTTCACGGGCTTGTTATTTTATGCATATGTTGAGATATACCAAGTGAGAAGACTGGTCTTTGACAATTACCAATAGTGTCCACTGTCTTTAAACCGATAAAAAGAATATTGTAATTGAGCCCTATTTTTAGTACAAGGCAAAAAATGACAATAACTATTTACAATGGATTTACACAACAAAGCTACGTTATTATTGATAGTCGAACTTTTTCGTAAACAGGAAGAGGTGACCGGGGGTTATTAGGTCAGGGGAAATCGTACAGTGCGCATGTGTATAGTCAGCCCAACCCAGCGCCTTCTGGTGATTAGGAGCTGGGACCGAGCGAACTTAATGCGCTGTTTTGTTTTGTTTTTTTGTTTGTTTTAAGGATTTTCATTCTAACGTGCCCAATTTCCTCTCCAATGAAAAGAAAGTACTATACCTTCATCCCACAACAAAACAACAACAAATGTTCGCTTATAATTCCATCATGGCACAGTCGAATTCATCTCGGCATATAATGATTAGACAGGACACTGCCTCTGGATTCAAGTTCATAACCTTTCCTCAGGCTTGGATGACAATTCGTCCGATAGCTAATGAAACTACCGGAGCGCAACATGATCGAAATTTCCCACAGACAGCTTAGCTTCTTAGAGTGTGCCGAAGGATTAGCGCCCGCTGTGCCTCAAGAAGGTTTGATATTCGACATTCACTGATTATTGTGGGGTGTTTTTTTACTACGACCGCTGCTTTATGTTAAGTGTGTGTGTCTGCCCTGTGCGTGTGCAGAACACCAACAAAAATATCAGCTGATGTTGTGTCCTAGCAGCAGATGTGATTGAAAACTCTTTCGGGAAATGTATTTTTCGATCATTTTCGAGTAAATCACAGTGTTAGTTAGTGGATTATTTATTCAGACTTTGTTTTCACGCCGAGTGAATATTGCGCCTCGTTTGCCAAAAAACAAGGCGTCCCTATATTAGAGGACTAGTTGGCTGTTGGCAGCACGGTGGCAGCCAGTCGTCCATTCTGCCCGGCCGCTAATCGTATTTAGTCGGTAAGTCCACGCGAGACTGCACATCCATTGCCTGCAGCCTCAGCTAAAGACCTGCTGCTTCGCTTCGATTTTGTCGTTGTGTTTCTAATTTCTCGCAATGTGCCCGAGTTCTTCGATTTTACGCCGCCATGTTTCTAATTTCGTGGCTCTGCTCTTGTGCTGATTGAGAAGCCAGCTCCAAGCTTCCTCACAACTAAACAATGCCCCCACACCATTTTTAAAGAAAAATGTCCCCGTGACTTTTCACTATTTATCGGCGGATGTTGGAATGTAATCACGCTGGGGACCTGTCTTTAAACCACGACGAATATTGATGGGGCGGGTGTAAAGTCGCAAGAGAAAAAAAATCGAACACAAGAGGTCAGACTAAAAAAAAGATGGCAGGTGAAGATCCCTGGATCGAAAGTTTGTAATTGAAAGGGGCAACGGGGACCCACTGCTCGGTGCAACACCTGCCTGGAGATAGACAGAAACACAGCAACTTGATCTCGTGGGCAAAAAGTTACATTTTGCATCGGCGTTGACTTGTCTAAGGCTTTGTGCTTGATTATGCAAATTATTGAATATTTCACCAAAGGGAAGAAAAATACGAGACGGCATTGTGTGGGTGACATGGTTTCTGACAATGATTACGTCAATCACTGTGTTCAGTTACAATATAGCCCCAAAGGTAAATGTAATCAGAAGATATAGAAAAAAACACTGACGATGGGTGGCAATCTCCTGCGCGGCACGTACTCGGGTTTTGTAAGTTAACACACAATGCTTTAACTACACAGCTCAAGGCAAGGTTGCGTTGACACTACATTACATGTACATTTGGGCTCCATTTTTGTGATTGGCACATCACAACCTCAAGAAATAATTTCCTAAGTATGCATTAGTAAAACGTCAGCCGATGAAATGCTATTGCCCCCGTGCTGGACGTGCTGATGTCGAGGTTTCTGTGAGTTAGCTTTAATACGAGAACATTGCATGCATGGATAAACTGCAGTCTCTCACACGGAGACCTGTCTGATTTCTATCCCAGCAGAATTATAACGTAACTGCAGTAATTGTGCCCATTAAAGATGAAACAGTGCATTGTTATTCACATGTTATGACTGACTGGTAGAGACATCAAATGACAATGTACTGTTGTTTCAATCTAAGCATGAATAACGTATATATCGTGGTACCCTCATCTTTATGCACTTCCATTCAAACAAACTATAAAACCAAAGCTGGCGGGGCAAATATAGTCTGAACCCTGTTGACATTTAGCATAGTGCAGCCGTCTTGCTTTTCTTCTATTCGGCCCATAGAAAGGTAAAGACAGTCTGGTCCATTTCATGATATGAGAATTAGAACTGCCATTGTCACTGATGTAGGCAGGGTACCTGACATAGGTGACTACAGCTTGATTAAGGTATATTGGTACCATTGCAATTGGCAATCATTGTTGCATACATCCAGGTGACATGACGAATATGATAGCGACATGATACATATCTATGGTCGTACATTGGCCTATATGATGTACCGGTACCATTATAAGCAACCATGTATCTTTGTCAGGTTGAACAGTTGAATCAAGGTCAGTTTGTACTTCACTTCAACACACCTCGTGATGACTACATAGAGGTTTCTGAGATGTTCCCAAACATGGTGTTTGGTAAGACGTTCCATTCACCATTGCAAAGATGTTGGACATTATTTTGATAGGTCTACTATAGTTAGCTTTGATCCGTCGGCTTTGTATAGTCGGATTGTTTTAGTAGGTGGTTTGGATGTTTTTTAAAAAGTCTATTGTTTGGAAGGTTCGTCTGTTTTGGTATAATAATGGTAAAACTTTTTGAGCCATAATATTGCTTTAAGGTGTACCTTGGGATGTTGCGATTCTAACCACTCAATTTAAACCATTTTGGAACTAATGGTCAGTGATGCCACCGTGCTAATGTCATGTAGGTCCTTCATACTTAAATATTATAGTGGAAATCGCTCTAAACCAGCACTTTTTTGTATTTGTGTTGCAGGTTCCAATGATGAATGCCTCAAACGTTTCTACCATGACTACGGTAGCCTCATCTACCGGTACCACCATCACGGCGACAACGCCTGTGGGCATCGTACTGACGGAGAATGGCACTCCCCACAGCACGGTTGCTCTCGTCTTCATCTGCATCAGTGCTCTCTTCAGCCAGATTCTCACCATTGGTGGCAACATCTTGGTCATGCTATCCTTCAGGGTGGAGAGGCGGCTCCAGAAACCCAGTAACTACTTCCTACTTAGTCTGGCCGCGGCCGATTTAATCATTGGTATTTTCTCCATGCCCGTGTACACGCTGTACCTCATCATGGGCACGTGGCCGTTCGGTGCCTTCGTTTGCGATCTGTGGCTGTCTATCGACTATGCCTGTAGCGAGGTGTCGGTGCTTAACCTCATCATGATCAGTGTGGACAGACTGTGGTCTGTCAAGTCACCAGCACGCTATCGCAATAAGATGACAATGCGAAGGGCAGTCTTCATGATAATCCCAACGTGGGTATGCCCAATACTCTTATATTTCACGTCAGTCCTCGGCTGGCCTTTGTTTGCAAAAGAAGAAAGCGATCGACCTGATGACGCTTGTTATTTGCCCTTCCTTTCAAACTCTCCGCTCTTCATGGCACTATCAACTGTCATTGTGTACTGGGTACCGCTAACTCTGCTGTTCCTCATGTATGCTTATATTTACCGTATTATCAGGAACCTTTCCAGGAAGAAAAAGAAGTTCAGTCACCATCGGTTGGGCAATGATGAATCGTTGAGGGCGCGAGCGCTGCGGCCGCGTGTCTCACATGATCACTTGTACCCAACGCGAACCTTGGAACCCACCATGATGGAAAGTGAGGCACTAGGGTTAGGTATTACCACGGACACAACAACGACTTCAACCACCGTATCGGCCCTCTCGGCAGAGGCTAGCCGAGGGAACGATGTGCGGAGAAAAACTCCCCCGAAGAAGGAATTAGAGTACGATCACGATGACCCAAGTGACGAAACGTCGTCGTCAGAGCGACGTCGAGACAGCGAGCAACAGCAGCCTCTACGGTCTCAATATCAACATAATAGTAACGGCAAGAAGCGGTCAAGCATCATCACCTTCCGGTCAAGTGGCCGCAAGTACGAGGTTAAACGGCGTTCGGTGAAGGGCGAACGCCAAAGCCGAAGCGAGCGCAAAGCAACCAGAACGCTTACCTTCATCTTGGGGGCGTTCTTCATTACTTGGAGCCCATATTCCACTGTGGTTATGATCATGGGTTACTGTCCGGAATGTGTGCCGACTCCATTGTATCAGTTCAGCTATTACCTGTGCTATATTAACAGCACTATTAACCCCTTATGCTATGCATTTGCAAATGAACTGTTTCGCGCCACATTCTATAAAATCCTTTCCTGTAAAGCGTTTAGGAGATAGAGAGACAATTACTTTTATACGTGAGCCTATATTTATAAAATGAAGTGTTTAATGACTGAGCATCTTTACATAAACTCGACAAAATGTTTTCGCAACAATTATACCATTCACTGTGTGGATATTATAGCCATGTCTGTTTGATTCGTATATCTTATATTTCAGCTCATTAATAACGTAAACACACCAAACTGAAACTATGTCGGATTCGTTGAGCAAACCTGGAATGATTCAAAGACAACCAAGCATCGCTGTGAAATTTCACTCAGCTTGAACTAACCACCCGTTTTGTTTTGCTTCCTTGATCGACTATTCTTCCTCCCGTACCGGCAGTGCAAAGGTCCTGTGCAAACAACATTGTGATGTTTTCTTAAGTACAACTCGTGTATAGTTCGTGCTCTAAAGACTTAACTTTTCTCTCTGAAAGAAATTTTCAGCAGTTATATTTATATAAACTTCCAGTCCCGTGTCAATAATTACCGTTATATTGACGTTGGAATATTCCTGTAGTCCTCATACTTAACGTCAGTGAATTCATCACTCGTATTATTTACACAGTGTCTGAAAAGGCTAGATTCGGGCTTAAAAGTGTTGCCTGGTGTACTCCGGTCGGGTATTTTCAATTTGTTTTTAGAAGGTTTTGTTGTCAAGAACATTCGCCTGTCCGTTGTATCAATCGATCTGAGTGTAGTTCAGTAGGTCTATGGTCGCAGGGCGTTTCTTCAATGCCCGGGTTTAACGGGCGCCCTCTGTTGAATCTCTCGGGAAACGTCACAGTCAAGTCGGGAAACTGAAGCTCCGTAGCTCCCGAACTTGACTGGTAATTTATCGTGCGAAGAATCCTGCAACAAATACTGTTTAGCGCCCATTAAAACGTCTGATTGGCAAAGATCTTGTTTCTTAATACGCGTTGGCAAATTTTTCAAAATGACCCATTTTCAGTACGTAGGCCATAATAAAATGTATAAGTATGACAACTTTTTTGCGTGTATAATTGTTATGGAGCTACGCTATCTCAACCCAAAGGTCTACTTTTAACAAATGCAACAACTCAGTTTTCCTTCATATTGCAATCTAATGTAGCTTTTGACATCTTCCTAAATATTGGTTGGACGATTTTGTTAAAATAAGTCATGGTTGTGAACAGTTCATGCAAGTTAGACTCAAAATACTCGACACCGAATCTACTTTTACTTTCATTTTGGTGCTATGAATAAACTAACTTACTTCAATCAGAATACCGAGAGTTTTCATAGTTAGCTTTTTAGGAATTTTCCCAGACGAGGAAAATGTAGGGTTCATGTGTACATTGAAATGTTTACCGACGCAATTTGTATATTTTGCAATTGAAACAATGTGTTGACGTTGACATGAACTGCATTCAAGTTTAACATACCGTGATAAAAAGGCTTAACCAACGGTATAGGTCTTTTCTGTATTTCGTTGGTGTTGCTGCTTATCGTGGAGACATTGCAGATGGAGACAAAGTTCAAACTCTGCAAATTGTGTAAGCGGTTTTTGAAGGCTGCATCTCTGTGGGTTGTTTTTATTTGACCAGCTACACTCTAAAACCTCCCGGGCAGAATTGACCCCGGATCCCGGGTCCCAGGTCCCAGGCAACCTGGGTCAGGCTGACCTGGAAACAGGTGGGTTTTTTATGGGATCTTAGCTCGGATTCTGTCAGTTTGACCCATTTCTGAGTCATTTTGACACAGATTCCGAGTCATACTGACCCTGAAATGTGTCACGCCCCAGGAGTTTTTAGAGTGTATAGTAAATTGTTAAGATTTGATTGTTGCTGCGTTGGCCAAAGTTACGGTGCAGTAATCGAAGTAGCAACTTCCAATGGTTACAGGGATTGTATAATCAAAGTGCTGCTCGATGTTTCACAAATGATTCGGACATTTTTTAGCCAATCTGTATGTAGGCCTACAAACTTTTACTTCGTATACCTGACTCAAAATGGATGTAACACCGCCATTGCACTTCTTTTAGTGTGAACATGGCCAGCCCAACATCCAACTTAATTAACCGCTTGGCTTGCCTGAGTTGAGATGGGTTGGGAGAGGGAGTTAAATTGCTTAGTAGTACCGGTATAGCGTTCCAATCACAACGCTAGATTAACAGACGCATGAAATGACCGCATGACGGACGCAGTTCGTGTTTCCCCTTGGAAGGAACTGACAGACAACACTTAACAAGCAAACCTATTTTGACGGACTTTCTGCCTTTTTTTGCAATTCAGTTCACCGACCGACTGGCTGACTGGGTGGGCGGGGCGGGCAGGAGGGTAGAACGGGGTGGCATCCAAACAATATTAATAACCTTATTACCATTGTCCCACACTAGTACGCAGTTCCTTTGACTGATAACTAACTGACAATTACCGACTGATCGAATCGAGGTCACTGACGAACCAAAATGATGACGACCTTTGCAAATTGCGTCATTAGCATTCCGCTACATTCGACGATTTACGCCAAGGGAAGTTACAGACAGTATGTAATTGACGTCTGTCTGTGGAATATAATTCATGTCATTAGGGGAGGTAAATTAACGCCGCCTGGGCATCCATGATTAGTAAGTATATTATCATATAGATTAGGCTTGGCGTATAAGTTAAGTACAAGTACACCTTTTTTGAAGCCTTACGGATAGTTGGTTTACTGTTCAAATTGTACCTGTTTTTCTCATGATTGTAACGTAGAAGGTACGACATTTTAACAGTCATCAAGACAGTATGCAATGCAAAGCATAAATGGTATTTCAGGTTTTCCAGGTCAACTTAGGCTCAAAAATAATTCAGTTTCATTTAAGACGCATTCAAATTCACGCACGTTTCTCTAATTCATGAGAACTATAGGCCCTAAAGTGGTTTCTTGTTAGCTGTTTTCGTTCACACGTGATTTCGTTCTTCTCATTCAGGTTCGTTTCAGACATTCTATTTGCATTTAAAGACATTCAAGACATAATTTTCACCATTCTTCAGTTGAATTTCTACCACCTATTTACACACTGATGAAATTGAATGGTTGACCAGCCTCTTGCTACTGGCTGTTACGAAATTGAATGATCTTTGTGACCTATTAATGGATTTGGATTATCGTATGTGACCAGTGAATGTCAAGCTGTTGAAATTAAATTATTCCTTTTGACTGTTGAATGTTGATGCAAGGGAACATTCATTTTCAAACGAAATTGATTGAGTCGGGTTTAAAATTGAATTGATTTTTGTTGAATAATTTATATTTAATTTTCTTTAAAGTGAACTTTCCCTTAAGTCGCACTATAGGCCTGCTCCATTTTCAATCAGGGGTTTGTGCTGTTGTTTTAAAATTGGTTGTTCCCTTCCAAAGACATTGGACTGCGTGACTGTTACACGTAGACGACTTGACGGGAGACTGACTATAGTTCCGACATCGACATCTTTGCCTGACGACACTGACTTATAGAAAGTTTAGGAGAAACTTTGTTTTAAAGGTATATAATGCAAAGTTTCTTGGTTTTTCTCCTGGTTGAAGTGCTGAAGTGAATTGTTGGTTATGTATTTAGTTTGCTGTACCCCTCAGCATTTGGAGAAGTATTGTTTTATCGACGCCCCTTTATTTTCGTGGAAAATCGTATTGTAATGAATCTTGGGACACTAAAATTAACCCTATAACCTATAAATTGAACATGCACATGTAATTATAATCTGCATGATTAACTTTGGCTTCAGTGATTTCCTGTCACATAAGTCATCTCTAGACGATAGGGATATTTCATCCGAACCAATGTGAGGTTCATGCTCACCAAGGGCATGGGTCTCTACCGTGGTACAGCCATTCTTAAAATCTTCCAATTCAAACAAAATGTATCTCAAAACGAGGCTGGACGGCAATTCCTGCGGGAGACTCATCGAATCAGCCGAAAGGCCAGAAACTTTAACTTTGCAACAGTGAGGGATTTTAACAATATATTTAGGTCAACCTATAGTGGACCCCCACCCCCTTATTTTCTTGACGTATAAGAAGCGCTGCCTTGTGGCAGTCAATAAGATTGACAGTTTACTCATGGTCTGAATACAGGCAGAGTTTGACCACAAGTGACGTGTAAAAGTCGCCTGGCCTTTTTTTGATTTTTACATTATTTCGGGTCAGCTTGGTTCCCTTGCAGCTGAATACGAGATGATGTTGTGATATTATTTTCTTGTATATAGCAGCCTCAACAACAGGATAGCGCTGTGATATTGAACGGTTATCGAACAACACCACGCAGATACCAGCTGTTAATTAATTTCTTTGCCGTGCGTGATGGACAAAATGAACTGTATTAAGAAAAACACAAGAACTCAGAGCGAGGTTTAGTTGACCTGTAGGCCTATATAGGCCGGGTATCTCAGCAGGCGTAATGAACGATATTTGGCAAGTCGTGCATTGGTGCTAATTTTGCACGGTAAAAAAAAAACTCATTCGGACAGTAACAGAAACACTAAGCAAAATCCAAGCCTATGGTGTGCTCTTGTTTCCAATGAAGTAGTAATTGATCATAAAAGTAGTGGGAAAACATAAACATAAAAGGTGGGTTTTTTTAATATCAATTACGATATCTCCATTACATTACTTCTTTTTAATGAATTGTTTGTTCAGACTTCAACTAATTATTACAAGCCTCGTATACTATAGGATCCTGACTGTTGACATCATAATCATATTATGTTTTGAAATAGGAATCTTCAGAAATTGGTTTGGGGTTTTTTCCCCAGTTATTTCGGATTAGAGTTTATTAGAATAAAACACTAATCAATCAATCAATCAATCAATTAATAATAGCTATATGATTTGGGATTTTTAAGAATCGAAGTGGCGTCAATTGGGCGTGTCTACCCATTGGCACCGGGGAGTAATTACTACAGTACGGGTCCGGGTGGTGTGACAGGCCGAGAACGTTGTAAGTTCGATTCTGTGAACAAAACCAATAAGCCATTTTGAGATATGGTGGCTTCTCTTCACCCAGGAGTACAAATGGGTACCGGCGAGAGCCGGGGAGTAACCTGCGATGGACTGGCAGCATGTCTATAGGGGGTTGTTTAATGCCAAGGAAACCGGATATAAACACCGGCCTGGTGAGCCATATTGGCTCGGGACAGACTATACTCTTTACTTTTATAATTTTTGGGTGAATCTGTATGTATACACCCAAACTAAATAGTGCTTTCCCATAGTGTCCGCCATAGTATCTCAAAAAGGCTAATGGGGACGTCGCTTTAAAAGTCCAAACAATGCGACAACAAAGAGAAGTCCTCGATTTACTGGGTCAACAAACGCGTGTTCGCTTCTGTGCACACATGTTAATTAATAATTATCAAATAAAACGGGGTATTAATATCAAATATATTGATAGAATTTGTAAGAGGAATAGACTAAAGCACCTGATGAGTAGATAAATGCACCTGAATGCTATGTGATTACTAATTAAAGATTGTACATTATTGTATATAGTTTTAAACCAAAGTTATGTAGGGCCTATATTATGTAATTGAATTGGAATAAAACCATGAACAAGTTGGTGGTTGAAGTATGACAGGACTCGGACTCATTGGTTTGTTGGTTTCCAACTCCAATTAGACACCCTTCCCCCCCCCCCATTGTCCAAGCTACTGCTGATAGATAATGTAAATGACGTAATAAATGGAGGTTTTTGTCTCCTCGGTGCTATTGTTACAATCGGTAATTGCCTTTGCTTTCATGACCACGGAAACCTTTTGCTGACAAAAATGTCTGGGACGTATTAAAAAAATGGGGCAGGGCTGTACATCCAAATCAAGTGATTTCGGCTATTGTTGGCTGTTGGCTGCAGCGACAACGTTGAAGAATGAAAATTTTCAGCGACCTTGCCAGATTCGGTTAGAAATGGGCTAAATGATAAGCTAGCTTCTGGGGCGCCATATTTTTTTTCCGACGAACTTTGTGTCCCCATACGGGAAATTAACAAGGGCTGGAGGAGGATGGTTCAAAAGAGGGCGCTATCAAAAGAAGTTTGTACACAGTTCGCCGTATGGGGGGACAAAAAGTTTGTAGGAAACAAAATCTCGCGGCCCGTTTGGGGATTGACGGGGGTGGGGGGAGCAAAACCGTGTGGATTTTGAGAGATGACATTGAGAGTTGCGTTAGCTGAGCCCCCCTTTAACAGAAGCAAACTTGCCATTGTTTTTGTATTCAATGGCGAACACGTGATAAAACGGCACATGGGATCAATTTTAGTCCAGTTTCTTGTGACCTCTCTATATTACAACTCTCTCGATATAATGCTGTGCGTTGATAGTATAGCGCCATCTATTGGCAATGTTTAACTCTCGTAAGATGGGGCCACTCCGGCTGAAATGTTAAATGTGCACTGGACGCCATTACAGTAAGCAACTGTTGATGCAACAAAAGATCAGTGCAGACAATGACCATTGCTATTAATGATATAACAAAATATTGGATTGCTGAAATTGCGCCCATGAGTATTTCACGTTCCAACAATAGATAGAGCTCCTTTTCCTCGTCCTGTATCTTCGGCGATGGTTACACCTTCCCACTGACGAGGTTTTGCCCCTTCATTTTGGCAGTTTGGCCGGTGGAAATTTTATAAAATTTCCTCAAAGGTGGCAGCACAGAACCCCAAGGTTTTGATAACAGATGATTATTTGCAAAATCCCTCAATTATATGACACTAAAAATAGCATTTTCAAAAAAGGGATCAGGGTTTACAATTTATGGTAATCAGTTTGACGCATTGATTTGGACTGATTTGGTGTTGGTTGTTGTGAAGGTGCGCCTGTATCCTGGTATGACCACTTGAGGGCGCCACTGTACATTGGTCTCCGAACAAAAAACTGGGAATTACAAACAACATGGGTTGAAAGCACATGTGGACAACTTGCAAGCATGGCCAAAGCAGGCAACTCCGTCGAGACAACTAACATCAAATGAAGACTTTCTGTGGCAGCTAGGCTCAATGTAACCAAGGCTTACGTCACGACCGGTAAGTTACTCCAACTTTGTCTACTGTGTACGATGTTTTTAGACAGTTCCATTCTATTTGTAATATTTTACTTTCACCCAGGAGACCTTTGTTACCGGACGACATGTGTCGGGTCGAGTTGGTCAACGGTCACATTGTCTGTGTTTTACATTTACATATTAGTCCTGTGTATTGGTCGTGGAATGGGGCGGGCCACGCTTCTGGGTTTACTGGAACAAATAATTACTAACACATTAAGTAATTTCCCACATGGTCATTTTCAAAACAGCAGTTCATGCCGCACATGTCCACATGTGTGTATGTGTTGCTTGACCCCTCGGATCAATGAAAGGACAACCAAAACGGAGTTTCCGTTTCACGTTATTTTTGTCAAACTCTCTTAATAATCAGAGGCCAGCATTAATTCAAGAAAATTTCTGGAATCCCTTAATCTATCAAGGTTGGGGTTGGGGATAGGGTCTTTGGCATTGTTTCAAATTTAGGAATATTTTTGTAACTTTGATCTTTTGTACACTAAGTAAACCCTTTTCCTAACAACTGAAAATCTAACGATTACGGCATGGAGCAATTAACTAGTTTATTGCTCCATGATTCGGCTAGTAATATTTAAAGGTATCGTACACGTTCGGTAATGACTCAAAACAAATATTAGCGAAAACTTACTTGGTAACGAAGCAACAGAGAGCTGTTGATGGTATAAAACATTGTAGGAAACGGCTCCCTCTGAAGTAACGTAGTTTTTGAGAAAGAGGTAATTTCTCACGAAAATAATAAAAACTTCTTGCAAGAAGTTTTTATTCCTATCCGAAAGCACACCAATTTGTACAACAAGGGTGTTTTTTCTTTCATCATTTTCTTGCAACTTCGATGACCAATTGAGCCCAAATTTTCACAGGCTTGTTATTTTATGCATATGTTGGGATACACCAAGTGAGAACACTAGTCTTTGACAATTTCCAAACGTGTGTTCAATGCCTTTAAAACCCTAACCACCCCAGGCCTGCCAAAATCAAACAGATGGTTTTGTTGGAATTTTGATGGTTTAGTACTGTGAAAAGTACCCACTCAATCATAGTCCAACAGCACAGGACCTGTTGGAGTATGATGGGTTGTGTACTGTTCCCGTACAAACTGTTGGAGTATGATGGGTTGTGTACTGTTCCAATAAGTAAACTGTTGGAGTATGATGGGTTGTGGAAGCTTTCTGGTAGTTTTACTTTTACAGTACATGTTACTTGTCTCTCAACCCCGCGGTGAGGGCCGCTCGTCAGCACGTGCTGAAATATTTTAATAGTTCCATTGTCTTAACTACCGGTAAGGCCCACATCGTCCCCCACTAGTCAGCTCATGCCATGATATCCTAAGCTGGACCATGCCACACGTCCTAGAGGGGGTGTCAATCAATACGCTGTCAATAGGGGGTCACTGATTTGGTTAGGAGGGGGCAGGATGCCATCATCTTTTGTGTATGAAATCGGTTTGTCAGTGGTAGATGAAACCAAATTATCATAATTAATTGATAAAAATAAACAATACAGTTAAAATAACCCAGGCAATACCTGGACATGTAAACAACACACCAGATACAAAAAAACTCGTTGAAGATGCAACACAAACCCTCTTAATCCTATAATGGGAACAAAAACTTGTCATCGTGTGCTGACAACGTATCACGGGGGCGTTGCAACAAAACGGGCCTCTTGCTTGAGGGTCTTAACTTTGTTTTGTTTTTGAGGGTTTTTGTTGTTGGTTTGTTTTTGGATTTTTTATTTATTTATTATTATTATTTTTTGGGGGGTCGGGAATGGTTTGTTATACTCCTAGAAAGGGGGATTTCTGCGCAAAACTTGCATTTAACAAAAATCGTCACGTGTAAACATTTCAATGACACGGCTTTTGGAAATGTCTGATTTCAAAAGTTTTAATATTTTCACTTTAGCCAAGTAACCAAGTCCAAATGTATAGCAGCGATGATCGTACTTCGATACCTGACCGGAGGGTTTTGTAAACGCATGAACAAATTTAAGAGGCAATAGAGAATTGACCGATTTACAGCACTACAAAAATCGACGGTCGATTTGTCTGCAATTCTCCAAAATAATGGCAAACAAAATTGCCATATTCTATGCATGTCCAGTGAATTATATCATAAACGGGTGAGACACGCTGTTGCCGGTAGGGAAACATCAGGCTGGTGTTAAAGCAAATTAAGAAAAAATATCAGTCATGGGTTGTACACGTGACTTTGTATTTTGGCTGGTAACCGTATTCTGGTAATCATAATTAATTGGTTGTGCTTAGCTACTTCTTGTGCTTAAGTAGCTCCATGGAATTACTAATCATGGGTAATAATGTAGGACAAGTAAACATTGAGCTATTTGCTGGTAACATGTCTCGCCGTGTAGAGATTAAAGTATCAACTCAATTCGTGATTTTTTGTCAGACTTTTTATTTACTTGCTCTTTCATGCTCTTGGATAACATCAGTTAGAATCACGTGTTCTGTAAAAGAATAACCGTAATCAATCCTAAACGAAACCAGAAACACATTATACTGTTTCGAAAACAACTTGTTTGAAATAAATCCATGAAATTGATTAAGGGTGACTGAACCATTTATTTAAAAAAAAATCACGTACCACAACCATTGTCTTAACATCAGGGTGAGTGTTTCTACTTTAGGTTTCGATCAAAACATTCATTTGGAGTTGGGACTAGAAACCGATTGTCGTATAGACCATTGTGACCTGTGACAGCACATTATTTACATAAGAGCCACAGCTAGAGCCTGGACTTCCTGCAGGCACGATTTGTACGTAGCTCAACGGAAGACAGCATTAAACCTTATGGAGATTGCACTGTCTGATTTTAATCAACTTTCGATATGAAGAAAGGGGGTGCAACTCATAACTTGTTCAGCTGTTACCTTTATATCCCTTGAATTATGTGGAAACTATGACACAAAATGCACAATGTTCCATGGCTAGTGTACAGCATCTTGCCTGCCAGGAAATGCCGTGGAAGGTACAAGGTCACTCGTTTTGTGAACAAAGGTTACAATCATGGTCTAGAGCAACTCTTAATGCTCTTGATTTCCTCTTTTTCTCAAGTTATTTACTATTTTCCCTTCCGATAAATTCACTTGTTATTTTATGATCGTAAAGGTGCCACCCATAATCAATGTTGGTAATTTCGTATTTGTGTGGTTAGTTCTTATTCGATGATTGACTTACAACTTAGGCCTAAGCTCTGAGAGTGTCTTAAATCTCGCTTAGAGAGATTTTGAGTTGCATGATTTTCTAACCATGAGAAAGGGTTGAAATGTCATTTTTAATCCTACTAGGCTTACAAAACATGTTCCCAAATAAAACATCACAATAATTGCTGATATACCAAAACAATTGCCTGTTTCGAAAATAGCACATATTGTGACGGGAACATGTGGTTATATGGTAATAATAGTAACCTCAATAATTAGTATTTCTTACACTGCATATGAAGTCGCTTTTAAAATGTAGACAAATTAAAATAAACATCAGGTATAGGAGGCCAAAGCAACATTAAGTCAGTTGGTTAAAGGCGCTGTACACGTTTGGTAATTACTCCCCCAAAAATTGCATAAAAACTTACTTGGTAACGAGCTACGGAGAGCTGTTGATAATAATATAAATCATTGTGAGAAACGACTTCTTCTGAAGTTACGTAGTTTTTGAGAAAAAGGTCATTTCTCACTGAAATATTTGAATCTGAAAAAGACTTCTGGCCAAAAGTCTTTTTCATGCATCTGAAGGCACACACATTTGTGCAACAAGGGTGTTTTTTCTTTCATTATTTTCTTGCAACTTCGATGACCAATTGAGCCCAAATTTTCACAGGTTTGTTATTTTATGCATAATGGTGGAATACACCAAGTGAGAATACTGGTCTTTGACAATTACCAAACGTGTCCAGTGCATTTAAAGTTATACATTATCTGTTTAATTCCTTTAATTATTTGATAGCATCACTATTAATTGCAACCCATTGTCACCAACATGGGCATGAATCAAAGCTATTGTCCTACAGACATTTTTTTACTTTTCCCCAGTACTTAAGCGTTTTCGGGTTCTTGTAGCCGTTCGGACCGCCATTGTGGATACGGGCAAAGTCCTCGCATGTCGGGGTATGTCCAAGTCGGCCCGTCACGGCGTATCGTTCCATGTATCCCTGGACAGCGTCCTCGCTACAAGAGAAGGTTGCTGCGCATTTTTTCCAATCTGTTTAAGTCATAAGAAGATAATAAGGTGGCGGGTTTAGTAAGAGAGACGTCTGGTGTCATCTGGTCTTCATTATTGTATTTAATTTAAAAATGAGAGAAACATGAAAAGGGAAGGGAAATATTTGTTACAAAGTGATTGTTTAAGGGGATTGGAAGGGTGCAGCTTGACACACCCCTAAACCAACGCTCCGCCCCCGCCCACACCCTTAGAAAAACGATAAAAGAACAAAATGTATTTCAATGGACGATTAAACCCTCCTATGATTCAGATAGCCGACTGGTTGCAGTTTTAAAAAAAACTTCGTTGATTTGAAAACGTCAGTTCAATTGGTAGCTATAGGTAAAATGGGTCATAGGTTAACAACAAAATGTATAAACCATACAACCCTTGTTTACAAAAAGAGTTACCTTGTGCGATCCAGATCATTTTCTGGCAGGCAGTATACTTCACTGGTCATGTTGGAAATTAGGCTGTATGATTTTTTTCGTAATTTCCACATAAATTCAAGAGTTACAACAAATAACAGTTGAACAAATTTTGAGATGTGCCCCCCCCCCCACCTTTCTTCATATCAAAACTTGGTACAAACCAGACAGTGCAATCCCCATGAAATCTGAGATTTGATGTATTCTTCCATTGGGTCGTGTACAAATCGTACCTACAGTAAGTCCAGTCTCTATGGCTCTTGTAAACATGTGACGTCACAGGTTATACATGACTGTTCTATTGTGGGGTTGAATATAGGCTACATGTATAGTCTAAAGTCTTAAAAGTCTAACTAGCCTACATTTCCGCATATCATGATGGGAAAGGGTAAATGCTGATTGCTATATTATGATACCAATTATTATAATCTGGTGGGGAACAACGAATCTAAATGCCAGTCATGGCCAGGGTGTATTAAAAGGTCAGATGCATTTGTTTAGAACAAAACACCAATTGTTTTTTTTTATTTTTTTATTTATTTGTTAACTCAACATCTAACCACATATTACATACTACCGTAAACTTACCATCCATGAGCGATCCACCATTGCGTCTAGCGTCTTGCCAATAAGCCGATTTGATTTGATACGGTCCACACGATAGAGAGCCGACATCCATTCTACATACTGGGTTTGGCATCTGGCATCCTGATTCCACCTCACAAATGCAGCGAAGGCAATCTGATGGGACAGGTCCACTGGAAGTGACAGTGGGAACGTTCCCTTTGGGGAAAACATATACGGAGATGTGCCATATTAATAATGTGGGTTCCCACAACATTTCCATAATGTCTATTCACGTAAACTTATGTAACCGATTGAACTTTGTGAATCTTAATCACAAGTTATTCCTAGGATTGATTGAGTCAAACACAACACTCAACGTTGTACTATCAATATTGACAATGAATAAAACATGGGGCCTCTACTGCAATTATAGGATACTTTCAGTATGTTTGTATAGTTTTGTATAGGCTTTTATAGTACCCGAATTTTAGCTCTTGGGACTGACGGTCTCTGCACCTTGGTCTCCGAGGGGTGCAACAAAGGATAGGCTACGATACATGTAGGCCTACTTGAGCATGGCAGCCACAGGTTTAGGAAGAGTTTTCTTCATATTTCAACCGTCAATCTTTGCAAGAGAGATTCGTACAACTAATCCATTTAGGAGATACTATAATAGCTCTCGCCTTGTACTTTATTTAGAAAAAACACTGTGAAGTCATGTTTGGTAAACACAAATCCCCCCGCAAGACATGCAGCCCGTTTCGGGACATTTGCCTTTGTAGTCCAAAAACATTAGGCTTTTGGGGATCTCAAGACCAATCCAGACACCAAGTTTAGAGATAGCAGGCTTTGCCAAGTCCTTCTCTCGAGTAATCGCCCGGACAACATTTATTTTGTATTTGCCATAATGACCTTGTGGAGGTACTCTGTGGACACACAAATACCCCTTTAATGTGCTCCGTTCAGTGTAATGTTTATAGCCCATTGATTGCTCTCTTCTTGCGTACGAGTGCCAAATAATTCATTAATAATTTCGGAGCCAAGTATTACTTCTGTTGATACAAAACAATATCAGTCCTTACCTAATATGGCAAGAGCCATCGCTGAACAAAACAGGAGAAGATGCATCATTATTTGTAACAGTACAAACAAGTGATGTTGCCGCCAAAGCAAAAACTGTACGAGGAACTGGTTTGAAATCGAACTTGTACTGTCGACTGACTCCACCTAAATGAACTACAGCTTACCAACAACAATGAATCTCAGTCTGAATGAACGGCTTTGGCAGTGGCTATGTCCGGAACGCCGAAAAGTCCTATTCTTTATTCGTTGTCGTTGTAGCCAACAGCCAAAGCCATGTGGGGCGCATCATTGGAACACGGCTTCGATAAAGTATTATTATAATAAACCCGCTGAACCCCTGTACATTGGGAAAACCCATTGTACACACAGCTTACCAACAACAATGAATCTCAGTCTGAATGAACGGCTTTGGCAGTGGCTATGTCCGGAACGCCGAAAAGTCCTATTCTTTATTCGTTGTCGTTGTAGCCAACAGCCAAAGCCATGTGGGGCGCATCATTGGAACACGGCCTCGATAAAGTATTATTAAAAACCCGCTGAACCCCTGTACATTGGGAAAACCCATTGTACACACCGACAGATCAACATTCCAACCCTGACCCGACCTAACTAATGAATAATGTACAACCCATGCAAGCATCAAAGCAACAACTATCAAGCTCAAGAAATGAGGGCTTATTACACCCATCAGTTCTTTTAAACTAAAAAGTTTTTGATCACGATATTTTTTCACCATAGGCACTTTTATAAAAGGTATCGTACACGTTTGGTAATGACTCAAAACAAATATTAGCCTAAAAACTTACTTGGTATAACAAGCAACGGAGAGCTGTTGATATTATAAAACTTTTTAGGAAACGACTCCCTCTGAAGTTAAAGAAAGAGGCATTTCTCACTAAAAAAATAAAAACTTCTTGCTAGAAGTTTTTATTCCTATCTGAAAGCACACCAATTTGTACAACAAGGGTGTTTTTCTTTCATCATTTTCTTGCAACTTCGATGACCAAATGAGCCCAAATTTTCACAGGCTTGTTATTTTATGCATATGTTGGGATACACCAAGTGAGAACACTGGTCTTTGACAAACGTGTTCAGTGCCTTTAAGGCAGGGTATGATTAACATATTGTGGGATGAATTCGGGGAATTGCTTTTTGGGTAGTTTTTTACTTTTACAGTAGGCCTACATGTTACTTGTCTCTCAACCCTGCAGGGAGGGCCGCTCGTCAGCGCGTGCTGAAATGTTTTAATAGTTCCATTGTCTAAAAGGTATTGTACACTTTTGGTAACAGCTCAAAATCAGTGTCCATATTTTGTGTGATTCAACATATCCATGAACAAACAAACCTGTGAAAGTTTGAGCTCAATTGGTCATCGAGGTCACGAGAAATTAGTGAAAAGAGACCTTATGTGTTTTCTGTTTTTTCAAACATCGAGTTTTTATCGCGCGTGATAAAAACTATTGTTTTACTCATTTCTCAGAAACGATAGCATTTTAGGCAGAAATATTTTAAGGAACCCTTTCTACCATTACTTACTTTAAATCATGTAAGTTATGTGTGAATCTGTGAACATTTGTGTTTTTCGATCTTACCAATTGACTGTGCAAGTCTCGCGCGTGTCGGAACGAGAAAACACATCAAACGAAGAAATTTCTTTTCTCTGAAATCAAATCTTTGTTTTAAATTATATTCAATGATAAAATCTGAACAAAAAAAATATTCATTACATGTTTATAAATTCAGTTTTAGTTTTATAATAAATACACAAATAGTGCGTTAGTTATTATTAAAGCAAAATTAAAACTCTGGGACAAGGATGCTTATTTGATCTTAACTTTTCAGAAACAACTTACGTGGATTCGCAAAGGTCACACGGGCATAAAGTTAACGCTTGACGCAGTTTAAAGAGGACGCTGAAGCCTCAACAACCATATACTGCTATGAAAAGGCTTCGCGTTTTAACTACAGCATCTGGCGATTGTCATCGCGCATCCAAAACAAGCGTTTACATAAGTTTTGTGATCGGAGGTGAGCACAAAATTCATAATTTTTTGCAGCAACCGGAAGCTGAGGTCAAGTTTAATTCTCGGATTTTCTTCGTTATAATGTTGAATTGATTTCACTTTCCTATTTTTTATCACTAAGTATTACATTCCCAACAACATATATATTTTTCATGATCATAAACCACGCTAAACTAAAAAAATTGACAGAACAAAATCTTGCCCACGTAAATCTTCATATGGTTGGGACCACAATGGTCCCGGAAGTTCAAATATGCGCGAGACTTGCACAGTCTATAGTGTGCAGGGCCTTTAACTACCGGTAAGGCCTACATCGTCCCCCACAGCTCATGCCATGATATCCTAAGCTGGACCATGCCACACGTCTTAGAGGGGGGTGTCAATAGGGGGTCAGTGATTTGGTTAGGAGGGGGCAGGATGCCATCATCATTTGCGTATAAAATCGGTTTGTCAGTGGTAGATGAAACAAAATTATCATATTTAATTAATAAAAATAAACAATAAAGTTAAAATAACCCAGGCAATACCTGGACATGTAAACAACACACCAGATACAAAAAACTCGTTATAGATGCAACACAAACCCTCTTAATCCTATAATGGGAACAAAAACTTGTCATCGTGTGCTGGCAACGTACCACGGGGGCGTTGCAACAAAACAGGTCTCTTGCTTGAGGGTCTCAACTTTGTTTTGTTTTTGAGGGTTTTGTTGTTGGTTTGTTTTTGGAAAGGTTTTTTGTTTTGTTTTTTAGTGGTTTTTTTTTTGGGGGGGGGGGTCGGGAATGGTTTGTTATACTCCTAGAAAGGGGATTGCTGCGCAAAACTTGCATTAAACAAAAATCGTGTAAACATTTCAATGACACGGCTTTTGAAAATGTCTGATTTCAAAAGTTTTAATATTTTCACTTTAGCCAAGTAGCAAAGTCCAAATGTATAGCAGCGATGATCGTACTCCGATACCTGACCGGAGGGTTTTGTAAACGCATGAAAAATTTCAGAGGCAATAGAGAATTGACCGATTTACAGCACTACAAAAATCGACGGTCGATTTGTCTGCAATTCTCCAAAATAATGGCAAACAAAATTGCCATATTCTATGCATGTCCAGTGAATTATATCATAAACGGGTGGGACACGCTGTTGCCGGTAGGGAAACATCAGGCTGGTGTTAAAGCAAATTAAGAAAAAATATCAGTCATGGGTTGTACACGTGACTTTGTATTTTGGCTGGTAACCGTATTCTGGTAATCATAATTAATTGGTTGTGCTTAGCTACTTCTTGTGCTTAAGTAGCTCCATGGAATTACTAATCATGGGTAATAATGTAGGACAAGTAAACATTGAGCTATTTGCTGGTAACATGTCTCGCCGTGTAGAGATTAAAGTATCAACTCAATTCGTGATTTTTTGTCAGACTTTTTATTTACTTGCTCTTTCATGCTCTTGGATAACATCAGTTAGAATCACGTGTTCTGTAAAAGAATAACCGTAATCAATCCTAAACGAAACCAGAAACACATTATACTGTTTCGAAAACAACTTGTTTGAAATAAATCCATGAAATTGATTAAGGGTGACTGAACCATTTATTTAAAAAAAACTCACGTACCACAACCATTGTCTTAACATCAGGGTGAGTGTTTCTACTTTAGGTTTCGATCAAAACATTCATATGGAGTTGGGACTAGAAACCGATTGTGGTATAGACCATGTGACCTGTGACAGCACATTATTTACATAAGAGCCACAGCTAGAGCCTGGACTTCCTGCAGGCACAATTTGTACGTAGCTCAATGGAAGAAAGCATTAAACCTTATATGGTATGGAGATTGCACTGTCTGATTTTAATCAACTTTCGATATGAAGAAAGGGGGTGCAACTCATAACTTGTTCAGCTGTTACCTTTATATCCCTTGAATTATGTGGAAACTATGACACAATATGTACAATTTTCCATGGCTAGTGTACAGTATCTTGCCTGCCAGGAAATGCCGTGGAAGGTACAAGGCCACTCTTTTTGTGAACAAAGGTTACAATCATGGTCTAGAGCAACTCTTAATGCTCTTGATTTCCTCTTTTTCTCAAGTAATTTATTTTTTTCCCTTCCGATAAATTCACTTGTTATTTTATGATCGTAAAGGTGCCACCCATAATCAATGTTGGTAATTTCGTATTTGTGAGGTTAGTTCTTATTCGATGATTGACTTACAACTTAGGCCTAAGCTCTGAGAGTGTCTTAAATCTCGCTTAGAGAGATTTTGAGTTGCATGATTTTCTAACCATGAGAAAGGGTTGAAATGTCATTTTTAATCCTACTAGGCTTACAAAACATGTTCCCAAATAAAACATCACAATAATTGCTGATATACCAAAACAATTGCGTGTAACTTCGATGACCAATATTGAGCCCAAATTTTCACAGGTTTGTTATTTTATGCATAATGTTGGGATACACCAAGTGAGAATACTGGTCTTTGACAATTACCAAACGTGTCCAGTGCCTTTAAAGTTATACATTATCTGTTTAATTCCTTTAATTATTTGATAGCATTACTATTAATTGCAACCCATTGTTTCACCAACATGGGCATAAATCACAACTCTTGTACCTACAGACAGTTTTTTACTTTTTGCCAGTATATAAGCGTTTTCGGGTTCTTGTAGCCGTTCGGACCGCCATTGTGGATACGGGCAAAGTCCTCGCATGTCGGGGTATGTCCAAGTCGGCCCGTCACGGCGTATCGTTCCATGTATCCCTGGACAGCGTCCTCGCTACAAGAGAAGGTTGCTGTGCATTTTTTCCAATCTGTTTAAGTCATAAGAAGATAATAAGGTGGCGGGTTTAGTAAGAGAGACGTCTGGTGTCATCTGGTCTTCATTATTGTGTTTCATTTAAAAATGAGAGAAACATGAAAAGGGAAGGGAAATTTTTGTTACAAAGTGAGTGTTTAAGGGGATTGGAAGGGTGCAGCTTGACACGCCCCTAAACCAACGCTCCGCCCCCGCCCACACCCCTTAGAAAAACGATAAAAGAACAAAATGTATTTCAATGGACGATTAAACCCTCCAGTGATTCAGATAGCCGGCTGCGGTTGCAGTTTTCAAAAAAACTTCGTTGATTTGAAAACTTCAGTTGTCAATAGTAGCTATAGGTAAAATGGGTCAACAACAAAATGTATAAACCATACAACCCTTGTTTACAAAAAGAGTTACCTTGTACAATCCAGATCATTTTCTGGCTGGCAATATACTTCACTGGTCATGTTGGAAATCCTATATAATTTTTGTCATAATTTCCACATAAATTCAAGAGTTATAACAAATAACAGTTGAACAAGTTTTGAGATGTGCCCCCCCCCCCCCACTTTCTTCATATCAAAACTTGATACAAACCAGACAGTGCAATCCCCATCTAAGATTTGATGTATTCTTCCATTGGGTCGTGTACAAATCGTACCTACAGGAAGTCCAGGCTCTATGGCTCTTGTAAACATGTGACGTCAGAGGTTATACATGACTGTTCTATTGTGGGATTGAATATACATGTATAGTCCAAAGTCTTAAAAAGTCTAACTAGCCTATTTCCGCATATCATGATGGGAAAGGGTAAATGCTGATTGCTATATTATGATACCAATTATTATAATCTGGTGGAGAACAACGAATCTTAATGCGAGTCATGGCCAGGGTGTATTAAAAGGTCAGATGCATTTGTTAGAACAAAACACCAATTGTTTTTTTATTTATGTTTTGTTTTGTTAACTCAACATCTAACCACCTACAACTACCGCAAACTTACCGCCCATGAGAAATCCACCCTTGAGTGTAGCGTCTTGCCAATAAGCCGATTTGATTTGATACGGTCCACACGATAGAGAGCCGACATCCATTCTACATACTGGGTTTGGCATCCGGCATCCTGATTCCACGATACAAATGCAGTGAAGGCAATCTGATGGGACAGGTCCACTGGAAGTGACAGTGGGGACGTTCCCTTTGGGGGAAAAAAAAGATATACGGAGATGTGCGATTTTAATATAGTTATATGTTTGTAATACCTGTCGATTTGCTGTTGGGCTTCCCACAACATTTCCATAATGTCTATTCCCGTAAACTTATAACCGATTGAACTTTGTGAATCTTAATCACAATGTTATTCCTAGGATTGATTGAGTCAAACACAACACTCAACATTGTACTATCAATGTTGGCAATGATTAAAACATGGGACCTCTACTGCAATTATAGGATACTTTCAGTATGTTTGTATAGTTTTGTAGGCTTGTATACAGTACCCGAATTTTAGCTCTTGAGACTGACGGTCTCTGCACCACTCTCGGTCCAGTCCAAGCGGGGAGCCCTTGGTCTCCGAGGGGTGCAAAAAAGGATAGGCTATGATACATTTACTTGAGCATGGCAGCCACAGTTTTAGGAAGAGGGTTTTCTTCATATTTCAACCGTCAATCTTTGCAAGAGAGATTCGTACAACCAACTTACATTGTGGTTTAGGAGATACTTAATAGCTCTCGCATTGTACTTGATTTACGAAAAACACTATTATAAAGTCATGTTTGGTAAACATAAATCCCCCGCAAGCCATGCCATGACATTTACCTTGGTAGTCCAAAAACAAATAGGCTTCTGGGGATCCCAAGACCAATACAGACACCAACTTGTTTAGAGATAATAGGCTATATGCCAAGTCCTTCTCTCGAGTAATCGCCCCAGCAACATTTCTTTTGTATTTGCCATAATGACCTTGTGGAGGTACTCTGTGGACACAAACCCCTTCAATGTGCTCCAATGTTTAGAGCCCATTGATCATGCTCTCTTGCGTATGAGTGCCAAATTATTCATTTATCATTTCGGAGCCAAGCTCTCTATAAAGTAACTTCTGTTGATACAAAACAATATCAGTCCTTACCTAATATGGCAAGAGCCATCGTTGAACAAAACAGGAGAAGATGCATCATTATTTGTAACATACAAACAAGTGATGTTGCCGCCAAAGCAAAAACTGTACGAGGAACTGGTTTGGAATCGAACTTGTACTGTCGACTGACTCCACTTCAATGAACTACAGCGTACCAACAACATTGAATCTCAGTCTGATTGCATGAACGGCTTTGGCAGTGGCTATGGCCGGAACGCCGAAAAATCCTATTTTATTCGTTGTCGTTGTAGCCAACAGCCAAAGCCATATGGAAGTCGCGCATCATTGGAATTAACACGGCCTCGATAAAGTATTATTCCGAGTTATGGGAAAACCCGCCGATCCCCTGTACATTGGGAAAACCCAACTTCGATGACCAATTGAGCCCAAATTTTCACAGGCTTGTTATTCATGCAAATGTTGGGATACATCAAATGAGAACACTGGTCTTTGACAATTACCAAACGTGTACGATGCCTTTAAGGTAGTTCTTTCTGTATTTTTTATTTTTATTTTTTATGTTTTTATTTTTATTTGGGGGGGGGGGCTTTTTAATGTATCGAACCATTTATTTCTGCATTTTTTCGATATCATTAGGGAGGGACCAGTGGGGGGGGGGGGGTGATTGTTCTGACGCCCGATCTCCCTCCCCCGGTTACGCCCACTGCAGTAAGCCTATTTCCTGGTTGCGAAATGACAATGCGGGGAATTTCCGTCCCTGTAAACACGTACATGTACATTGTTCGTAGGCCTAGTTTCTTAAACAATCCAAACCGTTTCCTTTTGCATTATCGGTTGTTTTTATGTTGTTTTCGCTCTTGCGACACATTCCTGTTATTATAGAACGCGCCAATTTTGAGTGTTGGGCTTTTTGAATATAATTTAGTACGAATGTATATATACACTCATTTTTGATGTTACGGACACGTGCTTCATTTTAATGAAGACAATAGAAATATTGAAGACTTACGGGAGCGTTAAAGGAACATTTAGACAAATAAAAGAAAGTCACAATTGTGACCTATATCTCATAATTATGATTTAGCATAAGTCGATACTTATGATATAAACATAAATATATTACTTGTACCAAGTCCTAATTATAAGATGCAAGGCATAATTATAATGACTTTCATTTTATTTCTCTCTCAATGTCTAAATATGACCCCGATGAAATAAACATTGTTACGATCATCGGTCTTTGGAATACATTAGAACTTTTCTCGACAGGCGAGGCGCGGGGGCACTTTGGACGGGGGTTGGTTGGGGTTTGATGTCAATAATAGGATTATACCACCACCATAAACCCGCCCGAACTACCCATTATCAGTGGTTAGATTTAGATAGTTTAAGCAAGATCAGGCACCGTACTTGTCTTGAGAAGCACAAATTACACCAACAGTCTCCTTGAATGAATTATTTCAACCTAGTATCCGTCATTATCAGTTGCACATTATCAGTTAGCTTGTTGTACACGAAATTCCAATATGTACCGTAATGATTCCACTGGTACAAACAATGCAGTTGAAAATAGGCGGTTATTTTTAAACCCTGGAATTCCACGAATAAAGTTGACATGAAGCATTTCCGTTAATTGCGAAATGAAATCTTCCCAGTTCAAATGGAGTGACTCATTTATAAAGGGACATTTGTAATAGTTTCGATGATCGAACCTTACTCCCTTGTGATCCTCAATCGGAGGGTTACGAGTCTTTTGTACATGTCATATAGGGGCTCCATGAAATGTGAAGGAGGATTTCTTTGTGCAAATTGCTGAATTCAAAATATCTATAGGTCGAGAGGCAACTCATTCACAACTTACTGCTAAGTTATCTACATGTATAATCTCGTAGTAATTTCTCTAAATCTATGCCACCTTTAGGTTTTCCATTTTGAAGTGCGTTTATTTGCAAATAGTATAAGTAGTCCACACAATGTTTATAAGAAATGTATAAGAAACACAAGTGCCAATGTACATTATCTTGGTCAAAATAAGCTTTACAAAATATGACACAAATCAAAGTAACGTTTTTGATAGCTTTGGGTTTTAATAATGTGCGCTATTTTAAAATCAATAATTGAGCAGAAGAGATAATAATGTCCGACAGATCAAACGAAAGAGACACCGCTTTAACACAAATCTAGAGAAATTGCAGTTGAACTGACTTCTTGTGATAATTTGCACACTCGTCTCCATAAGAAATTAATTGATCACATTCAAAAACTGAGACCACTGTTTAGTTTTCTCAATCTGAGTTTGTTTGTCTTCAATCTGAGTTTGTACATCTGAATCCAACATTGCTTTCTCATTAGCTTCTTTTTGTGAGATGATACATTAAATGCGAGGGCTGGGCCAACCAAAGAGCTGCTCATACAAAATAAGAAAAGTAAAAAATGAAAACGTTCACATAGGCCTATTACACAATGCCAAGCAGAATCAGGTTTCCCAAATTGTCATGTAATGTGTATGTTCCAGACAAATCTAGTCAGCAGTAGAACCAGCTCAAGCAGCTGTTTGGAATTAGGCCCAAATGTTATCTTTTTGACATTGATTTTGAGCGAGATACGAGGTATTTATGATGCAAGTTAACTACAAAGTTCATACCAATACCAATCCTCCAGAGAGATATTCGCTTCTGAAATACTGTCAAAGTTTGGAAATTAAAACTTGACCCCCACCCCCCCCCCTTCTGAAACGCACTGTAGACGTTCACATGTTGGTTGGATGGCGAGTTTATTAAAAACTTGAGAAATTAAATAAATGTACTCTTCCCAATACAAACGACAGTGTACCTTTAACACCCATAGAAAGTGTGAGAATGAAAACCTTTGAAACAAATCCATGAAATTTAATAAGGGTGACTGAACCATTTATTAAAAAACCTCACGTACCACAACCATTGCCTTAACATCAGGGCGAGTGTTTCTACTTTTGGTTTCGATCAAAACATTCATGTGGAGTTGGGACTAGAAACCGATTGTGGTATAGAACATTGTGACATGTGACAGCACATTATTTACGTAAGAGCCACACAGCTAGAGCCTGGACTTCCTGCAGGCACAATCTGTACGTAGCTCAATGGAAGAAAGCATTAAACCTTATATGGTATGGAGATTGCACTGTCTGATTTTAATCAACTTTCGATATGAAGAAAGGGGGTGCAACTCATAACTTGTTCAGCTGTTACCTTTATACCACTGACCATGTGAACAAACATGCATCTAAATTGGCCACGGCCCATGGCCTATATACAGCTCAAAGGTAGAAAGCATTCAATCTTATATTGTATGGGGATTTCGCTGTATAATTCTGTCAACTTTTGATATGTTAACTTTTGATATGAAGAAAAGGGGCTTATCTCAAAACTTAATCAGCTGTTACTTTTATAACACTTGAATTTATGTTGAAATTAACTTATGACACACTATGCAAAAAAATCCCATAGGCCTATGACCAGTGTGGTATCTTGCCTGCCAGAAAAGCCATGGAAAGTGCAAGTTCATTCTTTTTGTAAACAAAGGTTACATGGTGTATATTAACCACGCCCGAATACATACACACACTTCCATTAAAGTACTGGTGAATTTAAAAAGTACATGTAATACGCTGAGTATTCCAAACCATGGTTAGTGTTGAGTTATTCTAATCAATCATACTAATAAATGTTTCTAGTCACTGTAACCTATAACCTCATTATAGACCCCTTGCCTATGACGTCACAAGCTCAATCAACGCCCTCACTGAGACTTGTTAGACCTCAGCAGTGGTGGCCAAGGCGAGGGATCTATTGAAAGTATTCAAATACATTTACTTTTCCGTAAACCAATATTTTGCCTGCTTTCAATATGTCACAAAGTATGTGTAATATCGCAATATCAATGGACATCTTTCTACTTTTGTATTTCCTCATTTGTTATACCCTTTACCACTCATAGCCATCACCTTGTGTGGCCTGTTTTGACGACATTGTTTTTGGCAACTTCCCATATCAACAACAAAATGTAATACATACCCAATGACTGTATGACTATTTGTGGGTGCTTGTTAAAAACAGTTTTTATACAAGTAGCAAATTGGCATTTGTCACAGTACATGTATTTTCCACTACAAAAAAAAGACCCATCCCCAATCAAAGTAGAAAAATAAACACTAGAAACAGGTTTTCATAAAACAGATAAAAGATAAACGTAGCAGCGAAACAGCAAAATACATGTGAATGGTTCTCTGTTTACTTATTCAATTATTTAACCATGTATTTCACACATTGTACAGTAAAAGGCTTCGCCAACTAGTGCATGTATTTCGCATTTGAAAAAATCCTTTAGTTGAGCAACAGTTTGCAACAGCATAACATTGTTAATTTTGCATCGGTCTAGTCCTAGTACTTAAACAAAGCATTGTACTAAAAAAATCATCCACACTTGATGAAAAGAATTTATAAGAAAGTAAAGCATCAGCTTGCCTTTATCATCGGCAACATTGATAAAATTACCAGTAGCTCATGATGTGTCTGAAGAATTTATTAAAACTTTGAATAAAAAACAACTATTAAAATATAACCTAACAGTTGGACGATTCAGAAAACAGTGAGCTTCTGAGAGTTTGACCTGTGGAGAGAGTTTTCAAAGTGTTTTGCAGTAAATTTGAGTTTTGCACTGCACAAAAAATGTCAAAGCGTGTTAATTTCACTGTAAACCACCCACCCACTGATAAACCATCTTTATTTTTCTAAGATAAACATTGATCTCACATTTTTTAGGCCCGGTACTTCACAGAGGCAAATGCTTCCATACCCCCTTGGTCATTGCCTGGATGCCTTTTGAAATATTCCAGTACAAATTTAAATTTCCCTCTTAGAGGTGCACTGTACTTGGGAAAAACTGCCTTGCCAAACAAACACAAACTCTGTATGTACTTGACAAGAGATGTTGACCCCCACCCCCCTTTTTCCCTTTGGCAAAATCTTGCTGGTCCAGTGTATTGAGAATCGCCCGAAAAGCAGAACTAGACTAAATATTTACAGGTAGAAGAAAATTTGCATATATACAAAGGGTTATATGATGAACATAGGCAATTAAGGCCGTTTCTGAAATGACGTCTTAAGCTCTGGGGAGACTAGTACACAGTGCTTCCCAAGACATCTCCTCAGTCATCAAATCAATCATTTCCGATACAACTTTTGCATCTCTAATGACCAGATGTATAGAATATGTTATACAGGTTTCTTGCAGTCGATGAAGCAGAAGCCATAGTGGTGGTGGGTGCACTGGCACTGGCTGAGATGGGAGGAGGGGCTTTTGGTTTGGGAAGCAAACTAGGTAAGGAATAGATATCATCCATACCAGGTACACATACATCCTCTTCATCCATGTCCTCTAGTGACACAGGCTGGGGCGGCGGTAAAGCGGGCTGGGGCGGCGGTAGAGCGGGCTGGGGCGGAGGCAAAGCAGGCTTGGGCGGGGGCAGAATGGGCTGGGGCTGGGGCGGGGGCAGAATGGGCTGGGGAGGCGGCAGAGGGGGACGAGGCAGCAGAGCAGGCTGGGGGGGCAGAGTGGGCCCAAATACATCACTTTCTTCTTTAGATTTGACGTGCACAACACTTGGAGGGACTGGTTTCACTTGAGCCTGCTGCTTCTTGGCATCTTGATCTCCATTGTCTACGTTTTTGCCTCCAAAGGCATCAGCAATATCTGATGGTGTTAACTTGCGAGTTAAAGCAGTCTTTTTACTCTCCTCTTCCTTATCCATTACTACAGGAAGTGTGTCAAAGGTCAATAACTTCTTAGAAGTACCAGGAAAGAGATTCTGTGTTGTTAGCTTACTAGCAGCTGGTATCTTTGCTGTTCCTGTTTTTCGAAGGGCAAACTTACTAGGACCTCTCATTTTGCCAACCATAGGTGCAAGTTTGGCTGCAAGGGCTGCTTTCTTTAAGGCAACAGTACGTTCAGCAGCAAGGTTTTCACTTGGGGTAGGCTTAGCAGTTTCCTTTTCAGCAGCAATTGGTTTGTAACTCACATTTTTTGAGCTGGAAGAAGTCTCAGGCTTGGGGACTACTTCAGATGGCAACTTCACAGGTTTACTCTCGGGTGCAATGTCTGCAGCACTGGTGCTTTTGTCGATGTTTTCTTCATCCTTCTTGTTGAAGTCAAAGACCCCAAACCCTCTTTGTCCTTTAGTTTCCACCTTTTTGATTTCTTGGGCATCTACCTTTTGTTTCTTGTACATCTCTTCATCCTCCTCCACATCTCCATCTTCCTGCTTGCGTTTCAATTCTCTCTCCTTGCGCATTGCAATTTCCATCTGCTGTGCTCGGGCTGCTGCTTTGTCAATTTTGAGCTTCCTCTCATAGTAGTTGTTATCCTCAATGTATTTCTGAAAAACAGAAGAAACAGAAATAAGTCCAATCATTTAATAAGTCTTAAAATATCACTCCCAATATCATTCCTGGTGAAGGATAATTTGGAGTCGGCAAAATGTACCCTAATGGTGTACCTTCCCCTGGACTCTTATTTCCAAATCAAAACATTAAGACCCATTAAAGTGTGCGGTTTTGTTTCCTTTAGACATTACCATAAAGCATGTGGGAAGCCACGCTTTGAAAATCATGTATGAGACTTGCCAGGTCTATTGGTTAATATTACTGCTATGGTTTTGGCTTAATTCTGTTGGTGTGAGTTATGTCATTATGGTATTACAGTCATTGTGATAAATTCTGTACAAATTTGTGAAGTTAGTCTTAAAAGGAACTTGGAAGGTGTATTGCTTGGGTAGGTAAATCAAGTGATTTGCAATGGCACCAACAGGAGTTAAAGTACACTTAAAAAAACAAAAACATTGTCAGAGCGAAAAACTTCACAGGTGAATCAGGGCTACAGTGCATGTGTACTCAGGAAGTTTTCAAAGCTTTTTTTTAACAAAGATTATGATTAAATAAACATATTGTATATCATGAATGCATACCCTTTGATAGAAGAGAAGTATTGTTTGATTTATAGTTATTTGAGTTAAATCCAGTTCATAAGTACACTCGGATACAAACATGAAATGTCTCTTAAACAGTTGTTTGTACTACATTACTTGTTTGTTTTTGGGCAGGTTTTACTTTTCTGTTCCATTTCTATGATGCTCAACTTCATTTTTCCCCCCAATTGCCTTTACTAATTACTCTGAATAAATTAATTTGTTAATATTGGGGCTACCTAACCCGCCATTTTCTTCAATGGCAACTGATTCATAGAAATGAAAAGACCACATACACACACACACAAATCTAATACCTAACCAAATAATAGTTTTCACATTTCCAATCCCATATTTCTTCTTGGTGACAAGCTTGCTTTAAACAAAAAGTTGTTTTAACTAACATTAATAAATATCACTACAGTTAGGCCTGACGGAGTAACATTCTCTAAGCAGCGCATATTCACTCATGATGATAACTAACATCCTACCTCGTAAGTTTTGTTGTGTTGCGAGCTCTTCACATGCTCTGTAGCGCAGACCCCGTCACCGAAGAACCCTTTGCATAGACGGCAGAAAAACCCATTCACTGGCATCACAAACTCAGTGCCTTGAATGAACAAAAGTGTGTGAAACAAAAATATAAAATTAAAACTGGAAGCGTGTTTTGCTATTCTGGCAATAAACTCTTGTTAACATTTGACACAACAGACAAAAGAGTTGAAAAAAACAAAAAACAAACATGTGTTAAACAATTAAGTAACGAGAAAACTGTTTTCAAATATAAAGAAGAACTCATTCAATAATTTTATAAATTATAAACATTGAACAAAAATTTTGTTTTTAAAGTTGATTTCCACGGGTTTTTTTTAATTGAATGTGTTTTTATAAAATTACAGCAGTTAAAAAAAAAAGGACTTTCTCTCTAATTGTGCAAGAAGCAAGTGAGCCAGATCTGTCCTTGAATACTAAGTCATTAATGTCAATCTAATTTCAATGGATGAATCATGTTTCCTCTAAGCTCCCTGATAAAGAAGCTAGTATTGCCTCAGGAATACTAACAAACTTTTGTTCCAGGAACATTTGATGTCATTTCTCTATGCTCAGTGATTCTGAGTTTTGTGGAAAAACCAAATCTCCTCCAAATAAATTTCAATTCTACACCAAACCTCTAAACCAAGGGTGTAATCCTGCAAAAACAAAAAACCTGAAAGATGGGCAGCATTCTACTCTTGTTTTCAGGATGAAACCCTCGGAACTTTCGGGGAGTTTATACATTGACGGACTTTACAGACTCTCCACATGTTCTGTGCATTTACTTTAACAAAAAAAATGGAAATTTGGAGACACATTCACATCTATAAGAAAATTTGAAAGCAAATCAAGATCTATGAGAAAACAAAAACAACAGGCCTCACCTGAAAGACTTTGATAAGATATCACTTGTAGACTGTTAAGTTAGTCAAATCTTTGATTTCAAAGGATTTGGGCTTGGTAAGGCTGAGACATTTATGAAGGAACTTAATCAACAATGGACTCAAGCTCTTGTGTTTCTGATCAGCAGAGTGTGGGTTTGAGTCCCAGTCCTTAAGCAAGACACTTAACCAATATTGCTTCAGCCTTCGTATGGGATGCAAAGCTGTAGGTCCCATATGTTTTGTTATGTACATAAAAGAACCCAGTACACTAATCGTTAAGAGAAGGGGTTTGCCCCAGTGTTCCTGGCAGCGGCTGCAGAGTGCGCCTCAGCACCTTGTAAACCATTATAAGATGCTGCATAATAATAATAATAATAATAATAATAATGGATATTTCTTTTGTAGTGCGCCATATCTGTCAGAAAGATACTCCTGGCGCATAGAAAACGAACTCTGCTAATGACGGTACTTAAAGCCAATAAATTGTTCTTATAATTCAAAAAAGTTTTAAAAACTGTCTTTCAAACTTTTCTTTAAATAAGCACTTGAAATGCCCGAAGATAAGGTGTGCTGTATAAAAACTACAATAATTATTAATAATAATGGGGATGCACACTAAAAAATACAAAGATAATGAATAACAACTCCACTACCAGTAACAGAGCTTCTTACCTCTGATTGGAGCATCAATAGTGTTTCCTGCTGGCTTCTTTGTTTTCATCAGCGTTTCTGTCATCCAAGGACGATCATATGGGTCACATTTCTGGTAGACCATTACATCAAAAAGATCGAAATGACAAAACGAACAAGAAAAAGAACAGATTGATCATCAATACAGATGTTACATATGCATGCACTACCCAGTAATAAGTAAACAATTTCACACTTATCAATATTTACTATAATATTTTTGCATTGTAAAAAGATAAAGGAGTTTTAAGTGCTGAATAACTTTTATGAAATTCATAATTTGCACTGATTTGCATTGTGAGAGATATTACCTTTCAGTTACTTTGAACAGCCTCCAAAAAGGGCGGATTTTTGTTTCAAATGCTGAGACATCAAGCTGGGCAGCCTATTCCTTTTACAATCAATGCCAGCAGGAGTATAATCAATTTGTACACTTGTTCTCTGAACTCGAAGAATTATATTGTCATGTGTACATAGAGAACATGTTGGCATTTTACCTGTAAATACATTCTTGTCCTAAACCACACAGTTTGCACCTCAAACCCCTTCCTTTTTTGTACCCGTACTCCTTTTTGTTTTCAAGTTAATAGATAATGCATATAAACAGTTAACACATCTCATTTGTGACAAAATAGATCAAATTGAATTATTGCAATGCAGTGTTTCTTACATTTATAGTACTTCTGCATTTTATTTGTATTATTTTAGATTTTGGGAGAACCAAATTGCTCCATTAAAAGCACTGAACACATTTGGTAGTTGTCAAAGACCAGTATTCTCACTTGGTGTATACCAACATATCCATAAAATAACAAGCCTGTGAAAATTTGGGCTCAATTGGTCACCGAAGTTGCAAGAAAATGATGAAAGAAAAAACACCCTTGTTGTACAAACTTGTGTGCTTTCAGATAGGAATAAAAGGCTTCAGGCCTGAAGTCTTTTATTATTTTAGTGAGAAATTACCTCTTTCTCAAAAACTATGTTACTTCAGAGTGAGTCGTTTCTCACAATGTTTTATACTATCAACAGCTCCCCATTGCTCATTACCAAGTAAGTTTTTATGCTAATATATAATTTGAGTAATTACCAAACGTGTACAGTGCCTTTAATAAGATTCATGGATATGTAGAAATTTGAATTTAAATAACAATCAGTCGTTTGTTTTGAATTGTAACACTCCCGGAGTTGAATACACATTGTACCTTCCCTCCACAAACAGAATCTACCAAGCAATATCACAAAGTCTTACTATTTCAATTAACACATTTTTTAGAAAGCTGTGTTTACTGCAAAACAACCTAAACCTGCATGGCCCATTTTATACAGATCTTAAGCGGTAAAACTTGCTGTGAAAGGAAAAGCTTTGCTCAGTAGAAATAGGTAATAGACAAGGTTTGAATGTGTTGTGGTTTGTGACTGGCTCTCAGATCATTTGTGAACAGCAATCTTAGGTTACAATTTCTGCTCAGATCAGCTCTATGAAATTCGGACCCGTCTAGAATCTAAATGACACTCAAAGTTTGGAAGTTTCTGTTATGTTTCATCATTTGTAGATACATTTTGAAACATAAACAATCTCCACTGAACTTAAGAAAGAACTCTCCGCAGCGCACGCAATTGACTTGTTTTTCTTCATCATTAACTGCAGCCAAGCTGACTTTTTGTGTACACGCGTCTACAACAGAATCTTTTGTGAGGCTCGTTCATCTCAAATATGTGGAACCCCACTTCCTCAAGAGTTTTGTCATGTCAATCACAGGGTACATGACAACAAGCTATGCTGGAAAAAGACTACTGAATTAGTGCATAAAGATAGGCACCCTCTGATTTCAATGAAAACCAAGTAACCTGCGTTAAGACACATCCACCACTTGCGAGATGACCTCCTATAAGGAAATAAAAATTGAAAAGGCAAAATCAATACTAAGGAGCCACAAAACACAGGCTTTGTCATTCTCATCTGTTGTAATGAAGCAAGAAATGTGCATTTCAACCGAAACCACCTCATGTGTTGCCCACTCACCTGTATGTGTTTCTTGGAGTGTAAATGAATGAAATAGTTGTTCAGGTTATCAGCATGCATGTCACAGGTCTTGCACCAGTGGTTTCCCGGATCGTAATAGTTGAACTCAAAACGCAGTGACTTTTCAACCTTCTCCGTTGAGGCTTCTGGCTGCTGTAGATAAAAAGTAGATCAAGATATTCCTGACTATAAGTAATGATTTAAGTACTTGTACTAGGGTTGATACATGTTTGTTCCTCATTTATATTAAATCTGTTATATTTTAATATATAAATATTTAACACAGTTTACTTTTAAGTAGTGCATTTCAAACATTTTCTTCCCTAATTAGAATTACATTATCATTAGAATGGAGTTACATCTGCTTTCTCCGATCAAAACTATGACCAGAATTACTATAAAATCCAAGCACATAACAACATGCTGTCTTGTGGATTGCAAACAAATTTGTTTACCTTTTGATTACTGGCCTGTGCTTTCTTTTCCTTTGAATCCCACTTTGATTTAACAGTCTCCTTGACTGCTTGAGTTGACTCCTTGACTGCTTGAAAATCCTTCACAGAGTCCTTCACAGAGTCCTTGGAAAGCCTACGTTCCTTGGAGTCTCTTGATTCAGAGTGATCGATGTCCTTAGAGCTTCTGGGTCTCTCCTTAGAAAATACATGTCCCCTTTCCTTAGATCTACTGCGACTCCTTTTCCTACTTTCATCAACTCGTTTATTCTTTGTTTCTTCTCGTTCTTGGTTCATTTTCCTTCGAAGGTATCTCAACTGATCAGCTACGTTATCTTGGCTTTGCTTATTTTGAAGTAAGGCAGTTTCTTTCTGCCCATCCTTCTGCCGCCTCTGTCTTGATATCTCTCCTTGCTGTTTGCAAAGATTTTCAAGTTCTGTTTCTAGAATATCTATCCTTGTTTGGTACGGTAGACTCTCAAATCTTAGTTTTTCTTCCCGTTCCCTCTCTTTCTCCAATTCTTTCTCTCTTTCTTTTCTAGCTTCTCTTTTCCTCCTCTCTTCCCTTTCTTCTTCTTCCTTTTTCTTGCGTTCCTCTTCCTTTTTCTTGCGTTCTTCTTCTTCTTTCCGCTTGCGCTCTTCCCTCCTGCGTAGCTTCTCATTCTCAATTAGCTCCTCAGCTTCACGGCGTAGACGACGTTCTTTCTCTCTTTCCGTTTCCAATGGCTTTATCAGCTCCTCTGGGTTTGTCAATCCTTGGTAGCGCCGCTCAATCTCAAGTATTCTCTTCTGTCGTTCATCAAGATATGCTTGTTCTGAGTTTGGAAGCAGAACAACCCGATTGGACCCAGAGGACGAGCCACCTGCTGTGTTTACAGAAATGAAGATATTTTCTGGTTGAAAGCTTTGAGTATCTCGGACAGCGGCAGGAGCTGCTACAGGAAAGGAATCTTGGGTATTTACAAACTGCACAGTCTGTTGAATGGGAGGATACTGAGGAGCAGGCTGAGGAGGATAATACGCCTGCTGTTGGGTCGGTGCCGCTTGATAAGGCTGATTATACCCGCTGCTTTCTTGGTATTTCACTTCCTGTGTCTGATAAGATCTATCAGATGGCGGTGGCTGTGTAACCTCCCTTGGTGGATACTGGCCAAAAGCTTCCTGGTTTGGGATTTCTGCCTTTTCTGTAACATATTTATCTTCTGTTGCTTGCACACTTTGTGCCTGGCTGCTGATATTAGTAACGATGGGAGATTTAATTTTTCCTTTCTCTTGTTGTTTCGGTTTATCTGGTCTCTTTTCTGATTGTGACCTGGCTGAGTCTGAAGCCGTATCCTTGGTTTTTGAGAGCTCACGTCGATGTTTTGATACATTACTCTTTGCATCTTGAATGAAGTCATTCAACTCTTGGTCTGTCTTCATTTTTATGCCACTGTCTAAGAAAGAGGCTGTCTCATTAAAACCTATGTTTAAGGATTCTTCAGTCAGAGGTGCAGCAGTCTTTTCCACAGGTGTCAACACTTTTTTTCCACTTGGCACTTTAGGAATCTTTTGTTTTGGTTGAGTTTCTGGCTTATTCGATTTAGTTTTCTTTGATTTACCTTGCTCTTGTTGTTCTTTCTGTTCCTTGATCTTCTGGGCAAGGCTAAAATCAAAGCCTATGGCTGACAGAATATTCTTAATCTGATCATCACTTGGGGCTTCCACTTTTTGCTCTGGCTGCACTAATTGGACTTTGGGTAGTTTTGCAGTCTCTTGAGTTTCGGAGCTACATGACAATCTACTAGATGATGGCAATTTTCCAGATGTCATCTTCTCTTGCTCCTTTGGTTTTTCTTCAACTCCATCGCCATATAAGAAAATATCTTCATCTTCCAATGAACCAAATCCAGATATAGACCTGCTTGGCTCTGGGGCCTTTTCAACTGGTTTTGCCATGGAGAGATTTTCTTGTTGAGACTGAGCTTGACCAAATGTGTTTTGAGTTTGATTAAGCAAGTAAGACAAGTGAGACTGTGCTTCTGGGTTTTGCACTGATGATGTCATACTTTGTTTATGATCCTCAAGTTGTTTCTGTAATTGCTCAAACTTGGACAGTGCTGCTGAATCCGCGCCAGGGAACAGATTCTGCGTGCTTACAGATGGTGTTGTAGAGGTATGACCAATGTTGTGTGCCAAGTCCCAGATTTTACTTGTGGTCATATTGTCAAGTGTCAGCGCTGCAGAACTTGTGGCCTGGGACACCCCTTGATATGTGTGATGAGGAACTCCAGAGTACATCTGTTGAGGTTGTGACAATGGAAGAGTTGGCACAGCCTGCACGAGAGGTTGTTGTGCTAACTGCTCTGCCAACTGCATAGCCAACTGCTGTATGGACTGCTGCTGTATGGACTGCTGCTGCATCGACTGCTGCTGTATCGACTGCTGCTGTATCGACTGCTGCTGTATCGACTGCTGCTGTATCGACTGCTGCTGTATCGACTGCTGCTGTATCGACTGCTGCTGAGCAATGTTGTATGGTTGCTGGGATGCCGCTGGATAAGGCTGTTGGGAAACTGGAGGATATGACTGCTGTTGCAGCTGATGAGACACTTGTGGATACGATTGTTGTGGTGGAAGCATCTGAGGTATGGGTGCAGAGTAAATAGGTGGTTGTTGAACCATCTGCTGTGCCAACATTTGTAAATCAATGCTTTGACTTATACTAGAGAATGTCGGTGTGACAACTGGGGCCGGAGGTTGATACATCCCTGTTAAACTGCTCAGCAAATTTGTAATCTTGTCGGGTGTTAATTCGGGTGGAGCAGTAGAAATTGGTTGTTGAAAGGCTGTCCCAGTCACACTTTGACCAGGGTCGTGCATCAGAATTTGTTGGGGTGGCTCTGGCTCTGGAATGGCTTGGGTAGTCATAGGCGATTGATCATGTTGGGGAGGAGTGAGCAACTGATGTGGCTGATGAAACAATTGCTCCTGTAGAGCTTGTGTTTGATTTGGTTCTGGCTGAAGAGGTGCAAGAATTTGTTCAGGCAGGCTAGGTGCAAGAATCTGTTCTTGCTGGTGAGAAGCACTCATTTGTTGTGGCTGAAGAGTTACAGGAATCCACCCTGGTTTGATGTCCGATACTGATGTCTGCACAGTCACCGGAGACTGGGATGCAGTAACTGGGGGAGACTGCCCAATGGGGAATAGGGGAACCTGTTGTTTAGGAGCTTCTTGGGTAACTGTACTCTCTGCTCGATTTACTTTGGACTTCTTTAGAATTGACTTTTTCAAAATTGATTTGAGTGCCTTTGGCGGCTCTGAAACATCAGGTGCACACTGTATAGATTGGGCTGAGCTAACAGTGTCCGGGGATTGGGATGTAGATGGTGCAAATCGGGATTTTGATGGCAAAGGTATTCCTGGTTTCTGCGATTTGGATTGCTTCATTCCTTCACTATTTTCGGTGCTTTGTTTTCTGGAGTCGTTTTTACCAAGAAAGTGATATAGTGGAGAAACATCACTGGGAGGCAGGGTACTGGTTTTACTCGTCCGCTCAGCCAAAAAATCCTTATCTTTCCGCGGATCACGTGGTCTGGATGATTCTTTTCCCTTGTCATCACGACGGTCGCTGTCTGCATCTCTACCCCTACCTTTCTCTCTTTCTTTTCTTTGGTCATCATGATATGACCTGTCCTTATCACGATCTCTACTTTCCCTATTTCCCCTTTCATGTCGACTCCCTCTTTGGTCACTATCTCTCTCCCTCTCCTTACTGCTGTTCCCAGATCTCATCATGGATGCAACCGGTTTTTCTAGTGAGCTGCTACGACTGCGGCGGACATGTTCAGGATCTGGTTCAGGCCTATCTCTGAACCTCTGCTCTCTCTCCAGGCTATAACAAAGAAATCTTCATAATTACTCATGAAAATTCAACAACACATGTTTATGCAAACCTTTATGAATACTTAACTCCTAAATGTCAACTATTTTGGGTGGCTTTTTTGTGTATCAAACCGAATAATAACTTAGGTTTAACTTTGTTCCTTTTGTATTTTTGTCTTTCTATTTTGTCTATCCTTGAAACGTCCTCAACTCTTCTCTTTTTTCTTATAATTAGTATATTTAATTTCAAACAAGCTCATCAAACTCTCTTGGTGGGCTCAGTACAAGCGGTAACTTTAGCATTGAAAAGTGTCAAGGATGGAACATTGTAAATACACAATTTTTCACCTTGACTGTCGCTGATTTTGTCCATAATCTGCAGGCGTCTGGGTAGGTGGTGGTGGGGCCGGTTCAATTTTTTGTTCAAGTCTTCCCAGTGCAGACACGTTTTGTTGTGCACCCTGATCAGGACCAAGCCCCCTATTTCCAAAGAACCGTTCATTGCCAATTGTGATACGCAGTGACTCTGTGTCTTTCATGGGTGGGCCAGCCTGCTGTGCAATCTGAAACAAATGTTTTCAAACAATACATAAATGGTTGTTCAACAATTAATTCACTTAGCAAAATATATAACAATACCTTATATCAAATAATAAACCACAAGGGAAACTGACCGGGTAAATTTTTAAATACCTTATTTATAACAATTATTGTGTTAAGTTCTGTAATTTGTTGTGTTTCTCAATAGCCATTCTTGCTCGTAAGGTTCAAGTGATTCAGTAAGGTTTGTAAGATCGTTGAATAAGCACAATCAAAATTGTCCAGGGCTCGAAATTTACACTGGACCTCGTGTGGGGCCAGTAAACTCACAGTAATCCCAGCATACTTGTGTTTTTCAACTGAATAAGAATACCTCACAGTGTATATCTTTTTTTTTTTTAAATTTAAAAAAATTCAAAAAGTTGACTACGAGTCTGATAATCTTTCAATTATGTTCAGTATTTAAGTATACTTTTAACCCGAAGGACAAATGATAGGCTATAACTCTTCTCTTTGTGTTTGTTCGAATATACATGTAAACCAGTTTACATAAACTGTGTGGACAAATTGTTCTCATTTTGATTCTGATCTTGTACAATAATTCTGGTCCAGTAAAGTGTTGAGCTACAAGCCCAGTGATCTTGTGGTTTTTCCCACCAAATTCGAGCCCTGTAGTGTTGTCGCTTAACTCGCTCAGGATAGTTTTTATGCTTTTTCTGTAAAGTGTGACCATATCTTAACCAAAGTATGACCAATATTTAAACTGAAGGTATTTAGATCTTAGACACTTAAGATTTCTGATGAGATTGATTTGTTTTAAAATGAATGTTATGTGTACACATGTACACTTATCTACTGATTCTAACCTCATCAGTCAAGTGATGGTCAATGTGAGGTGGTGGAAGCCCCGGTCTGCCCATGTGACTTGCTTCATCGGATAATTGGTGAGAATTATCACGTCTTGGAGATAAAGACCTCCTATTCCCGCCACTGCTGGTATCTAGGTCTCTTGGTCGGCTCTCCCTAACAGGTGAATGTCGTTGGTATTCCTCTGGACCTGACTGGAACATATCAATGGGGCCTGGAGGGAGTCCCCTCCTGTGATCAGCCCCATCTCTACTGGATTGATCACGCATCGGGGATGTTTGTCTAAGCCTCCCACGCTGCTCCGTTGGTGTTGGATTTGCGTCATGACCATCTCCAGGGGGCCATTGGTAGTCAGGAGGTGGCCACTGGTAGTCTGGTGGATCTTGTTCCGTGTCTTGAAGCATCATGTCATTTGGGATTGTCCTCTGTAGCAAAAGTTTTACAAATTTATCATTTGTTTTCTCAAACTTTCACCCAAACTGTATTTGATGTACATGATTGCAAAAAACAACAAAAAAAAACTGACATTTACAAACATGCCTTAATTTTTGTTCAGGTTCAAAATCACATGGGATTTCAGTCACATATTTTTTTATATAACTTATTGCTTTTTAAGCTTGTGAAAATTGTTCAAACTTTCAATCTATTTTGACTTTTAATCTGGAAATAGAGCAGACAAGTTCTATCCTAACTTTCTGGCAAATTCAGAAGGGTCCACAGTACAGTTTTATTCCAGGCATAGTTTGTAATTGTATGAATGTCACTTAATTTCACGTTTAAACATTTTAGTTTTAACTTTCTGATCTCAGTCAGAATTAAATATTGACAGATCATACTTGCTGAGGTTTATTCACAAAAAAACTGAAATATGTCACACCTGATCAAAAACTAGTCTGAGTAAGTTTGACCCTGTATGATCACCATTATTTTTTTTAAAGGTTGTTTTGTTTGTTTTTCACTTTTTTGGGGTTATGATATTGGCTGCACCTGACCAGTAGGTAGTTGATCAGTGCATGAATATGATTTTTGTGACGTAAAGTAATAAAACTACAAGTATGAAAAATAGATTGTGACCAATAGGCCTAAATTTTAAAGTATTCACAATAATTTGAAAACATTCTAGCCGGACCATTTGTTTCAAGAAAACAATTTTAACGCAGCCTACACCAGCAGAACTGTGAAAAGCTGTAATAAGTGTAAGAAAACAAAAAAGAGTAAAACAATCAAATAAAAGTATAAAACAGAAATAGGCCTACATTATACTAGTCATTACACAGTGACATATAAATTGAATGGAAAAAATCAGGGGAAATGGAGTTCCACTCCGTGCAGTACAACTTTAAAATTGCAGGGTTTTTGTCCAACGAAGTAAATAAAATTTGTATGTTACCCAGATAGAATTATAATAAGATTATGTTTTGGGTCATTGAGTGACAGTTGCGATAATCCTAACACTAGGTCATGTCGGTCCTCCCTACGACCGTCGGGAAGACCAAGGGTTTAATACGATCATCTCAACATTGAATGTGTAGCGTAAGAGAGTAACTACGTGACAAAGTAACCTAAAAATAGAATGATTGAATTGGAGTCGAATTCAGCATTATTATTATATATTCAGATCATGATCAGGAGGCTGGTCATCTCGCCCCCTTGCAAGCTCGCCCCCAACAAAGTCGCCCCCTACAAAGTCACCCCCTAGCCGGCTCGCCCCGGGTTCTTACAGAGTCGCCCCCTGGCAATGTCGCCCCCTAGCAATGTCGCCCCCTAGCAAAGTCGCCCCCTGACAATGTCGCCCCCAGCCAATGTCGCCCCCTCGCAAGGTCGCCCCCGATGTTATTTAGTTCGGAAAAATAATGCTCCTTTATGGTAATATAATGGCTTAATTATTGTGTTGAAAGAAATATTGAGTAAATCCTTCTTATAAGTTATAGTTTGTATGTTTAGTTTGTGCTTGGGTAAAAAACGTCATCAAATAATAAACTCCATGCTCTAAATTTCTTAAGTTTGTCAATGATTTTATTAACGTCGCTCAATTTATTTTATTACCGTCGCTCAATTTATCGTTACACCCAAATACTTAATAAACTACAGATGTAACATTTTAAAAAATCGTTAGCCTACTTGTTACTATACTTACATTTTGTTTGCAAATAAATAATAGATGAAAAATGAAAGTTATTTTGTTTACCTTTTTTATATTTTTATAGTGGATAATTAGTTTGCAGATCTAGTGGTAGGCCCCTAAATACCCTCGCCCCAAATCGAATCCTGCGTCAGCGCTTTGTATTTTTCTTCAGAATTCGCATTTTAAGTTTTAGGCGAGAAAACTTTCAGTTCCATAACAAACTCTAATCTAACTAAGCTCGACAAAATTACTATAGGGAGAACTTTAGACCACATAATTATAAATAAACGGAATACAGGAAACTTTATTCAGATGCTGTCCCGACATTACACGGAGGACTTCTTTAATATATTATTTGTTTTCAATAAGGTTTCGATGTGTTATTTGCATTTAGTTCAGATAATGTAGGCCTATTATTCAAGGGATATTTACAATGCACTCTCAAAAGCCAATGTAAGACCCTCATTAACAAACTTTTTCCCGACAAATTTGTTTACGTCAGATAGCGTGTTGTTTGTACCAATCTCAAATTATATTGCTCCATTCTTGTTGTCACAGAATCAGAATTGATAATATCTCCGAGGTATTTATGAATGTATATATGAGTTTAATGAAAAACAAATAAAAGAAGAAGAAGAATTCCATTTTGTAGGCTCATCTTTGCAATCAATCATTATTATTATATCATTACAAAATATTACATGAACAAAATTATCGAACACTTATCCAGCATAATTGAGAGTTTACAGCTGCAGGGAGCTTGGTGAAGATTTTATCAAATGAGCATTTTATTCAAGTGTGGGTTTCCTGTCACTCAAAACAGATGGAAACAATAACACCCAGACAATGAAATTGTCGTTAGAATGATCCCACATTTGGACAATAGAAACGTCTTACGATGACTCCATACTTGGCACTGACGGAGAGTGGTACCGCGGTGCGGTACCAACTTTGAGGTTGGTATCCATTTAAAACTGAGGTTTACAGATTTGTTTGGACGCTACTCCCCAAGCCAGATGGGAACGATCCGGGGGTAGTGGCACGCCACCCAAGTGTCTTTTCAAATTAGTGGTTTAAAAGAGTCACCTTTAAAAAAACCCACTAAATTATGGCCGACAATGATCAGGAAACCTGGTCTAAATTTAACATTTAATTTATAGTAGAGTGGACCATGGAGGAAGGAAATCCTCCATGAGTAGACTATGTTGGGGGGGGGGAGATGGAAAACGATATAGATACTAGGCCCTATTTAGACCTTCCACAAGCATTACTTCATACGGAAACTTTTCTGAAAATGTTTTTAACTGAAAATATTTTTGGCACAGCTGCTACATGGATCTTTCTTTCTGGGCCAATTCAAAACCGTTACCATCAGCCTAATTATTTTCCGAACTAAAATAACATCTGGGGGCGACTTTGCGAGGGGGCGACATTGGCTGGGGCGACATTGTCAGGGGGCGACTTTGCTAGGGGGCGACATTGTTTGGGGGCGACATTGCCAGGGGGCGACTTTGTAACAACCCGGGGCGAGCCGGCTAGGGGGCGACTTTGCAGGGGGCGACTTTGTTGGGGGCGAGCTTGCTAGGGGGCGACATGACCAGCATTCCATGATCATCATGCCCAACCCACCTGAAAATCTGTCATGCCCATATCCATGATATCCATCGAACCACCACCACCACCACCACCCACATGGCCATGATGGGGTTCATGGGGAGGAATACCATGGGATCCTACAGGGTTCGGTAGATGAAGAGGTGCTACTGCTGGCATGGCTGGAGGCCTTCCCTCCCCGCCCATATTACCGTGCAGATCCAAGCGATCACCGCGTCCACGAGGGGGGAACCCGCCGCCACCCCGGTTGTTTGCTCCTCGAAATCCATGCCCTCGTTGGCCTCCGCGCGGAGGTCTTCCTCTTCCTCGCCAGCCTCGATTCATTCTCCTTAAAATAGAGAATACAAATGGGTTGAAATGAATTTCAAATTGATCAAGATTTGTTTTGAAATTTGACGGACGAGATACCAGTTTTCAGGTGAGTGGAGCTCCGTCGCTCTAGTAAAAAGTCGCCATCTTGATTTTGACAATTAGTTTGTTGGGAGCGTGTAGTTGAAGTATGAACTTCTTTCTCTCCTAAAGTAAATTTATTGTTCTTACTCTATTCGTCCATAGAGAAAGCTTAGACTGTAGACCGTTATAAGTTATGATTTTTTTTACAGCCGTTTCATAAAATATATATATATATATTTTGCTTTACTAAATTTTCAATTAACACTAAACAAGTTTTCAAAGATAGTTTGCAACGTCAGTTTTTCACTTTCGACTGATGTTGCAAACACTCAGTTTGGATTGGAGCCTAGGTCCTTTCTCTATGTTTGGAGGAAGGAATTCTTTCTCCTCGTTTTAAATAATATCTGGAATAAAATGATGTAAATTATAGCGCTTTTTTATCTTCAAGTTTGTTTGTTTTTGTTTTGACTTTTTTAAAATTATTTTGTATGGAAATAACCTCTATTTATTACGATTATCCTGCACTGCTACTTATTGTTATTTTATGCTTTACTCCATTATTACATGTACTTGTCGTTATTTTTTCAAATCATAGAAGTATGGAAATAAATGTGTATTTGAATTGAATTGAATTAAACCTAAGATCCAAGCTGAACTCCAATAATTTCTTTAAAATTCCCCTTATCTTCCTGTATGCGACCACAGCAAATCACGAACTGTACTATTTTTAGTATTTCTTTCACTCCCTTTCAAAATCCAACCTCTTGAGGGCGCTAAAAGATGTGCACCAAAAAATATTGTTGTCAGCTTTTTGAAAAAGACATTGACAAGATGAATGAAATTGACCTTGCCGCTTCTCGACCATTCGCCGTTTCTCAGGAGGTGAAATTACAATTTATTTTCTATTGTCATTTAACTGTCCATTTTGTTCGTTAAAAAGTAGTTATACTGTGCAGTATTTGGCCAATTTTCACCATCATTTTTACGTTTTCCCATCATTCACGTTGAAATTGAATTTGTTGGAACTCCTCCGGACCGTCGGCCTTTTTAGAGCTCATGCTGGGTAAAATGTCATTGTCAGTCTCGACTGCACCGTACCACTGCCCAAAGTGCCCCTGACTGCCAGTGGCGTGCCGGTGTCACAGGGAATTCTGTACCTAGGGGAATGTGTGGTGTCCCCCCCCCCCCCGCCCAGGGTTTTTCTGTCCGCCAGGGGAATTTGTCCCCCTCTCACCATGGTCTGGAGGAAGATTCTATTTCTTCCTCCATGCTCTCACTTTAGCCTGAATATTAGTAACAAGTATATTTGTATATGTCCCTTTGTTTGCCTCTGTGCGACACTTGTAATGTTAATCCATGGAGAGATACTGTCTTGGGGGACATTGTACCCTAGACAAGCCAGGTAAAGTTGTCCGGGGGGGACAGATTCACCGGCTGGGGGGACAGAATCTCCAACCACACCGGCAGTGTTGTATTCTTTTTTAGCTCCATGCATTGGAACCTGACGTCCTACCACTACTCCAGTACCAAAAATAGCAATAGTAACTGATGAGTTGATTATCATGCTGGTGCTGAGGGGGTCCAGCACTTAACTTAGCAGCGTTAATTTGGCACAACTTAAGGGGCTACTCCATGGCTAGACTTTGTGCATCACTACACAGGGTTGAAATTTATAAAGACAGGTTATTTTTTACTTTTGTACAAACTTCACTCAACCAGTTCACATCGGAGGACACAGCAGCGGGCTTAGAAACTGGCATTTTGTGTTTTTGTGCATTGGCGGTGGTCATGAAAACAGGCCACTTGTGGTGAGACACTGTTTCGCCTTGCGAATTGTTGGGGACATGGTTCGGCAGCCCAAGGCACAAGGCACTTTACAAACAATGCATTAAACTTGTTGTCTGGATGATAACCATGCAACTTTACAGCAAATATCTCAAAAAACTGAAGCTCCACTGTATTCTTGCAACATTCATGAGAATTGGTTGAACAGGATGTTAAACTGCGCAATGACTCAAAGTACAGTGTCATAAAATAAACGTCATTCAGTTGGTCACATGCTGATTAAGTGATTGTGTACTCAACAGAACTTCTGAACAGTATCTGTCATGCATATATTAGCTATGATCAATCAAAATACATAATTTCCCCAAATAACCTAAAAAGTTATCTAAAAATTAACCAACTCTTCTTTACCCTTAAAGGCACTGAACACGTTTGGAAATTGTCAAAGACCAGTGTTTTCACTTGATGTATCCCAGAATATGCATGAAATAACAAGCCTGGGAAAATTTGGGCTCAATTGGTCATCGAAGTTGCAAGAAAATGATGAAAGAAAAAACACCATTGTTGTACAAATTTCTTGCACCCAGTTTTTATTATTTTAGTGAGAAATTACATCTTTCTCAAAAACTACGTTACTTCATAGGGAGTCGTTTCCTACAATGTTTTATACTATCAACAACTCTCCGTTGCTTGTTACCAAGTAAGTTTTTATGCTAATATTTGTTTTGAGTCATTACCAAATGTGTACCGATACCTTTAAGAGACCCTAGCGACCGCAAGTGGCTTCTTCTATACCAAAATACCCGTTGCAGACCGCAGTCACAAGATTTGAAGTACTTCCATTCGAAATCAGTTGCAAGATTTGACCTACTTCCATTCAACTTAAAAGGTCAAAAAAAGGACTTGTCCTGCACTGACATTTTCCAATGTTTTCCAATATTAACATTTTTCAACAAAATTTCTGTTTTGTAATTTTGTTCAAGACATTTGAACTAAAGAAATTAGTAAACAAAAATACATTTTAAGCAATCTCTGGGCATGATAATTATAGAGAATCGAATGGACTCTAAACTTTCCTCTGCGGCCCTATACACAAGAATAGTATTGGGTACTGTAGTGCTTTTTCTTTTACTCCTTCCACACAGCTGTAGAGGTTTGATTTTATAGGAATAGCAGGTTACAGTCCACTCGAGAATGAAAACTGTAATTTGATAGCTTCTCTAACAGATTTCCCTGAAAACAAATCTTCACTTTATTTTTCAGCTCTGCAACACGTAGAGGCTAACTCAACAAACATGATAGCTACATCAGTGCCGTCTGCTCCCCCAGGCAATAACAGTGATAATAAAACACTCAACGTGAGTAGCAATACATCCGGCAGCTCAACGGCTAGTTCAGTTCTCATCCGATCAACCAAACCTCCGATCAAAACAGACTCATCCCTCTCAGGTCAGTCAGACAGAAGGTTGTCATCGTCCAGTTTTTCAAGTACAAACTCACAGCGAGTGAGCATCAAGGCTAAATATCTCAGAGAAGTGAAATCTCCATTTGAGGTAGACGGTCGATCAGAGCAAGACAACAATGAGTACATACCACCAGCGCTGCCTGGCAACCTGCCGTCGGATTATGAACAAAGGAGAGATAACGCTGATACTACAAATCGCAACCAGAGTGAACTTCATGTCTTGAGTCTTGATAACAGGAAAGATAACCACCTGCCTGGAAAAGAAAGGATCTCTACTGGTGATGGCGCTACATATAAAAGCATTAGAGTTGAACGGGTTAATGCAACTGAAGAGAAAGTTGCATTCCGTACAAACTCTGTAAGTAGTGCAAGAAAGTTTAAACTTTTAGAAGGACTACTCAGTGCAAACTTTTGGGCCATATTTCATAATGTTTCAAAGCAGAAAATCTTGCTCCCAAACTTACTTGCTAATATTATGAAAAAGTTTTGAGGGAACAGTCAGTAGCAATGTACATTAATTAATCATTTTGCTCTGTCCGTTGCAAATTTTGTTGTTTCTAGATGCTTTATAAGAGTGGGTTCCAGGCCTGGAATTAAACAAGGTCATGGCCTTTATTGTCTTGGTCTTGGCCCTGGTGCCCCTTCAAAAGTTTCCCATAGTCTTTAATATTTTGCAATGGAAGTGCCCTTTGCAAGATGAAAATGGCCTTGCCCTCTCAAAGATGAAATGCCAGGCCTGGGGTTCTTATCAATTAAGATCAATTGGAAGTTTAGTTTCTATACAAATCTGTAATATGTCTTTAAAAGTGTGCACTTAATATATAGCTTGGAAGTAATTTATTACAGATTGTGTTTAAAAATTTGTTTTCTTGTTTTGATCTTTACAAAACATAGTTAAGTTTCATTTCTTTATCATAACAGAAACCATCATCATCGTCATCTTTGCTGAAGCAAGGTGCACCCACTTCCAGCCATTCCATCCTATCCCATCCTGCTGGTCCGAGCAAGGATGTAAGAATCACACAATTTGCTCTTGGAGGGAAACAGAAAGTCTTGAAAGACCAGCTCCTGAAGAGGTGAGCTCATTCAACAATTGCTTTTATCTCCCAGGGTTCTCTCTTTCACTGTTCTATAGGTGCGAGATATAAGTGGACCTGTCCCCAGAGTCAGCCTTTGCCATGACCTCCTGTCCATTAACCCTAACCCCCATCAGGGTCCCTCCACATACCCTGCCAAATACAACAGAATGCAACACAGTTGAAATGAGAACCATGGCAAATGCAACAAAATGCAACAAGGGATTTGTTTGCAATGTGCAGGCATGTTGTTTGTGTTAGGACTGAGTAAGGGGGTTTGCCCTGCTAAATGCAACAGTATGCATTATAAGTGTAGTGGTGACTACAACAAAATGCAACACCAATATGAAGTCACTTGACTGCTAAATGCAACAAATTCAGTCAAAGAATGACATCTGAGTTGACTGTCAATGCAACAGATTACAACAACTTTTACCATTTGGTGCATATTGTTGCATTTAGCATGGTTAGGGTTAAATCCCATGTCTTTATATTTTGAGAAACACACGAGAATAGACCTTGCAAGTCTTGCACGAATTCAACAAATTTTGCACCACTTTGGTCCTTAAACATTGCTCTAACGCATGGATTTTTTAATTGATTTGTAAAGCACACATTCTAATCTACATTACTCATGGCACTACAGCAATAGATAAAAATAGAATGGACAATGAATAATTATGGCGAAAACTGAAATCATTGTTAAGATACTAGACACAGTATGTGTAAAGATCAATGTTTTCAGTTGTGTTTTGAAAGTTTCCAGAGAAATATTGTTCCGGATAGAATCGGGTAGTATATTCCAGAGAACAGGTTCTATGTGTAAGAAGGCCCAGTCACCATAGCATACTGTCCTGGACCTGGGAACAACTAGGACTGGTGAGGAGCCAGAACGAAGCGAGTAGCTGCACTGCTTTATCTTGAGCAAGTCCTTGATGTAGTCAGGTGCTAGTTCATGAAGTGATTTATATACTAAAGTCAAGATCTTAAAATCAATCCTCTTTCGGACTGGGAGACAGTGGAGGGACATGAGATTTGAATTTATGTGTTCATACTTTCTGACATGGCCCAGAACTCTTGGTGCATTGTTCAATACCCTACTGCAATCAAAGTATGGACACATCCGGTTGTCCGACAAGAACTGCATTGCAAAAGTTTATCCTCAATGTGAAGAGAGCTTGAATGACTTTGCAAGCATCTGAGTCTGAGAGATATTTCGGAAATGTTAAGATATTCCAAAGATTGGAATGGGCACTCGGGCATACAGCGCAGATATGTGAGTATTCAAGTTGAGGACATTTTTGAGATGTACTCCAAGATCACGAACTGTCTCGGCCACACACAACTCTTGACCTCCAAAGGAGAAGTGTGTCTGTACTAATGAAGATTGTTGATGCTGGGATCCGATGAACAGCACTTCAGTTTTTCCACTATTTAAGTTTATGCTCAACCATGACTGCAACTCAGACATACAGTCTTGCATTCTCTGAAAGGTGACAAGCTTGTTAGCACCTGGTTTAAAGACCATATACAGTTGTGTGTCGTCTGCGTACAGGGGAACGTTAACTCCCTGATATCGAGCGATGTCCCCAAGAGTAAAGCATTGTTATACCTCAGTGATTGCGGCCCATGCAAGGGGTCTATCAAATGAGAAGTATCTGTGTGTGTAGTTTACAGTAGCATTTAGTGTAAACAAAACAAAAATGTCAATCTATATAAACAAATAATTCTTTGCAAAATTGCTGGATGAAATCGATCCATAGAATTGGAAGACCTTTGAAGTGCTTTGTGGTAGCTGACTTGCCAGTTATTTCCATCAATTGTTCACATGCTCGTATTAAGAATCATAATTGAACATCTCGCAATAAATTGAAATGAAATTCAATGTAATTACCTCTTGTCACACTTACAGCCTTTAACTTTCTTCCTCATGTTGGCCCTCTCAAACAGACAGGAGCAGACTGCGCCAGTCAAGAGATATATCCGGCCTACCATGGTAGGCAGTGATCAGCGAGTATCCACAACACTACACGGTCATCCTGGAGGCAATATGGCGGAAGAAATCAACAATCCTACGACGGTGGCTGCGGTGACGGCTGCTGCAGTAGCTGCCACAGTTCCATTTGTAAAGGTATCTGTTGCATCCAGTTTTAGTTTTATTGGCACCTTTTCACTTAAAGGTAGGGTCATAGATTGTTAAGTCCTCCAAACATTAATGATCATAAAAACTTACTTGGTGAGAAGCACTGCAGCTGTTGATAGTATAAACTATTTTGAGGAAGGTTTTTCTTTAAAGTAATATGGTTCGGATAATTTGTCATACAAAAACATTTGAATCTGAGAAACGATTCATGCATGAATCGTTTCTCAGATTTCTGAAGGGTGGTGTCCTGTGAATGCTGCGGCCAGCGATGCGGTTGGTAGCCACTGTCACCTCGCTGAACGTGGATGGATTTGATGTTCGCGTGAAAACATTGTGACAGTTTTTGGCTGTTTTCTCAGCAAGTAGACACTGTATTCAGCTGAAACTTTCACATGTGACTTTTATTGTATTTTTCTTTATAATTTTGCCTTTAAATCAGCATTACGTTGACAAAAACCAATCTATGGCCCAACCTTTTACAGTGGAATATTTGCAAATTGTAAGGGCTGTTGACCTCATCGTGTGTATAATATTTGCCTAACACACAGTGCATGTGTACAAGTACTTTACCTCCAATATACCTATAATATGCACACTGTGTGTAGTGTGTACCGGTATAGATCTAATGATTCATAATAGCTGGACTGCGGCAACATGCAAATTTTGCATGTCATAAGTCTGAGGAATAAAAGACTTTCATTAATTTTCGTTTTTAAGTCACTAATCCTTGACAGATTGTTTCATTCAAGGTATCAAATGAGAGCTAATAGCTTTTTCTACTCGGTTTTATTATTTACATTTACTTTGACCATCAAACTGGCAAAAAATCAGGTAATGCTTCTTTAAATACTCATCCTTCAGCAAGTAAAGTTAGTTTTTAAGTGACTATAGATTTTAATTTTGTTTGTCAATATCATTTTTCAGGCGCAGACTGACCTAGAAACCAAAATGGATACAATGATGGAGAAGCTGGTTCTTCTCCAGGAGTTGACCAACAGAGGGCAGCATCCCCTTACACACCAGCCCCCTGAGGAACAACACACCACTGCTGTGACAAACCCAAATCATCAAGGTGGTGAACTGCAGAAGACACTGGACGAGGTCATGAACAAGAGACTGCAGCAGTTGGAGAAGATACAAGAAAGGCAGTTTGAATGGCAGGTATGTGCAAGATCTAAATGGTTTTATGTGAGGTGGTCCCCTGTATCTGCCTCGTTCCATCCTTGCCGTTTAAATATTTCAAAATTGATGTTCAATCCAGAAATACTATTGCAACCATGCCGTGCTTGTACAAGAATTGGAGGGTACAGTCAGAGTCGGAGTACCCACTGCAGGTACTCATGTCTGTTTCTCTGTACTTAATTTACTTTCCCTTACAGTTGCACTTGCACTTGTATTCATAACAAAGTTCTTGTACTCATACACAGACATTTCACCAAAATATAACTATGTGAGAAAATCCTTTCATGCCAGTACCACCTCTCTGCCCCATCCCATTACTTATGGAACTATTGTCACAAACTAACTTCAACTCTGTAATGTACCTCCTTAGTCCAGACTCTACACGTTATTTTTGTTGTCATTTCTTTTTCAAAGGAGAAACTTATGTCTGCAGCTTATCAACCAAGACTGGAAAGTCATTCTACTACCTCTTCACATGCTCATCGTCCCACGAAATCTCAGTTTGATTCAAACCACATTGGGCCAGAAGATAAGCATCCTTTGAACAGAGAGGATAGTAATAGGATCCATCCAGGTTTATCAGGGCATGCAGCATCCGCTGTAAGACCAGAGGATAAGCAACCTTTCAAAGATCAGCAAAGAGGCATCTCACATGAAATCCCGGAGAAGAATGCTGAGAGGCACAGCCGCTACACTCCAGCAGTCACTCTACACAGTTATCCACCACAGCAGTCCGCCAGAAAGGCTCCAAATGAAGGAGTATTTTCAAGTGACAATGATACACCATTAGATAAGACTGCCCATCAGCCGTCGCCACTAGATACACCAGCCCCTAGAAGACATGCTCCACGACCTCTGACACAGAATGTACCTCCTAAAATATCTCATGCTGGTAAGTTTACAGCGTTGTCACTACGCCGGTCGGTGCCGGTCGGGCCTGCCGGCACTCGGAGATTCCCGACCGGCACTTTTCCTTGCTAACAGCTTTACCGACCGGCACTATTTCGACCGGCAATGCTGAATATTTCATTACTTTGTCATCAGAAGCCAACAATAAATTCCAGTATTTATGACAAAATACATCGCGTTTTGTTTTAATATCCATTCCTGACAGTCACTGACAATTTCTGACAAATACTCACTGATAACTTCTCATTTTCGTGCGTCTTAATTTATTTTGTCCCGGTCTGGTTGTACCGTATCAACTACCGTGCAAATATGCAGCAATGTGCTACGTAACGTCTACCTTATTCGTGGGACTGCAACTTTTCACGTGTAGTAGTTCCGCCCCAACTTGACAATCACCCAACTATAGTTGGGATCGCAGTATCTCATTGCAGTGAGGTTACCGTCAGAGCTCTATGGGCGATCCCAACTATAGTTGCGGCTCCCCAACTGTATCACTCAAGGTGCTATAGTTTGGGCGATTGCCAAGTTTGGCAGTGACGGATCATTCATAGTGATTTTCCCTTTGCCTGCACGTGCAATTCCACTGGCGCTTGTGTATGATAACTTCTACTGTATTATTGTGGACAGCTGATTGTGGACAAGCCTATTAATTTGTTGTTTATACAATACAAAAGTTTTGAGTTCATCATTTGCTCGTAATCATGCCGCTATCGCAGCGAAGTATAAACAGTTTCTTTAGAATCTTCAATAAATTGGACAAACTTGGCAGCATGGGGTAAACTTACCTATTGAATAATAGAATAATCCTGTACAATGAATGAACGAAGCTTGGCAGGCTCAACAACTATCGCCGTGTTGCCTCGATCTTGTTGTCAGCTGCTTGTTGTATTTTCTGTATCTCCATGGTTCGTTCATCCATGGTTCGTTTGGCGCCTTAAGTTTTAAGGCATAAGGTAGGGGTGGTGGTGGTGCCATTTCGTTAAGTAAATATTTTGTTAAAAATTTGATAGAAATTATAGCAATTGTCATTGTCTGCTATGATGTATTGTTTCATCAAAAGAGATGCTTACTGCAATGGCGTCCATTGCAACGCTCACTTCACATTTTTAGCGTGAATTTTACCATCTTGAAAAAAAATTCCGACCGGCACTAAATTTGGGCTAGTGACAACACTGTAAGTTTATTATCACAGAATAAATTTACCTTGTCAGCAGCTAATCGTATTAAAAGCATTATTTAAATGCAGCGTCACATTTAAAAAAATAATTGATAGTTAAAATTCAATTCAATTCAAAGCAACGTTTATTACCACATTACATCATCAAAAAGTACAGTCAATTATGTATGAATGTGGAGGCACGTTCCAAAAAGCGGGGCTTGTCAAGGAACAGCCTACAAAACGAAACAAAACAACAGCTTTACAATAGACGAGTAAACAAAATAACACCTACAACAAGTAACAATAACAGTGTGTGTTTACGTGTATGACGACTAGCAACAGTAGTAAGATGAGATATAATTCAAGGGGGGGGTCCAGTAACCGTAAAATAGGTTAAAAGAGTTTACTGAAACGGCTGGTGGATTAAAGCATATTTCAGTTTTTGTTTGAAAAGAGCCGGTGATTTACTTTTACAAAGAGATACAGGAAGACTGTTCCAGTTAACAGGGCCTGAGAACGTAATGAAATGTTGGGAGCGATTGGTTTTAACGAGCGGAATGTGAACTTTAGAACAAGACTGGGTAATTAACCGTGAACAGATCTGTTTAACTGAAAAAGATTATGCAGAGTGGGAGGGAGTGAATTATTGACATTAATTGATTTGGGTTAAAGGCCCTGTACACTATTGGTAAGATCGAAAAACACAAATGTTCACAGATTCACACATAACTTACATGATTTAAAGTAAGAAATAGTAGAAAGGGTTCCTTAAAATATTTCTACCTAAAATGCTATCGTTTCTGAGAAATGAGTAAAACAATAGTTTTTATCACGCGTGATAAAAACTCGATGTTTGAAAAAACAGAAAACACATAAGGTCTCTTTTCACTATTTTCTCGTGACCTCGATGACCAATTGAGCTCAAACTTTCACAGGTTTGTTTGTTCATGCATTATGTTGAATCACACAAAATGTGGACACTGATTTTGAGCTGTTACCAAAAGTGTACAACCTTTAAAGCCGTTCCCAGATGCAGATTTGATTGACTCTGTTTATTTCTTTTGGAAACATTCATTTGACAGGAAGAGGATTGCTTGAAGAGATTCTCACAAGCCATGATGAAGAAGAGCGAAGGCTGGCCACTAGAGGGCGCCAGATACCCACATCATCCTACCCAAAAACCTCACACAGCTCTGTGACAAGGTAAGTGTCATGCAGATGTTATTGCTGGATGTTCAATGCTAAAACAATTTTCTTTCAAGCGCAGCTTTCTAAAATGTTTGTCATGCAGGGAATTGAAAAGCCTTTGTGTGAGGGCCTGCTCTATAGGTTATTGTCCAATATTTTGCAGTAAGTAGCAAAAAGCAGTGTTGCAGTCTGCCATGAGTCAGTGGAAACAATCTAATGAGGTTTGCGGAGACGCCATGTACTTAAATCTGTCTATGAGTTGTGGTGGTTCTGAAAAGAAGGGTGGAAACGAGCCATACCTTTTACAGGGATTGGTCTTTCCTTTGGTTAGAGTTATTAATAGTTCAGCCAAGAACAAATGTCAACAACCTTTGTTGACAGTTTAACGTATTGACAGTTTAACGTATTACTGTGTTGCAGAATAACTTGATCGATGGGCTTCCCTTTGTCTTTCCTTTGGCATTCAACTGTTATTTCAGCTAAGAAGAACTGTCCAACCTTTGTTGACAGTTTAACGTATTACCACGTTCAGAATAACTTGATTGATGGGCTTCCCCCTCTGAGTGTACAACTGTTCAATGTTTTGAAGAAAACCTTTGATTCACCTGTTTTAGTGAAGTGGGGACTGTTCTTCATCCGTTCCCTCACTTTATAATCACCTTCCCAGGTTAACTCATTTTGGGGTATTCCTTGGAAGAACATCAATTCCTAATGGAGGAATAGTCACCGCAAAGGGACTCGGGGATAGACTCCCATCTAGGATTACATTTGGGTGTCTGGTTTTTGTCTACTTGTAAATTCCCAAACTGTTTAACTCCACAGCTCCTTATCAGTCACTTGTGACGCTAAATATTCATTTATCTAACTGTGAGTCCATCACGTAGACAAGTCTGATGGCCACATGATAAACCATGGCCCCCTAAAAGAAATCCGACTATTTATATAATTCCAAAAATGTTTCCAAGTATTATACAGCCCGCCACACCTGTGTTATGTCAAATTCACCTCTCCATAGACTTTCTCTCTCCCTACAACACAGTGTCTAGAAAGGAAACAACACCAAGTAAATCCAGGTCAAATCCTTAGCTGGATTCTAGCCAGGAAACTGATCAATCTTTCCTTTTTTTGTGCTTCCTGTCTCAAGCCTGAAGTTCCCCCCAATCCCCTCTTAGAGTGGGACATGTACCCTCTTACAGCTTCTAGATGAAGTGATTACTTTGTCTAATGCAGGTGTAAGGGGACAGTGGAGCTTTGGGGAGGAGGGGGTACGCTAAACATGATGGTGATGATGGGTAGTACCCAGCAGTTTCAATATCTGACAGCCATCATCTGTACTTACTAGCTATGTGTGTATTTTAGGTGTTTTTGCCATTTGTGTCTGGACAGTTGTTGGTGGAATTTCCTATGGTAATGATGGCCACATTTATTTTGACAAGTTTTCTTTAAAGGTGACTACCGAAGTAAATTAGCCTTTAAGTACACTACCTCAGAAGGAATTAATAGGCACAGTCTTACAAATACAACTTCAACAAAACAAATTTATGTTTAAAATGTTGTGGTTTTTTAAAAAACAACACTTTAAGTTGATCTGTTTGAAAGTTTATCGGCTGTCTTTCATGTGATGAAGAATCAATTTTGAAGTTTGAAAAGTTTGTGAGGTTTTTTTATTTGTTATGTTTTGCAATGTTAAATGCAACTGGCATGCTCTTAACAACAATGTCCACTTTCTCCGCCCTCAGACCAACACAAAACATCTCTGCCTCAGACCAACACAAAACATCTCTGCGTTCTTTTCATATGATATAGAATCATATTCAAAGGAAAACTTAAGGCAATTCCAATAAAAATATCAATGGTTTTGTCTTGTTTCATGACGTCTTTGCAATTTAAAAAAATCCAATCAGCAAACTCTTTGTAGCAATTGCCCCTTGCTCCACCCTGAATCAGACTTTGTTTTCAACTCTTTCGCTGCGGGAAAGCACAGTGACAAAGCTTATCTCAGCATTTTTTCCAAACCACAACAGTTCTCAATCCAAGAATCTTCAGAAGCAATTCTTTCATTTCAGAGGAAAAGGGCTTAACCTGGATAACTCACTGACCCACTTTAAATCGGAAATTTCCCCCCGAAGAAACCCAAAGTTATATTTGATTGATCGTAACTCGTTTTGCAAATTCATTGCTTTTGCCGAAGTTAAGTACTAGCAGCAGAGAGTAAGTTTCAATTAGTGCTTCCTTTGGACGTGATTCATGCCAATTCAAATCAAAATAATCTGCAAAGAGGAAAAACAAACCTGACGTTGGCCTGTAGTGATGACTTAGAAATCAACCAACATGTCATTGGTAAAATAATGATGGATCAAAAAACCTGCCATCAAGAATGAAAGTACATGTTCAACACGCAGGTCAAGTTTCATATTTCAACTTGCGTACTCTAAACCTCTGTCCATTCATGAATTTGATCAAGTTGATCATGCACATACAAACACACACACACACAAAAATAACAGCATTAAGAGAACTTTGTAGAAATACATTAAATTTGATGCAATGCAGACTTTAAGAAGTCATACATGTACTTTTTTTTTTCTTCAGACAAAATGATGTCTTGGAAATTTATACTTCCTGTTACACCCTATGTAACATGTAAATGTCTGAGATACTTGAAGTATGAAGATATAGCAAATTTGACCATGTTACTCTGCACGACAAAATGCTGCTCCTCACCGTTAGGAGTAACTGTTTTTCAGGGGAGAGGGGGGGGTTCATGCCCACATCAGCAATATTGCAAGCAATAACAAACTGCACTCTTTGATTGTCACTCAAGAACGAGTTATCAGTCGCTCAACAATGAGTTATCAGTCACTTAACAATGAGTTATCAGTCACTCAACAACGAGTTATCAGTCACTCAACCGCAAGTTATCAGTCACTCAACAATGAGTTATCAGTCACTCAACAACGAGTTATCAGTCACTCAACAACGAGTTATCAGTCACTCAACAATGAGTTATCAGAATCTGTACCTCCTCACATCCTCAAGCACACACTGCCCCACTTTTTGGTGCAACTAAACACCCTCACAGGCTAAGTGTTATTCAGGGAATGAGATTAGGAGTTGATTGAGTAGCTTCAGTTGAATCTATGACACCATTGATGGATGATGAAGAAATTAACGCCACATGTGATGTTTGACTTTGAGCACTCAGCAGACCTTAGTGATTCATTACTTGGACTTTTCCCTTTGATCAAGATATTCCTGTAGCCTTTAATCCTCTGAGTTTAATATTGGAAGAATAATGTCCCGTCTCATGGAATACATCACTGATCTTGTTAGGGCCCAATTTCATTGCGCTGCTTTAAGAATGCAAGCAAAAAAAATCAACGCTTACAATAGTATCCACATAGGTTAGCAATGAATTTTTGGTTTGTATGCATGTGTACCTCACATTAATCTAAGCATTCTTCGCTTAAACAACTAGCACAGGAATTTGGCCCTAATCCTTTTATGAGGAGAATGGTGACCGAAAGTGCAAAATTTTGCAGTAAGCAGAGCCGTGGAATATGGCCCAATATGTGTACACTTCAAATCAATATGCATTAGTCTTGGTTCAAGACATTCCTGCTGTATGTTCCCCACCACTGTGCCAGACACTGCATGCTTTCATTTTCCAAATGCTGCCAATAGAGGGTGGTCTCTCAAAACGAACACCGGTTCCTGGGTGATAGCAGTTCATTTTGAGAGAGCTGTAGAGCACCCTCGATTAGTGGCAGTTTGTAACTGAAAGCCCACGGTGGTGGGAAATATACAACAGGAATGTCTTGAACCAAGACTTGGTATATGCATGGAACAACCATCCTGTTATTATTTTAGTACGTAACTTTGTTTTGCTTGAGGTGACTATATGTAGAATTGGGGATGACTAAGTAACCATGTCTGAAATTAAACTCTTATAGGAAGAAGTGGTATAGTTCTGCAAAGACCCATGGTTGAGATATTGCTTTATAGAAGAAGCAGGCTTAGAGTTACCCATCAGGGATAACCTCTGTTACCTTAGTCCTGTTCTTAAGAGCTCTTAACCGTGCTCCCATGGACATTCTTATTTTCTATTATAAATTCGAATGCCCTTTTTTTTCATTAGGAAAAGTAACCACTGCCTTTCAGGAGCGAGATTCCGTGCGTGATAATGCATGCTGATATTTTGTAGAGATCCTAAGAGGGATTATGGAAGGGCTTCTTTTCCCCATAATAAACTGAACATCTCTCAATGTTTCCTCATAAAGGGGACAGCGTTTCAAACAATGAGCACTGTTTCAAGGGGGGGGATATCAGGTTTACACTTGGCAAGTTTTTCCGTTGAAATTTGACGTTTTCCCCATACAAGTAACCCAATACTTGTATGCCCTTAATGAGAAGGTTTTTTAATTCCACATGTTAATGATCTGACCAATTTTGGTGCACTTCTGAAACTGATCTGGGTGTCCTTGGCTCTACTGGTTTCACCTATCAAGATGAAGGCATTGTGTCAGCTATTAGCCAGCCTCGGGGTAAAACCTAATGTCCGGAGGGGCTGTACTTGAGGGTTTGTCATGCAAGATGGAAGGATAAGGTCGATGGTCACCTCCCCCAGCTGACTCACCATTGATTGTCATACTCCCTAATGTACATGCACACAAAGCCTCGAATGCTCAGGCGAGCTTGGCGACTGCTCTATATTCCGACACCCCTATGTTCCGACAACCCTATGTTCCGAAAAAACCCTCGTGATCGACATGCTAGGGCTAGGATTAGGGTTAGGGTTAGGGTTAGGAATAGGAAAATACAACAGGGGTGTCGGAACATAGGGGTGTCGGAACATAGAAGTGTCGGAACATAGGTGTGTAACCGGCAAGCTTTGCTATAATTTTGAAAAGCATTGACACATGAAATATTGGCACCCACTATATTTTAATTTTATACAAGATGCAAGACCCTTGTAGTATTTCAATACATAAAATAGTACTACTGTCAACTCTTGTCAACTACTGTCAACAAAATGAAAGGTACTTTTGTGTCAGTAGTAAGTGCAGTTTCGCTGGTTCGAATAGCATGTGTCAATGCAGGGTAAATGATCTTTTTAACTCTCTCTCTCTCTCGCTCTTCTTCAAGTCTCCTGTTTCACGTATGAATTAATGCATGGACAGATCCCGGGCTCTCCTGTATCGCCGCATCTACCTGGATAGCTCATCCTCACCCACTCGGGTCGTATGTACTATTTAGACATCTTTTAAAGTGACAATACCAATCAGGCTTCAGACTGAAATAGTATAGCTCTGCTGGTTATTGGAAATGGTGTGATGGTTTTTTGTGTTTGTGGATGTAAACAACACCTGTCTTTGCTTGCAAGTGCAATCTCTGCCTCGTGTCACTCTGTGTGCTCACTTCATTATGCACATGGTGAGTGGGAGGAATTGTATTACAGTCTTGTATATTGATAATACAGGGAATGTTCTTGTTTACTTTCGTTAAAACTGTACTTTTTGAAGAAGTGATTTTGTGGACTGAAAAATGAAAATCTGGTTGTTCCAGTTTGTTTCATGGGTGGTGTTAATTATATTCACGGAAATCATTCCTGTTTGAAATGATGCCGACAGTTTCCATTTTCTGTGTGACATTTTGTTTTTGGTTTCCCCCATTCCTTTGAACGTTTCCACGAATTATCAATCTGTCAAATAAACGGCTGAATATCAGGAGCAGATCAATCATAAAGTAAACACAGGAAGGCTTCACGTTTCATGTGCCGCTGATAAATAGTACATGTCAACTCTTGTAGTTCAACGATGTGTCAATGTATACATCTTCCCTTAATACCTGAACCATCATTCATATCTAGCTCGGTCACACAATGTATACAACATGTTCTCAGAATAACCCCAGAGCTACATGTATGATATGTCCCGCCTTTTTTGCCTGACTGATTCTTGTCATGGAATGCACTTTTTTTCCTCAGTTTCTCCATGTGCACACCTTTCAGTGTCGATTGTTAAACCAGGGTGAGGGGGTTTTGGAGGTCATGCACTTTTTTTCTTGAAGTCAAAGCCTTTGAAATACAACCTTATCAAAACGGTTGCCGTTTCGCTTTTCGTTCTGCTACATCAGATACACCAGGATGCTTGTCCAAAATATATATTAAACTTGATTTTTTTTAACCATAATTTTTAAAACATTTACAGGCGAGTGTTATGAGTACACATAGTCCTACATGGAAAGTTAACCTTGCAGAAAGTGTTTAGTTTGAAAATTGTGTTTTGTAACTTGTAACTATTTTCAAAGAGGTTAAGTGAAAGAATGCTATTACACTATGCTGGTATACCTATCCGGTTGTTTTAGTTAGGCTTCAAATTATACAGTGGTGACAAGCGAACGTGGCGCTTATTGTGACTGAATAACGTATGGGCGTGTGCATGTGTATGTACGTGTATACATGTACACGTACATACATGTACATGTAATTGGCTATACATTATTGGAGAGTTCATTATTTTGTTGCTATCTACTGTAGATAGCATGATTCAATGGTGTTTAGTTACGTTCTTCCTGACCGATTGCGTTAATTATTCATACATTGGTGACACCAGTGCCGAGCTAATGAAAGAATTACTTAATCACCAGTCTTTGAAGTTGCTTAATTAACCTTTCTCATGTTGTGACTGTCTTGTTATGAACGAAACCTGAGACAAAATTTTGCCTTGCGCTGGAATTGGATTCTCCCCCAAAACCCCGATCTTGTACCTCACAGCCAAAGCCAATCATGGTCTCGGATCTTAATCTTTTATATTGCATCGACTGCTGAGCTAAAGCTATGCTGAAAAATAAAGTGTTTGAAGTCAGCCCGCAGCCACTCGGTCATATATTCCGTTGATGTTGAAAATGTTCGCTATAAATACTAACTTGGCCCTTGGGCATCGAGTGTCGGCTGCCTCGATACAAGGCTCCCTCGTAAATGAGCACGCATCACAGAGACCTTACACCAAGTACATCTATATGGCTGGCTTCAGTCCATCTCGCTCCAAGGGCTTCCGAAATACAGCCTTTGAGCATGCAGCGGCTTGGCGCTCGGTGCCGTGTCCCTGCCGGGGCTCTTCGCTAAAAAATGTATTCCCAGCACGTACAGTTGCCTCTCGCCTTCGCCGCGCAAACAACTTGAGCGGGCGCTCTGCCGCGGTGTAACCCGACTTGATGGAGTCTCGGTGAGCCTAGCCTCCGGACACCTTGAGCTGAGTGCTTGTTGTCCAGGCAATCCCATCCTCATATGAAATTTCTATAGCTACGGGCCCCCACAGTGAATATATCCCATGGTAGGGGGACTCGTCGCGTCAATAGATATGCCTTGATCATCCATCTTTTCTCTTCTTGCCCGCGCTTGCTCCCGTAAGAATGATTTAGCAATTGCCTGGATTTACCAACAGATGTTTGGCGCGCCATCAGCCAGGGAGCTGAAGTCAATTAGGAGCCTTCAACCTCGTGTAAGATACCTCGAGGCCGGTATTATGCAGTCTATAAAGTGCACGGTGTCCTCGATCGAAGACCCGGGGATATGAGGACACTTCCTTGACGAGGATCAGAGTGCAGATTAGCATATACCGTATCGCTTCTTATTCACACTGCTGCTCGGTACATTGCATTATCTTCACCATGGCAACCGAAAAGGTTCCTTAATAATTCTCCGGCTGCTGTGATGTGACATTGGTTTTGATCACAACATGAACATTTTTGGTTTTATGCTAGGAAGAAAAAATGTATATTTTTGCTATCCGTACGTAAAATAAAATGTGATGGTGCTTATCTTGCAAAAACTGATTGGTGGCAGGGCAGATGGGGAAATATTTTGGGAAATTGTGTTTTTTTGTGATGCAGAAATGGAATTCGGCACTTAGTCAGAGCAGTCAGAGTATAATGGGGAAGATATTTGGCAAAGGGACATCGCAGATTTGTTCTTTGGAAAAATAACATGCAATTTTCAAAATTTTCAAAATGGCTGCTTGTTGTTTTACCTATCTTGTTTTCAAAGGACAAATCAGCGATGGCCCTATAGCCAAATATCGTTCTCGTGACTATGACTGTGTGCCAAATTCCATGATTTAGTCATCAAATGCACAATCCCCAATCCCACCACCTACCTAGGATGTACTCCGTCTGCAGCAAATATTGGCTGTGCTTTTTGGGTGTTTTTTAAGTAGAAAAAAACCCCGCGCATTTTAAATTGTTTAATTATATTACCTTTATGTATAACGATATTGAACCAATAATATTATATAGTTTTTTCCTCCCTCTCTGTCGGACCTACATCAATTATGTATTGTATGTTGGTAAAAATTGGTATGGTTTAAATAAGTTCAAGTTGTCCTTATTTACAATCATTTTACTGAAAACAGTTTTTGTAGTAGGAGGTAATATTAACACAGTCCTTTGTTTTGACAATACCTTTGTAACAAAGAGACGCGTCTAGACGGTCCCCTCCCCTCATAGCTAACATTTTAAAATGGGGTTTTGAAAATTGGCAGAAGTATGTAAATGATATCAGGTCCGCAACATTCAGAAAACCGGGGCAATGGCACCTCGACCCATGAAATGCCCTGCACTATTTTCTGATCTATTTAGCTTTGCCTCCCCTAAAATGTAAATTGAATTTTCCAATTTCGGCTGTCCTCATTTTCCACGAGTCGAGTACCACGGCCGCCACTAGGCTTGGCAAGGGCCCAGCTATAGCATAGCCCGCCGGCACCTGCAGCAGACAAGGCGGCTCGTCTACAGCCTGGAAGTCTCGCTATTTCACAGTTTATCACCCGGTCTGTAGTCACGCTCAGAAAAGTCCTCCGGGATAATTTTGTTTTACCGATCGGACGTCTGAAACGCTCTTACTTTTAGTATCTCGATTTTGCAGCTTGAGCGATTCTTACCGTGTCGTTTGTATGTAGCCTTCAAGGGTGTAGTCACTTTCTGCATCCAAGTTAATATTTCTTTTAAGCGCAAATGGTTTTTTTCTACTGCTTCTTTCCTGAAACAAAAAAGCTGAGGTGATGTGACCTCACATATCGAAAGGTTATCGGGAAGTTGTTTTCGACCGAGAAATATTAGACAAACAAGTGAGAACAAAATGCTGCGATTGAAATCTTGGTATATGGCTTTCATTATTATAATTTTGACGTTGTGTCACACATAATAAAGTGAACGCTCTGAAAGGGTCACCGTCAATCCGTGTGAAGCTGACGTAAGTGACTACAGATTTGATGTCAGTTTTGAAGTTGGTTCGTAGCGGAGAGGTTCTTAACAACCATCTGCTCAGATGTCAACTCCTCCCTGACCTCATCTGTCAACCTAAACGCAATGCATCATCAGTCCCTCGCCTCGGGGCCCCCTCAGATATCTCCGTGAATTTACGTTCCCTGAGTCTCTCTCTCCCTCTCTCTCTATCCCAGTCCCAGTCTCTGGTGATTCCGGGAACTGATTGTATTATAGAGAGAGAAGGGTCCAGTAATGACCCCCTTCATCATGGTTGAGTGGATCGAGCGGTATGACTCGCTCATGGGACCTCACACACGCTCGACCCGGGAAGGGGGGCACACTTGGGCGTGTCGAGCTTCCAGTACCCATGGGTGACTCATCCAACCTCGTGTTTGTGATGATGTCGGTGAACCCAATCTGTTCCCAGCGATTACCGCCGGACGACGCCACCAGTATTTACTAAACACGGATAAGTAAATTAAACGCAAATTCATCAATGAATTTCTACCATGTTTCAGTGCGTCTTCATCAGACAAGACAAGATTGAGGGGAGGGGCAAATTACCATGATGCACCCTGAAGAACTAATTTGAGGCCGCCTTAATTTAATTTTCTCATTAATTTATCCCGGTCCTAAAGCTACGAAATTAATAAACCGATTGTATAAACAAAATGCCTTCAGCCAGTCAATTAAATATTAAGCATTAGTCATTAAACGGATCGGAATGCAAAACAATATGGACAAACACGCCACTCATTTTAGAGTGTAAATTTTAGAATAGATCTGTGCCATAATAAATCAAATATTGGCAGGTTTGAAAGGGGCACCATAGAAGTCAGTTGTTTTGTTTCGCTACGTTCCAAATCCCTCGTCCATGTATCACCGTTGCAATGGAGGCGTACCGATATTAAAGTTTGCAACGGTGAAGCGACGCCGCACTCACAATCGTCTCACCGCACTTCTTCCCAATTTCAAAGGCCAAACTATAGACAGCAAGTTATATTTAACTACAGTAAACCCCGTGGTTTAAAAAACGGTAAACCATTAATTACAGCTCAGTTAATCCTCACTAAGTTTAACCCTCACACGGGTTATTGACATCCTTTGATGAGATAGACTATACAACATACGACGGGGTCATTCAAGTCGGACCATTCTAAGTTTTTAATGAGGGGTCTGAAGAACATTATAATACACAGAGTTTACATCAAGATGGCATGTCGAGACAAGATGGATTATCTGAGTATGGCATGGGGAACCCCGTAACCCAAGTCGTTCAATAAGCGTCGTTGATCACAGATTTCCACCCCCAAATTATGTCATATTATGCTGATTAAAAATGGCTATCCGCCCTGCCGTCAATGTCTTCCGTTTCCCCCTGATGAGAGTCACGCGTTAGACGGGTTTGGAAGTGGGAAGGGGATACACCTTTTTGCCCGCGGCCTGTTGGGGCATCAAGAGACCAGTGATGCCTGAACCTCGAAATTAGCGCGGGTATTACTTGACAGCTCGACTGACAGGAAAGCTCGAGTCAAGACACTTGAAGTCTTTCAAGGTGAAAATACTTTGCGCCCCACACCGCCAGAGACAGCAGGGGAAAGCAACACAGAAAAAGTTAATTGCTTTATTGTAAGCCGGCGCGATGACAGAATGGCACGGTAGTTTTCCCGCGTGGAAATGTTTGATTCATTATGCATGTTTAACGTTAACACTACTTCATAAAATAACTTCTGTGTGAACTGATGTATTGCAATGCTTAATGTGATCATAATGCGACGTTATGCTTGCAAATTCACGAAGTGTTCTTTCTTAAAAATGAAGCTGTCAGTTCCTTGTATATACCCGCTCGAATGTTGACCTTTTGGATTAGGGATGGCCCAATGCACGCCCAATTAGCAATCATGTGACGGGAGCAGTTATATGCAAATAAGCTCGGCGTCTGTTAAAAAATGACACCTGTCAGTCCCCATACGGTCGTGACAGTGCAACTACATAAAGAAAGAATTAGGGAGGAAATTAATTTGTTAAGCATAAAATCGCGGGGAACCTACCGCGAGCAATGTACATAACATGGGTTTTTGGCTGGTAACCTATACTTTTGCAAAGCAAGATTTTATTTGCTTAGCAAGTTTATGTTCGTCACAGCTTACAGGCACTGAACACGTTTGGTAATTGTCAAAGACCAGTGTTCCCACTTGGTGTATCCCAACATTATGCATAAAATAAATCGTCTGTGAAAATTTGGGCTCAATTGGTCATCGAAGTTGCAAGAAAATGATTAAAGAAAAAACACCATGTTGTACAAATTTGTTGAAAGATTTGTGTGCTTTCAGATAGGAATAAAGGGCTTCTTGCAAGAGGTCTTTTATTATTTTAGTGAGAAATTACCTCTTTCTCAAAAACTACGTTACTTCAGAGGGAGTCGTTCCTCACAATGTTTTATACCATCAACAGCTCTCCGTTGCTCGGTACCAAGTCTGTCTTTATGCAAATATATCTTTTGAGTCATTACCAAACGTGTACAGTGCCTTTTTAATGAAGTAAAATTGGACCGATGCCACAGATAACTAGTCGTGTCCATGATAAAGACGTTACATCTGAACATTATACAGGCCTATATACTTCTATAGCGATAATGTCCTCTTTTTACGTTTTCACTTTTGAGGCATATTCAAATCCTGATGGACGTGTAGATTAAAGACCTTGTTGTTACTGTAGATCCTATCTGTTTTAATTTAGCAAAGCCTGTATTACGGGCGGCGTCGCAATTCATTTAGCCCCGCCCGACACACCCATCGCAACAACTCGAGCTTGGCTCCACACTCGTAATTTGAAAATCCCATGCGATATCGCCGTTTGTTGCTTTCACTGTATAAGAAGGATACATCCTGCTGAGAATGGGATAGTCCTACAACGCCAGTATTCAGACTCGTGCTATCGAGCTCTTGTCCTTAAAACAATCAGACAGGGAAGTTTGCAATTATTTAGTAAGAACTGCGTCTTCGTGGGTGCCTTCATCGACCTAGGTTCGAGATAAATTCAGAAGATCTAATGGCGTGGCATTTTCCTGCATTCAATCAACTCTACAAACATTTAGGCTTGAAGGAAAAATACTCGGTTTCCTGTTTCGTAAAAGAGGTACAGGTTGAGGAAACATAAGTTACTCAACACAGATTGGTGTTACAAGGCCCTATCATAACATGGGGGGAAATCGTTAAGAACGACTGGAACGCTGTAAACACATAAGTCTTCGAACATGACTAGTCAATTAATGCAAACTGTGCAATTTTTTTAACATAGTGAGTAAGCACGAAGAAGAAGAAGTGCTCAAAACTGTGATTTTGCTCCTGAAATGTGTACAAAAACAGGTTTTTATTTTAGATCCTGAAAAGTGAGTCTTGTATTGAGCTTCAGTTTTTATTTTTTAACCACAAGTCTGTTCGATCCATAACCATTGACGCGTTAAATAAGTCTGTTTCTCTGTATTAAACTGGTAGTACTGGTACTTTTCCGGATGAATTCGACCCCATCCTCCCACGGTACCGGCGTAATGCTTATTTTGATTATCTCATTGTTTCCACCGAAACCGAAAGTTTCCACAGAATGGGATTTCTTTTTTGTCACGGTTGCTGGTTTTTTTAATAGCGTTGGTGATTTGTAAAAAAAAATGCTGGTGCTGTTGTTTCGAATAGTTGTTGTTGGGGTTTTGTTTGGGGTTTGTTTGGGGGGTTGGGGGGTTGTGGGGTCGCTTGTATGTGTGTTGTTTGGTTTATCTTTTTTTTTCATAAAACATTATTGCTAAATATATATAAATATATATTTATTTATTTTGTCGGGGGGGGGGGCTTTTAACATGAGAACAAGGACCTTCTACCGCTTACCAACTCGCACCTGCACTTATGCACACATACATTCTAGTTGTAGATATTGTGCAAATGCTGCGTGTTGACTCAGTCATGCGATTTATATAATACTGCCATAGCGTATAGAAAGTGCGTGTCCTCTCTCTTTTTTTTTTAGACCTCCAGACAGGACTTTAATGGGAAATTCCCCTCAAGCGTTTGTCAATAACTTATTGTGATTTCTTACCATTGTGCAAAGGGTAGGAAAACCGTTGGATCGATAGTGCGAGTCAACTGATTGGTTCATTGGTGGTCGAGTTAGTGTATGGTTAATGCGGGGAGTAATGTATATAGTTTCTTAAAGGGGAGGTGTCACTATGATTTTGTTTTAGGAGTTAGTGCATTCTTGAAATTGAACAAACTAAATCATGAAACAGCATAGAGCGTCACTGGCTGAGTGGCTGGTGGGTCGAGTCAGTGGTGATGTTGTATTGGTACACCACCCGCAAACAAGCTGTCCCATTGCACAATATGATAAATGGTACTGCGGCAGAAGAATAAAAGCAAGACAAGTTCTCAAAGAACAACATCTACCTAGCAAGTAGATATACACATGGTGTTACCGCAAACCAAATATATATTGAAACCTCACCATACAATGCCTCAAATCCTATATATGATCAATGATGGCACATTTGTGAAGTGTTTTCTCTATTTATGTGTAGGAAAATGGGAAAACCTCCATGTTTTTCACAATGATGAAAATGCAGGAATTTTCCACAAATTCTATCGACTTCGATACTATTTTCGAAATCGGGTCCAAACCAATGTTCAAAGTGAATGGTCGTTGTTAATAAAGGAGTCTTGATTCTAGGAAGGGTATTTTGTTTCACCATAAGATGCTTGAATAGAGAACCACTTCAACAGCACTGAATATAAAAAGCAAGGTCAGCCAGCTTGTCGAACTCTTCCCTCTCATGTGGTCACAGAATCATTGCTCTAGAAATGTCAGTATGTTTTATGTTCTGTCGCTTTCCTTCCTACCCACCCACTCAACTTTTGACATTGCGTGCTGACTGCGCTCTGATTGTTGTTATAACTCGGATGCCGCATCCTTCTTGGCCGGTCAGAAACATAAATAATATACGACGTGGGTTTTCCGCGAACTTAAACTCTGTGGGTTTGGAGCTATTGTGCTGTTGAAACGAAAGTGGCGGGTTTTTTTTACAATTCTGTAAGGTTTATGTAATGGGGACTGTGTGCAAAATTAAGTGCAATAGTTCACATTTTCAAGGAAAAGAGAAATTAGTCCGTGTTTAAAATGAACTTGTAATCTGCTCGTGTCTCCTGCGATTTCAGTTTGTAAAATTTACTTGGAGGATATCCTTAATTCGAACTGAGCACAATTACGTCTACTGGGAAATGTAAGCATGGAATAATAGTATGAAAGAGATCCAGTATCAGTTGACTTGCCTTATTGATATAAACTCGGTGTTATCTAACACGTTGTATAGTCAGATTGTATTAAATTAATGTGATTGTGCTGTGTTCTTCTTATAACGAATTGTCCAGACCCCTTCACAATTATTATATTATTTCATTAGTTTTGGTTTGCCATTCAATTACTTCGTCACCGTAATCTCGTAAGACTGTGAGCTGAAAACTTGTTTTCGACAGTTCTCCGAGCGACGTCCCTTTTAATCTTATTGCTTGGGGGACTCTGTGAGAAAAGCCCGGCTTGAGTCCGCCAGGCTGTCGCATCCATTTTGTATCATGCAAATCAATGCGACAGGCCTTTAGTGGTGGCCTACTCGATGTTACACTCACCTCTGCATCCAACGTCCCACTGTTGGGGACTTTCTCTTGTGAGAATTCTCAAATAATAGAAGGAACAAGATAAGCCTCTTGTCTTTTACAACTCCAACTATTGCTGTAGATAAGATCGTGAGTGGGTTGAATTTTTGGGGGATAAAGAGATATAAAATTGTAGAAAGTATGCGTTGATAGCGATGATTTTGAGGCATTGTTCATGTCCAAGATCGCAATGCTCTGTAAAAACTACCGGTAGTCTTTCTCTATCATGCTTGAATTTACATCTCAAATTTTCGCCATTCGGCATTATCATCATCCAGTTGAGATTTTATTTTATATTTGTATGCTGTTGGTGTTGATACCAGAGACTATAAAGCATTGAACCCTTAAGGGCAAGCCCGAAGTTACCGGTGTAGAAAAGGCGACGATTTTGTTTTTCTATAATTTAATTTTTCAGTTTTAGCGGGAGGAAATCCCCATTTAGGGGAAATCCCACGTGATCAGTTGGGGATTAAAAACTAAATCCACATGCGAGGGCACTGGTCCTAGGTGGGATATGAACCGGGGTCAAAGAGATAGTCATCTTGATCCCCGGTCATTTTACACATTCTCAGATCTTTATATAATGGTAAAGCTCGTACATCTACATTCAAGTACAATGGCATGGTTCGTTTTCCAAAAATGTTTTCTAATTCTTGCTCCTGAAAGTGAAACCAGAAACAGTCTCCGTTTCATAACTGAACATTTCCATGTTTTTAGATCCAGAATGAGAGAGCATTGTTAACTGTCTTTGTTTTACTTCTTAACGTTTTAACTTCTTAATGTATTTTTTTTTCTTTCTAGTTTTCTTGTTTTGTTTAGTTAGTGGCTCCGTTTGTCTTTTTATTCTTTTTCCAAAAGTTACGTTAGTTCTACATGTTGTTTGTTGTATTTATTTAGTTTTCTTCTATATCTTGGTAGTATAGGTTTTATTGGGTCTGGCACATCTATGATGCCTTTTTGTTTTACTTTTGTCTTGACCCGGACAATTTAAATGTATATATGTAATTATGTCCGAAGATTTAAAATAAAAGAAATCATAGCCTATGCATCATTAAAATGGCGGCCAACTTCAATCTTATAGTTTGGTATCTCTAAGAGCCAGTCTTATTTGTGTGTTTTCGTCTTAATAATAATGGGCCTTTTAAAGTCGAGGTGAAAGTCCATGGTCGAGGAAGCGTGCCTACGAGGCTCAACTCGAAATACTTGTCACTTTTTGTATGGGCAGTATTTTGTTCATGAAGCCCCACATCTTCTCGTCTATTCACTCGCGTACAACAGCTAACTGAAGTTTCGCCTGTGCCGACATTTGTACAATCAAACTCAAGAAAATGTGTTATTAAAAATCTCGTGTCCCGTCCGTTGACTGAGGAACAGTGTGTCACCATGGCCACAGCTGTATTTAGACTCCTTGTGGCCGAGGGTTACACACGGTGAGATCGGATTCCAGCCTGCCGTCATCAAAGCAAGCTGCCGGCTGGCCGCGGGTGATGGATCGCCGTGCCCGTCTTTTATTACAAGGCAGTACGTGCTGTTGTCGGCACACCGGAGGGTCCACAACAGCTCACGATCCAGCCCGTTGTTTTGTATCGTGTGATGTGACTCACTGTGAAATGTGGGACCCAGCCCCGCGCGCTGAATGAGGTGGATTTGTTTGGCATTGAGCACAGGATCCTCCGCCCACCCGGCGGGAGCTGCCCTAGCCTAGCACAAGGCCACTAGACTGACTGTGTGTGTGAGTGTGCAGCCAGCAATCGCGGTGACTACAGCGCGTGAGTGCATTTAATAATAGCAGGGAGAGCTGCAGTTTCGTGTTTCCTCTTCCTATAATGAGTCAGCCTGAGCTTCTTTCCCGGGGCACTGCACGTCTATCGTTGCACATTCCTGTCGCCTACGTCATCACTATGTCTGTAATGTCATGCGTGGCATGTGATATCGCCGTTCACAGAGGGCAGTGCGCATGTGTGGTTGTCGAGTTATCACGGCCCCGATGAGGCTTTTGCCGCGCTGCCATCTGGCTAGGCTAAAGTACGCATAAACGAGAGACACAAAACAGTCGTGTTAGTTTCGGCAAAGGTGCCTGTTGAGTTGCGAAATATGCGGACATTTTTTCGTGTTCTGCCAAAGACAAACAACCAACCATTCGATCCAGCAACGAAATCTGTATGAAAATGTGTGACACGATTTCAATGTGAGACAGAACTTTGACTCGTATGGATTGTAAATTTCAGTAGACATGTCATCATCGTACTCGCAATCGTTGCAACTTAGAATGCATCGTCAACACTGCTATCTGTGTGACCTGCCTCGCACGCCATGGGCACTACTGCACGATTTCTCCGAGCCGGTATGCCGTGGTTGTGTCAACTACGAAGGAGTAGAAAGAATAGAACTTGTCATCGAGTCTGCAAGGCAGATGAAACGTGTACATGGATTTCAAGACACAAAGACTTTCCAGTTGCAAAAGCCTGGTCAAATGCCGCCACAATCGGCCAGCGTTCCACCTCGATCCAGTGGGTTGTTGGAAACTGTTAACGTGAATCATGTGGAGCCCTCCCCGAGGACCCTACCGGCGTCGCTGTCCAGCCACGCTGAGCGTTTCCTGGGTCATGATCCCGGCCGGCCTAGGAGCATCCACGATTTCACTACCGTACAGAGACTCAGCAACGGCCCAAGTGGCTATCACATCAACGAGGAGTCTGGCGAGAGCAGACCGGGGAGATCGCTGCCCCACCACGGTTCCACCACTCACCCATCCCCGAGTTTGCTTCACCATCTGAACACCTCAACATCACCGGGGACAATTTCTGTTTTACCGCGGCACAGTGTGGCACCGACTGCCGGTGGTCCAACGCCATCCACAGTGTCCTCCACCGGCACCATGAGAGTTAAACGGAGCTCAAGCGACAGGGATCGAGAGGATAAAGAGGTGGGTTCATCTGCATTCCCAATTGAATCGGCCGAACGCCGGATTACACCAACGTCTGAGGACCCGTACGGACAGCGCCCGGGACTTGTTCGTCAAACACTGGCAACACTTTCCAACTGCACCCCATTTGAGGTAAGATTCAAGAAAGATCACACTCGGAGGGGTCGGGTGTTCTCATTTGATGCTACCTACAAACCAGGTATGGATTATGAATTGAAAATTTTCATTGAATATCCAAGCGGATCGAACAAAGTGTATCACAGTGCCTCTGGTGTAGCCAAACAGATGTACTCGGATTGTTTGAAAGACATGGGGAAGGGACTTTCGTCAGGGTTTAAATATCTGGAGTATGAAAAGAAACACGGTTCTAGTGATTGGCGGACACTTGGTGATCTTCTGCCCGAAGCTGTACGGTTCTTCAAAGAAGTCGTCAGCGTAGATATGTTGCCACAGCCGTATATTGACGCAAGCTGTCCCGTTTTGCCAACCATAATAGCCAATCAGATGATGGCGGGCATGCCGCACAAGTCAAAGAAACGCAAGGCATCCCCCGAACCCGACCCCGAAGTTCCCGGAAAGTTGACAGACGAACAGGTGCAACAGCAGAGACAACAGTGGTTGCAGAATCAGAGTGAGGGATTGAAACACACCATCGCCTCGACGGGATTTAATTCTGGCTCCAGGCCTCCAAGCTCGGGTGGCTCTCCTCTGAGCAATCCGACATCGAGCACCCCACCGGAGACGGGTAGCTCCACGCAGGGAGGCCCCTCACCCATGGCCGCCCTCATGTCAGTCACTGACAACCTTGGCACTCCCACTTCACCCAACAAGCCGGACAACGCCATGCCAAATCTGGTAAGCAACCCTATCAACAACGGGGCATCTTCGGACAAAACTCAGCGGAGTCCCCACTCGCCAACACAAGCTCAGCGACGCGCCCTGTACCGTAGCCGAGAGCTTGCCCAGGCCCAGGGACACCCCATTGAAACCAGCATCAGTTCAAACACAAGTCACCTCCCGGACTCTTCTGTACCCATAAGTACACTGAAGTGTACCATTTGCCACGAGCGTTTGGAAGACACCCACTTTGTACAGTGCCCCTCTGTGGGCAATCACAAGTTTTGTTTCCCCTGCTCAAGGGACAGCATCAAGAAACAGGGAGCAGGTGCCGAGGTGTACTGCCCTAGCGGCCAAAAGTGCCCCCTTGTGGGCACCAACACCCCCTGGGCTTTCATGCAAGGTGAGATAGCGACGATACTCGGGGACGAAGTAAAGGTGAAAAAAGAACGGGACACATAAATATCGTTATGGCTCAAAACTCTTTGACTGTACAAACTCGTAGATTATAAAGAAATGTTGAACAATGTATTCTTAAAGTTGAAGCCATTTCTGTGGATATTCAGCGCTTCATTCGCTGCTGGAATGTGCGCATGGCTGGTGTCAACACAGAAGACGAGATGACAAAATAGACAATATATATATTTTGGTTAATGTATAAATAGATTTAAGAACAGATGCGAATTAATGTATGTAATCTAAGAGTTGTAAAGAAAAGCAAAAAAGAAATTTATCCTTCACGTCACGAGTTCAACTTATTCATCGATGAAGAATTTATCATGACCGACAAAAAAAAACTACTGATAATTTCAATGTTTGTGCACACACAGCGAATGACATTTTACCTCAGCGTTCATTCCCGTTGTCACACACGCATGATCACTTCATTCACAGTTACCATATGGGACCAGTACAGGTTGCAACAACAACAACAAACAAAAACATATTTTGCTTGCACGATCTTGTCAATTTTTAAAGTAAATAAATATAAGGGAAAACGAAAGTCATGCTGATATAGATTCAAAATCAATGGTTCCTATTTTAAAACATAATCCACAAATCATTGAAAGTTACTCAAACAGTTTAAATTGTGTCCATGTTTGTTGATACGGATTTAAATACTAAGCAGTTAAACATAAATGTTGACCGATAAGGATTATCACGATGATAAGAAATCGGAAAGAAAAGGCTTCAACACAACAAATATTTGTAGAATAAGTTGTTTCTTTTGGTTTGGTAAAGGTGTATAAAGGTGATGGTTTTGTCAGTGATTGATTCATTGGGTTAAAAAGGCAGAATCCAGTAAAAGTGTTGGCTGTCCTCAGACAACTAGAATTGTTCAAAACAAGTAAGAACCAACTTGCTTACGGGCCGTTTCCATAAAATACTCAACGTTTATTTTGTCATAAAACTTGAATATTTTACTTATTTCTGATCACCTTGTTTCGTTAACTGGCTAGGTAGCCTAAAACAGGCGTTATTATGTTGGTGTATTTTTCTTAAAATCTTATACACACGCTGTATGTCAATCACAGTCGAACACTTTCGTTTCATAATTATGATTTCTTTTGAAAGACTTCCTGTTGGCCAGTACCCCTTTCCACAGTTTGGATTAGAACTTTCTTTGGTGATTTTTATTCAGATTTTTATTATAAAGTAAAGTTGAAGTTGTAGGTATCAGTAATGTAATCAATTCTCCTTTGCATCGGTATGCTTTTTGTTTTGTTTTATGAAATGGTTTATTATTATTTGTAATAATTCATTTTGTAGAACGAAGCCGAACTTCTTCTTTTTTTTTCGGTCCCGTCCTTTTGCCAGCCACTTCCTGAAGGCCACGTATGGACATAAGCACTTAGTCATTTCTGTTGAATTGTACACAGTGTAATTGCTTGTTATGATAGTTACGTCCTGACAACAAACTAATAGTATTGTTTGATTTGAAGTAAAACACGTAGCCTACCGGGAAACCGATGTCAAGGTTCCTGTTGAAAAGAAAACCGTTTGGTTGTCATTTTATATGTGTGTTTTTATTTCCTTATAATAGTTTGTTTCGACATTCGATTGAGAATTACATGATATACCTTGAGAAAAACTCACCAGGCAATATTGTACTACGAGTGACTGACAAGTTGTACAGTGTAAATGTTTAAGAGTCGGACCTGGCATGGAATATATTACCCTTTCACGTATTGCGTGCGTGGATTACATTTCGTGTAGTGAGAGACCGGCCATATTTTATCAACCTTGCCTCGGTTCTCATAGCACGTTGACGTTCATTTGCATGAAATAGATACATGTCAATATGAAAAAAATGCTAGCTGCGTATTACGCCATGCATGATCTGTGTACGTGTGACATGTTCATATCGTAGCTGTCAACACTCAACCAGATGCCAACTATATACTATGAATGCACTGCCTTTAGGAATAATTGTCTGAAAATATAATATGCAGGCATTTGCAATCTACCAGTGACGTGGACGGATGTGACGCCTATAATCTAGCCCTTTACCCTCGCCCTGTGATTGTCAATGTGTATTCACCGTACACATCGCTCTTATCAGAGGAAGGTCCCATCAGGGTGACGTCACTTATAGACATCGTCAACTGCCGATGAGTCATGGACTTACAGCTTGCGCGAAATACACCGACGTCACACGATGGTGCATGGGCTGTTTACACTTGTACTGTGTTGTGTAGTCATGGACTGTTGTTGTTAGTAATGTTTACTTTTTTGTAAGAAAGGTTTTCTGATAATGGAAACGCAGAGTCACAAAGAGTTACTACTATATAACGCTTTATCGATGCAGCTCAGCCATGCGAAGCAAAACAACAAAATGAAAGTTCACATGCCGAACTTTCTACGAAACCCGTTTCCTGTGTATCATGTTCTTATTAAACAAAGAAGTTGTGTTTGCCAAATTTCTAGATCTGCTGAAAATTAACGTTGTTCGCATGTGTGAAAAAAATAAACCTTTATGAGGGATCCACATCCCATACTAGTTGAAATTGAAAGAAGAAACCTTAGCTATAGTTGGCTCACATTCAAGGGCCATTCCATTAGTTTTATTTTAATATGCTATCTATCTTTATCTTCGGCCTTTGTACGTTGTTATGAACTTGAGAGTACGGTCTAAACAGTCACAAGGGAGGTGAACACAATTTGATACGACACAATTATAACGTTCACCTTTATGATATTGGAAATATTACGATACGGCGAAACCGAAAGATATCACGAACCTAAAGTTTACCATAGGTGAGGATGGGGATATGGTGTCACAGCTATTCATGTGAATTTGTGATGGGAAACAATGCACTCTGTAAGGGGATCCTATAGCGTAACTGATAGGAAACCGAATATTAGCTATAGTTCCGAATATATAAAACAGATGAAATATCAACCCCCCAAAAAACAAAAAACAACAACAACAACAACAACAACACTGAGATATGCTACGCGGATGGATACCCCACCCCATTCGTTGCACCTGGTGTGACGGTGAGGCATGGGTCATGTTATGACAGTTGGTGTCAATTATATGCAATAATGTGAGCAATGTCAAGATTAGTGAATGTTTCCGCTCGTTAGCTATGTAGAAGAGATCTCCGTACCATTCGCAGATCGTGCGGTAGTTTTCTCGTTTGACCTATCCCGAGATTCGGTGTTCGAGAAACCAAACATCCTGCATAATAAACTGCAGCCAACTGTATGTTTTCTATAAAAGGGCTAACGAAATAGTTTCCATCATGGTCCCTTTACGTACTAAATCTCCCACCAATCAAATTTCCCAAAGGATTGCATGCGTTCTTTTAAACGTGATTGCATTTATTTTAAAGATGTCATCGCAAGTATTGTTGTTTTTTTTTGTGTTTTTTTTTGTTGTTGTGTTTTTTTTGTTTTTTTGGGGGGGTGTGCTTTTTTTTGGGGGGGGGGTGCCCAAGCCAAAAGCGCTATAAAAAAGCGGGAAATCTTGATCACGTTGGCAGATGCAATGTTTGTGGCTTCATTTCGAAACTGTATGTCGTGCTAAACGCAAATGCTCATGTCACAGGTAACCCCTGATTTAAAAAAATAAAATAATTTAAAAAATGCCGATCGCCATTATACACGCTTCCCTGACGGTTCCCCAAATCATGCCTCCCCGTCTCCTCTCATTTCCTCACCGGGACTGCAATTTGTTTCCTTTGACCATCTTCTATAAATAATCGGACACACAACATATATATGACCCATTCTCTGGTTGCACTTTTATTGAGCCCTTCACAGCGGAGCCATCGCCGGGAGCAAGAATTGTTCAGTTGACGGCACGAGTTTAATGTGATGTCCGAGCATGATGGCTTCAAACCATCTGCGAAAAAAACACAACCTGGAGCCGGGGATGAAAATAGTCCCGGTGTATAAGTTTCCCCCGCCGGCGAAGAGTGCAAGTGAAAGTAAAACAGGTAGAACACAAATTAGGTTGCAGTTTATACGCCCCCTATAATATTGAGCATCGAGCTGCTGGAGGCGGAAAGTCGCTTATGCTTTGCCCAACGGCAACCCCATTCCGTCTGATGTGATTACGGTGGTTCAGCTTTTTACCCTATTTCTTTGTCCTCGCTTCATCTTGTCACAGGTAAGAAATCCCTTCTTTTTTTTCTTAAAATATTCCTTCAACGTAAATCCAGATTTTTTTTATGAATTCTCTCTCGTTCGCCTCGCTGAGCTGTTAACTAATTTGAATCATTATTCGGACAGTCGGCGCCTTGGACTTCGAAGTGGAATGTCGGTCACTAAATGTAGACGAAATTCAAATATTGGTTAATACAGTTGATCACGTTTGAATTTTGAATATTTCTCATTATTTTCCCCCCATGTTGTTGTTGGTTTTTTTTTAGTTAACTGCTTTGGTTTGCATTTGCATTTTTTTATTCCATAAAAACTGTCACCACCCGATCGTAACGAAGCTGTGCAGTATATTGTGAACTGGAAAGGTGGAGGGTTTTTTAAATCACTGAAAAACGATATCCATTGTGTAGACGCCGCCGAGTGACGGAAATAATCGGCTTTGCACCGAGATTTTAATACCCAAGCCGAGTCTTATTTACTCGGCAGGTGAGGCCATCGCCGAAGATGATAAGTTGAGAATTTAATGGAATAAAATGTTGGTCCTGATTTTCAAATTAGAACCGGACTATGATTGTTTTCATTGTGGGGTTGTAAAATTGTATAATTGTAGCAATAGATGATTCATTTAAAGTTACAAACATTATTTTGGGTTTACATTATCAACCATGTCGGCCTGAAGGATTTATTTTTGTTTGAATTTTTTATATATTTGGTGGGATTAGGGTGTACGGAAGCGTTAAGGGGACATTGAGGGAGAGAGAAAATTAAAGTCATTATCAGATTTGCATCTCATAACTATGACTTAGTACACATGCAATTCATAACTATGACTTAAATCTCATAATTATGACTCAGTACAAGACATTATTAGTATCTATGCTAAATCATTATGAGATGTAATTATGCTAACTCATAATTGTGAGATATAACTCATAAATATGACATGAACTGAGTGATATTTATGAGATATTAAGTCATAATTATGACTTTCTTGTGTTTTTCTCAATGTCCCTTCCGTGGGGTACAAACAAGCCATATATAGAAAGAAAACTTATCCCAGACAATTTTATTGCTTTACAAAAAGAGACAATTTGCTGCAATAAATTGCTGAAAAAGTTGAGCATGCAAAGGTTTGTTCAGTTTACTGTCAACCATGACGGATTCAAACCATTTATTTTGATTTGATTTTTTTACCCGGTGTACCTTTCAGTGTCTGTGAGCACCTGTAACTAAACCTTAACATTTTTAGCTGCCTTAAGATGTTCCCTAACCCATTCACTCTGCTCAGTCCATCAATTAAAAGTGTCCATTGTTTTACGCACCTCTGCATCTAATCAGTTAGCTTTCAAACCTGCCAGTCTGAGAAGAAGAAAAACAACTCTTTGCAATGAAAATCACAGTCACAACAAAACCGTACCTGCTTTCAAGTCGTGATGATGATGACGATGATGATGATATTACCTGTCACTCCCACATGCTCTTTTTATCAGAGGTGATTAAGGGAGGTATTGTATTCATTAATCACGCATGAGGCATTTATTTGAAAAACAATTGCTATAATGCAGATAGGAAGTAATGTAATGAACCTGTCAAATTAGCTTCATTTGTTTTTGTTGAAGCTATTGATGAAGTGCAGGCTGCATGGTTGGATATAATCTAAAAGAAGAAACGGGCGGAGTGGGATTTGGACAGCATCAAAATTCAGACCGCAAATGGTGGCCAACTCACTGGCCCTGATTTAAAGTTTTCCTTTGTTTACCTTCTGGCCCATTATTATGACTTTGCTCTTAATGACTTCCATCTGTTGGATCTTGTTTTTTTTAGTTGGGGGGGGGGGCTGGGGGATGTGAGTGTTACTCCTGAAAACAAGGCTCAAAAACCTCAAACAAAAGTGAGAATTTGTAGACATGGATCACAATCCTCGGTGTGTTCCCTTCAGTGTTGTAGTACTCATACTTGGTACTCATACTTGAGTACTACTCAATTACCATTCTGATGGTACTCGTACTCATACTCGGCTTGCAAAATACTTGTACTCAAAATCCATACTCGATACTTTGGACTCTGATTTAAGTACTCATGGTGAAAATAGCAGTTTCCTTGCCATTTTCCCATGGTAATGCAAGGAATAGAGAAATAAAGCTGTGGAAAAAGTAAAATTTAAGTTGTTTTTAATTTGTTAATGTTTAGAAGATTTTGTACTGGTACTCATACTCATGCACGGAGATCCAAGAACTTGGTACTCTGCTGTTGGACTTAGTACTCAGATATCAGAATACTCGGTACTCGGACACTTGGAGTCGTACTTGATTGCCCAAGTACTCGGACTAGAGTACTACTTGTTCGCCCTAGTACTTGATAGTACTTGATAGTACTTGATACTTGACTGAAAATTACTCAACCACAACAGTGGTTCTCTTTGTGAAATAGACTGTTCGAGTCTCACACACAACCTAATGATGAAACCCCTTAAAGTGCACAATTATATTTCCTTCACTTGTTAGATCAATGTATTTGGGAACCCGCAAAAATGTTCAAGCACTTGCAAGACTTGAAAATAGACAGGATTGCCTCCGGATGAAAGAAGTCTATTTTAAGTAAAGGACTTTGTTTGATTTTGTCATGTATATACCACAGAAAATGTTAACCTGTATAATGTAAATTTGCCCTGACAGTTGTCTACTGTATACTCTCATCAGATTGCGACTGAGACCATGGAGGAAGGAAATACAGACTCCATGCTGAGACCTGTTGCCTTTTATTAACAACTTGGTAATATAAAAAGAAGAAAATTGCAATGTGGGACAACCTTCTTTTCAGTGTTTAGCTGTTAAGCTTTTCCCCCACCCTTTCTTCACTTATCTGTTCCTGCGTATTCTAATCAAAGGATATTAAGACTTGTGCAACACTCCAGTCAAAGTGTTTATGGACGATCATAGATACTGACAGAAGTATGGCAATGAATGCAGTCTCTCCTTTTTGTTGCGACTGACCGCAAACTCTCTTTTGAAGACTTGTGATTTTATCGCCGGAAAAGACAATGTGAGCGAATGTGGTCGCCAGCAACAAGGGGTCCCAAATCATTGGGAGTTAATTTAAGAGGCTACTGCGCTGTCCTGTAAAGGCCGAGGTTCAGTCAATGTAACATCCTGTCCACTGTGACTAGGAAGACATTGGTTTCCTGTGTGGCAAGTACACTCACAGTCACAACACTCCTGCTTCACGTGGGCCCCTGCTTTCCATAAATGGCGCGCTCTTTCTCCCCCCCCCCCTCTCCTCTCTTTTTCTCTCGCTCACTCCCTTGCGTGTATAGCTTGCCAAGCACTCACCAGCTGCCAGTGGAAGTAGCAAATCCGGAATGATTGAAGAAAAGGGGGCAATGGCCCCCAAGGAGTTTCATATTAAGAGGATAAGGGTGGAAGACATGATTGTTTACCGGGGGGTGTTCAAACAAGAAATATTTTACAACCGAGTACCGATCACCTTCTGTGATATTCCCCAAAAAGAGCCAATATCGCATACTTTGAAAAAAACATTTCACCATTTGGGTGTTATTGTGATTGTTTTTTCCTGACCGATTGATCTTTTCCGTTTCTACACAGTAAATTTTTAGTTTTTAAAGAATATGAAAACATTTAAACACATGTGTAATATCGTTAAATGTCAAAGATCAGTATCCACACTTGATGTGACCCAACATTATATGAAATAACAAACCTGTGAAAGTTTAAGCTCAGTCGGTCATTGGAGTCACGAGAAAAAAGTGGGGAAAAAACCTTCAATGTTTTCACTGTTTTCAAACATTGACTTTTGGATGTGCAAGATCAAATCAAATTGTTTTACTAATTTTTCAAAAACTATTGCATTTCAAGCAAAAATATTTCAAAGGGAGTTTCCCACCATGACCATCTTTATACCATGTAAGTTGTGTGCAAATCTGTAAACATTTATATTTTCACTCTTACCAATGTTGTACCTGACTTTAAAGACTTGTCTAAATTTAAAAATATTTCTGAGAATATCCTCAATTAGAAAGAGTGTCCTCCTCCTGAAGCCTGGCTTAACCCTTGGTTTGTCTCCAAGAATACTTCCCCAAATAACAAACCTCAATAATAGAACCTGTTGCGTCCCTAAAGGGGTTTGTATGGCTCCTCAAAGCTCTAGTGATGCTTTGTTACACAATGCTAAGTTCACTCCAAGTTGTCTAATGCCATGACACTGAAGGGTACATCTTTTATCAATCTTACGGAAGCAATATTAAAAGGTTATGTCAGTCAACGTACATGCAGCTGCTCGCAAAATCAGAAGTCAATCTTCCTTTTTCTAAACAATCGCTCGGTGTGTATAATTGATGCTGCCTTTGTTTTGTTGTTCGTAACATAACACCAAGATTGTCCTCATTGCACTAGATCCTGCCAATGGCTGTGAAGAGAGAGAGTGTGTGTGTGTGTGTGTGTACATAATGTAACATAAAAGCCATTAAGCCCATGTAAGACGAGGCAATTTACACTATAGGCAACCAGTTCCAGGCAATCTCCATGAAGAAAAGGCATTCACATTTGAATGTTCACATATTTTTCTTGGGGATCGTAACACACTGTTTGAAAAATTACTCCTGTGCTACCAAAGTGATCCTGTAGCATGCAATGCAGTTGGTTGCCTCCAAGTTGCCTGTAAAAGTTGCCTCGTGTGACAGGGTCCTTAGAGTAATCATTGTTGAATCCTGTACCTAAAACTTGATCGAATCTGATAAAAATTCTTACAACTTTTTTCTGTTTTTGTTTGATCACATTTTTGTAAAATCTCCTTTGACATCTTACATTGGTCATACCATTTTAAACAGAAGAAAGCCAGGGTTCCACTTGTGATCGATCTGACCCCACAGGCTTGCTGTACCTTTGAGAACTAAACCGTCCCCTCCTGGATGCAGACAAAAACTTATACCTGTTCTAAAGGAACTTGTGCTAAAGGGGAAACTGTCAACTATCAGTTAATAAATGTTCCGTCTCTTGTTACTTTTTGTTTGCTACATTGCTAGTGAGAAATTAACTCATACCGCTTGGGAAAGAGGGTCTCAAGATCTCTGTACATAGAGTTGTGTAAATTCTGCTCAATCGTTTTCTTTGGATGCCATGAGAAGTGCAAGTGCTGTGAAGCCGTACAGGAAAAGGTGCTCTTTATACTTACTGGTTTGGATCGCACTGCCTCCCCCTCTACCCAGTCTGACATTTTAAACTTTGCATTACAGTTTGAAATAAATTGAGTTTGAGCTAATATCAGTCAGTCCAATTTGTTTTAACTCTGCATAACGGTTTAAAATAAATGAGTTAAAGCTAGTATTAGTCAGTCCAATTTTTTGTTACTCTGCATAACGGTTTAAAATAAATCAGTTAGAGTTAATATTAGTCAGTCCAATTTGTTTTAACTCTGCATAACGGTTTAAAATAAATGAGTTAGAGCTAATATTAGTCAGTCCAATTATTATTATTATTATTATTATTATTATTATTATTATTATTATTATTATTATTATTATTATATATTTCTGGTAATGAAACCAAGGATGCCTCACAAGTGAACTTAATCACTGTAGCTCGCAAGCCTGAGGAAACCTGTAAATAAGGGTGCTTGCAATGTGAACCAGAAACACCGGGGTTAAACCCCTACTCTTCCACGGTAAGTGTTCTGGGTTCTTTTACGTGCACTACCAATCCTAGTACACAGGACCAACGGCTTAACGTCCCATCCGAAGGACGAAGCATGTGGTTAAGTGTCTTGCTTAAGGACGCAAGTGTCACGACTGGGATTCGAACCCACACTCTGCTGATCAGAAACACCAGAGCTTGAGTTCGGTGTTCTTATCCGCTCAGCCACGACACGCCACATTATGACTGACGTTGTTAAAAAAAAGAAAACCATATTGAATTTCTGAACAAATCAAGTGGTTTTTTGGTGCATTACATGCAGAGACCTTCTCCTTTAACCAAAGACATGCAACTGTCTCACCGACTCATGAAGAGTTAAAGTAGGCCAACAAAAAACTGTGTGTGGGAGTTTAAAAGTCAGGTCAGACAATGAAATGACATATCTCTTCCCCCCCCCCCCCTTTTTAATGCGTTTTATGAAACCTAATCCGGGTGGTGGGGGTAACTTTCCAAATGTCATAAAATCTATAAAAAAATAAGAAGATCTTTTATTACATATATACTGGTGCTAAATCATGTTCAGAGATTCATGGGTTGAATTTGTGTAAAAAGTGGGTCATTCTTTATTTAATTTAACGGTCAGGGGAATTTGATACGATCACGTTCAGGGTCATACCCTACTTGTTGGAAATAAAATACTTTCAGAAGCTAATAACAAAAAGGGAAAATATCTTAAATTTAAAGGAGTATTTGAGTGGACTTGGAGACAGTAGAACTTAAATGTCAGTAATCAATGTATGAGCAACTTACTAATCTAAACTTGAACTATAACATTTTGAACGTTCCTCCATAAATTGTACAATTTGTCACATCATATTTCCTTGAAATAAATCTGTTTTTCTCTAAATAACGAAACTCACTGATGTGAGATTGTTTCCACACACTGTGTGGGGGGGGGGGGGGGTGCGTGGCTTCCTAGTAAGAGTTCCCAAGTCCCTCACCAGTACATGGGGATGTGAAGTAGACTGTTTATTACATGCCAATATTCGATGAATGCTTCATAACGAATTCACCCTCCCTGACAAGTTGTCAGGAAACGGCGGCTCAAAACGGAATAGGTGGGGTCATGTGATCAGGGAAGAGTGAAAGATAGAACAGACCTGTCCCATGCCAGGCCCCCTTAAAAAAAATATGTGTTTCTTGTTGCGTCTGTGTTGGAAAAATATCAGCAGGTTCGCATTGTTTTGTTTTAACACAACAGATCGGCCGGCAGCTGGACTCTAACTGTTAATACTTATGGGTCGAGGGTTTGTTTACTGTAATCAATTATTTGACCTTCAAATAATATTTTAAAACATCATCAATAAAGTACTATTACCCGCCAGGTGGAATAATGTTCAAATAATTATCAGTTATTGATCACTGGGCTTCATAACAATAATGTGTCTATAATAATGTACCCTTTCAGTCAGTAGGGTTGGATAGTTACAATGTTGAGTTTTATTCTAAACTACACCCAGTTGTATAGTCAATTAGCTAATTCTTGAAGTATGCTTAGTTTCAAAGTATAATAATGTATATGTTATTAGCAACGTGCACCCATGCTCTTAATCCCAAATACTAAGCGGATTGAAGGTTTAATCCATTGGCTTCGCAGGTTGAGAGGGGAAGGGGGATATTAGCATTAGCTAGGGGGGCTCATGGTCACTCGAACAGGTAATGTAAAAATTCACCCTATGTCGCCACTAAAGCCGTGGCCAATTTACTCCCATTGCGGTTTGCTGCCGTGGCCGTCACAATGCAGACAGAGAGAACCCTTGTCGGAAAACCTAATCAACTCAGTCTGATTCTACTACTCCTCCTCATCATCATCACCGTCTTCTTGTTTCTTAACTGTCGTCTTCTTGTTTCTTAACCGTCCTCCTCCTCACCATCATCACCTTCTTGTTTCTTAACTGTCTGAGCTGGAATTGTTCCCTCATGGAGAAAAGTCATCGACATTAAAGGAAAGAGCTCTAAAATGTTGACAACCCGAATACAGAATGACCAATGATCTGGAAGCTCGCTTGAAGCAAAGTTAGTGCAAGTCGGGGGGGGGGGGGGAAGCATTGGAGAGAAAAAATTCCCATCTATCAAGTGTGAGCACCAATTTGAATAAAGTTGACATTGGTCAGCTTATGTTGTGTGTGTTTTATTTATGGAAATTAATCAAATCGTTAAATCTAAGTCCCTGAGCCTTGGGAGGGGTTTTTTTTTCTGAGGAGAAAGTTGAGGTAAAAATTAATAAGGATGAATTGATTGGTTAAATTGAGTTGAAATATTAACTACTGAGCTGCATTGTGACTACAACTTCTCCCGCTGTCTTTTTCTTTTTGCCTTCTGTCATGATCTATGATGTATTCACAACAGTCTATTCATGGGTAACTATACGCCCTCTGGACAAATACATGTGATTAGTCCAAATATTATGTCTCTTTTATAGAAACTATAAAAAAACTAAAACTATATTGCATGTGGTGTTGTTGTAAGTGCAAACAAGAAAATTGCTGCGCTGTAGTTTTTTCCTTTCCCCTCAATAATATCAGCATCAAGTGACACCTAGAGCTTTTGACCCTGTACCCCCTCGGGGTCATAAACTGTTGTGTGGTGGCTAGATCCATTCATTCACAGTAGTGCCACTCATGGAAGAAATGCCCGGGAGCCAGACTGCCTGCATAACAGACGCAGGAAGTGCGTGCATTAAGTCATAGGAGGGTATCGTGCTCACACTCCTGAGCCCTGGGGTCACCCAGGATGTATTTGTCGCGAGAGAGCAGACAAAGCTCCGCTTGATCCCGATATTCTATTCAGTCGATGACAGGTGGTGTGATGTTTTTGAAGAATACATCCATCATCCAGTCTTACTCCCTTCTCTTGCTACAAACATGCTGTCTGTCGCTCCTTATATGTCTGTGTTTTTTGCATTATCCTCCCCAATTCCTCTCACTCAATGACCATTCCTTTTATTTGTCTCCTCTCATCCAGTTCTCCAGCTGTCATTATTGTACCTTCGTGGACTCAAAACTCAAAACTTTAAGCTAGTTATCTGACCTAGCCCCAAGTTTTGGCCTTGCACAAAGCAAAGCTCCTACCAAAGTTTTTTTAAACAAATACAAAAAGTACTTCCACCTGCAAAGTTCTCCTACACTCTCTTCCAAGACAATAAAACTAGTACTTTTGGCCTTTTTAAAAAGTCTTCCAAGCTTTGGTTAGAAATTGGGTTGGGTTGTTGATGTTAGTCAGTAACTGTTTACTTCTAACTTGTAAATCTTGTTCCAACGACAATTGTATCAGACTATGTGCTGAAATACATCTTACAAGTAAATGTTCAAGGGAAGAAATATCCTCGGCCCACTCTTTTGATTTGGCAGATAGGCAAAACACATGTAGGGTTTAGTTGAGTCTGAGTGACCTTTTTGGTGGGAATGAATGAACCCATTTGGTTGTGGTGCAATTGGTGTTGGTCTGGAAATGAGTTGAGCAGTGATTCATAAAGTCACAAGCACCGTCAAGGTGTTTTGTGTGGGTGTTTCTGGATTGGGTCACACGCAAAGCCCTCTCAATACATACAGCAACAAAAGTTCTGCCTTCCTGACGAGTGACGGAGACTAATTGTTCTCAGGCTCTTCATTACAAAAACTTTCGACTTCCTTTTGGAAAACATCCAAAGGATCCGGAAAGAACAGTGGTTTGTTGTACTTCTGGGAAAGCCCGTCTTTGTAAAGTGATTCGGGAATTCCCTTAAATTTTTTGAGGCAGCTGTCATAATTGTTTTCTATTGTCAAATATTGATGGCTGTTTTCCAAAAAGTTGTCATGTGGAAAGTGATCGATGCATGTTCTGTGATCCATGATTGGTGTACTCTGAAATAAACCCTTTCAATTTGCAACTTTGAAATTTTTAAAAGACCCAAGATTGTTCTAGCTTATAATTCCCTTTGTAGTCTAGTAATTTGAAGAAAAATTGGGGTGCAAAACAAAGCCAAACTTTATGAAGGCTCAAATCGAAAATTGTTCTTGATTTTGTTTAAGCTGGCAACCCATTTAGGCTAAGCACCTTGGCTAAGCACTTCTGTTCTGGCAACCCATTTAGGCTAAGCACCTTGGCTTAGCACTTCTGTTCTGAGCTTGTCCTTTTATCCAGCTGTGTGAAACTTGCTCCCTGTACCCAATTTCATAATTCTCACAAAAATTTACTTGGCACAGATATATCTTGCTTAGCAGAAACAGGTCACCAGCCAAAATACCATGTTTCTAACATTGTCGTGACCGGCACTCTGCTATTTTTCTCGCTTATAAATTTGCTGTGCAACATTTTCTCTGCTACCAGGTAATCTGATGAGGTTCAGAATTCTTAAAAGAGTGAACATGAAACTTGTCTTATGTTAAACTGTCAAACTATATACGTGAGAGGACAGAGAGCTTCCTGTTTCCCGGGAGATGATCATGAAGATGTGTTGCCTGGTAACCACATCTCACGATTGTCTGTCACATCCTTATCTCGGCAAACCGAGAGAAAAACAACAACATGACAGCCATAGGCAATGCTCGCTCAGACCTGAGGGAATATTCCTTAAGTGTGCTGAGAAAATCTCAGCTGGTTGTGTAATTTTCCTTTTCTCTTCTGGGTAAACATTACACATCTATGTTTTAGGAGTACTGTTTGAGGTTGATCAAACTTGTAGAACTTTTTAGACTCTGAAAATGTTTAGCCCTTTGGAACTTTGAATTTAATTCAGGAAAAACTTACCATGTTTTTGCTTGAATTAATTTAAATGTGACAGCGAAGTAGTGTTGTGGTTAAAAATGTGTTGAGAAAATGCAAAGTTGGAAAAACGGTGTAACAGCAAAATCCAGAGAGTGACATTTATTGTTGTTGGAGTAGTAATGATTGAAGGGTGAGAAACTTATGTAAGATGTACCTTTTGCTGTGAAGATCAATTATATCTTTAATCATTGAGACTTCCATGCTTTAACGTTGTCTTGAGGGACGTAGAGAATGTTGAAACTCCTGGTTTTCTATTAAACCTGCCCTGCCTGGCCTGTTACATGTAAAGCCAAACAACTTTGTATTGCTTGTCATCGATCGTTCTTCCTCCGCCAACGAATATCTATTTATTACAGACACTTGACATTAGCACTGAATTAATGCTGGTTGTCTCTCTTTTTTGTCTCTCTTTTTTGTCTCTCTTTTTTCCTTCTTTTTTCTTCTACAAACATCCCTGGAAAGGTTGGTTTAATTACAAAATACAAAGTCTTGACCTTTCAAATCGCATGAAACAATCCGTCTAGATACAAAAAGTGAAACTAGATAAACTAAAAAAGAAAAAGTTGATGTAGACTGAGACGACTATCTTTACTGTTTTAAAATTTGCTAGGTCTGGCAGGGTCCACAGGGAGTGGTTAAGGAAATTTGTTATACGGTCATGCAAAACAAAATTAAACAAATAACATGTGGGGTCCTACATTTGAATAACTGAATATTTCAAATATTCATCACCTTTCATTGACAAAGGAAAACAATCTGGCTCAGTATTGTTTTTGCAGTGAGCCAGTGTAAAATCATCCTGTTGTTTTTTAACTCCGCTTTTGCTCGTGGTTACATTGCTAATCGTTTATTAATGTATGCGGAAGGCATCCTTGTTTCCTGTCCGGATAATTGAGATTATCCATTATCACACTGTTGAGAGAGAAAGCACATTGCATGATGGGATTGATCGGTGATGTGATCACTCGCCATGGGAACAAGGTTGCAGCTTGTCTCGCCAAGTGTTGAGAAACAAGAGAACTGTATGACGGTAAGATCTTTGCTTCAGGCCCTGGAAGCGCCTGATGACAACTCTTCAACATTGCAAGCTAGACTAGCCAAGGAGTCCTCTTTGAGCAGGCCTCGGCATGCAGCTGGTCAATGTTGCTATACGGTGTCTATTTTTAGTCAGTGTCAAAAGCATGTTTGACTGATTGGTAATTGGGTAATTTTTAGTATTCAGTTAGTTTGTTCATGATGTTAAATCCCTCTAAGCTTGACATGTTCTTGACAAAGTTTGTTCATTGACAGTTAGAAATGCCAAACTGCTTGATGGTGTTTCAGACAGTCTCTGTGACTCTTAGTTTGCGTGTCAAGGCAGGAGACTAAGTATGGTGTTATTTTTGTAGGGTCGTTTCCTACATATCCTGACTGAACAAACAGTTTTGGGCGCAACACCAAAAATATCTCGGCCTCTTTGAGTTCAAATAAAAAAATCTGCTGAGAGCTAATCTTCTTTTTTTCTTTTCAATTCTTGGGAGAAAAGAGAATTAGGCCTAGCTGTTGCAAACTGCTTAATAACCAAAATGACCTTTGATATAAATGCAAAATATTGTTTGTTAATGTCCTCCTGTTTTGACCCCAGTAGAGTCTTTCTCAAAGGCTAACAGATTTTGAAATACACTCTGCTAGGGTCGAAATGTGAGGCAATTAGCTTGTGTTTTTGTTTTTTCGGGGGAGGGGGGGGTTCGCTGTTCAATGTCCTCTGTCTGAAATAAAAACACACCTGAATCTAAGAAAACAGGCCAGAGTTTCCATCTTGGAAAAAAAACGGTTCTATGCAAAAAAGGGAAATTTTTCAGAAGCCTGGTTTACCCGAAATGCACAGTATTCATGAGAATTTTCAACAATACCCATAAACCATGACCTTAAAATCTTTGATATACGGGGGAAAATACACTATTCACGAGGCATGGAGCATGATTATTTCACTATTTAGTGTGGTGCACCCTTTGTGCTTAGTGGACTATTTTGTTTGACATACTATGACATTAGATAAGCCCTGCCTCACATGGCCAGTCCATTGTCAAATCAGTAGCGCCTCACATGATCAATGCATGACATAAACAAAGCAAAGACCTTGTTGTGTGTTTTTCCATTGTATTAACATTTCTTCATATTGAAACAAAACATAAAACAGGTCTAAGGTGATGAAAGAGTGGGCAGATTTCTCAATCCTTTTGTTCTAATGTCAAACAAAAGACCCCGATTTAATTGCAGAAGTAAACAATGTGAGGGGAATCCAGAGAGTGTTCAATATTGATATCTCTCTGCCAGGTTACTCTGGTGTGAAATGAAAACAAAACTACTGTGGCTTCTATAATGTTGCCCGGACGGAGGAAAAAAAATCCCCTGCAAAATCTCAGTTTTCGCGTACTGAAAAAGAAACTGTCTTTGCGCGCTGTCTGGGTTAGAAAAAAAAAAATAGAAAAATACAGCTTGCCAAAGTGAAAGGACTGGGCTTGTCTTCACAACAGGGTACAGCAACCTGTAACTTAATCGAGGGAGAGTAGGTCTAGTTACTGACAGATTATGCCACCAAATAGCCAGGTCTTTGCCGTTCAATTCAAAGCCCAGTGTCTCTTACATGCCTCGGTGTTCAGGCATTGGTTCTTACAGTGGGGAAATGTTGCTGTAACGCAAAACCAGCAATTTGTGTTCTGCTATTGATTTGCCCTGGGGCCCAGTGTAGGGGTTTTTCGCACAGTTCACTCATTCTCCATTTTCGGATCTTAATGCACATAAGGGACCGTATAGTATAATTTTGCTTTCACAAATCGTTTGTGGATCAAGTTGAAGTCATATTAAAAGTGTGTGTGTGGTCGGCTGCAACAAATGTTCCTTTCTGAGAAAGATTGCATGGGTGGTCACAGTGTTCATGTTAATTTGATTGAGTTATTATGAAAAGTGTTTGAATTGTGTTAAAGTTTGCCTAGTCACCTTTTTTTTTTTTTTTTTTTTTTTTTTAAAAGCTTTTTCAGTGTTATATAAGAAATTGTTTTATCTAAACGGCTTTTCCGTCACAAAGAAAGAGAGGAAATATAATGTTGGTTTTAAGTCCAAGTACTGTGATTAACTTTTTAAGCAAAATTTACTTTGATGAAATAGAAGATCCTACATGTATTAACTATTAGGGTGGAGGTGAAATTTGAATTAAAGTTGCTCAAAGAACGTGGACAACATTGGTTAATGTCAAAGGCCAGTATCCGCACTTCATGTTGCCCAACATAATATACATGAGATAACAAACCTGTGAACGTTTAAACTCAATCAGTCATTGGAGTCAAAAGAAAATAGTGAAGAAAAAAAAACCTCATATGTTTTCACTGCTGTCGAACATCAAGTTTTGGACTCGCGAGATCAAAACTAATCGTTTTACTCATTTCTCAAAAACTGTAGCGTTTCAAGCAAAAATATTTCAAGGATGTATTTCACCATGACAATCTTTATACCGGAGAAGTTATGAGCAAAACTGTGAACATTTTTACTGTCACTCTTTTCAATGCCGTGCACAACCCTTTAAAGCTGTTCTATTAAAACCCCAGGTAAATTTTAATCAAGGACAAGGTGCCCTTTTCATTTGTACCAAGTGAGCCCCTTTAACAACTGTCAAGTAAGATTCCGTGCCAAGAGTCTTTTTTTAGACACAATCAGCAACATCCAGCCGACCTCATCAGAGCTAGCCAGGGCTCGCATCCCAACCATCCAGGGATCATTTCTCGCACTCCGTGACTCCACCCCCCTGAGTCTTTCAACTGGTACCCTGTTTGGGGGGGTTTGTGCGCGTTGCTACGGAAGCGGTGCACCAGCTCCAAACCGCTGCAATGAGACGTCTTGATAACAGGAAGTGGAATGCCCAGAGCTAACCCTTTACTCCCCTCAGTTCATGCACTGATTCATCGGGTTCTTCCTCAAGGCATCTGGGGATCAGAGCGGATTGTGGAAAGGCTGGATGTGCCATAGCTTATTAAATGAGAGATCTAATTGGATGGTACAGTATGAGGAACGCTTAGTCCTGTGCCGACTCAGCACTATACCTTGAGCATCAATGCAAATGGCTTGCCATCAATCTATAGGGCTTGAAATTGTACATGCATGTAAATTAGCAGGAAATGCACATCATTGTACATGGAAGTTGTTGGTAGTAGCTGAGTTAGATGACAGCAAGCTCTGTTTCTTTAAGATGTGATGACAGAATTACAACCAATTTTTCAAATACTTTGCTTCAGATTTCAACCAATTTCAAATGGTGAACATAGATTTATAGTTAATGTAGATCTAAATCAAGATCACGTTGAGGCCAAACTCATTTAACTTTACAATGACCTAAAATGTAGCGTATAAAAGTACATGGTTTTCTGCACAAATTTTCTCTCTGAGAGAGCAGACTGATTATACTATACAAAATATAGGTAGAACGATCTCCCCTTTCAAACACAATAACTTATAAACCATGCATACATCGCACACATGTAGTATCAATGACTTTACTGGCCTCTAGATGGTCTTCAGTCAGATATAACTCAGTCACTGATTTACACTAGCTCTTCCTGAAGACGAGCAGAGTATACTGTTTGAAACGTCGAGACCCCACCGACTCTTTTCAGAGCCAACACTCCCACAAAAGAGTTTGTACACATGGCTGTACCTGCAAGTTTACTATTTATTTTAGTTACCTCGTATTTGTCCACACCATGCAAAGCTTCAAACAACACTTACAAGCTATTCCGTTATAGGAACAACTTTCAATTTATTGGGTGATAAACAGCCCCCCCCCCATTTAGATCAGTGATGTGTATCTAGGGCTATGAGACTGTTATCTCTGTCCCTCATATTCATCTGCACTTCCTGATTTTTTTCTTCTTCCCATTTTGTTGATTTAAGTTGATTTTCCATTTAGTACCTTCCCTGTTTGTTTTTATTATGGGTGAGATTAGCGTTATATCAGTACTTACAACTTGAAGTTCCAAAGTGACTGTGAATGGAGTGTTACGTTCTAGGTCATTTTCTGTGAACATTAAGTTGCATTTATTATTTAACGATTTACTGTAGTTCTTAACAGAAGGACAAACTTGATTGACACATCCAACAAAAAAAGCTAACATGCCTTTATTTATAAAGACAAGGGATGTAATGCCAACTGGAGGCGTTTGGCTAATTTTGGAAATTGAAGACCTCCTATATGGGATCAGCGTTTTTGAAATATTACATCACTGCGGCAGATTTCGGCTATACTTAGACAGGTGCCCGTCTTTCATTCATTAGTGGAGGACAGATGCCATCCATTGGGAATCCATCTCCTGATATTTGCCTGCCTCTGCTGCCCGCCGTATTGTTCCCATCTGCTGGTGATGAGGCCATTATAAGAGGAAGCTGATCCCCCCAGCTGTGGTTGGATGGCTGAATGTGTAAAGTCCCTGTCATATCCAGCCATCGTTACGCAGATCCTGATGATGACCACACTACGTGCCGGCAAGGAGCCTGATGAATCTACCGTCGAGTACAAATCCTTTAATTATACAGAGTCTTCTACATTTATAGGTCAATCTGCTACAGGTCCTGATATGATGAGGATAACATCAAAATCTTTACAGAGTTTTTTGTAAAACTGGTTTGTCCCCTCTTCTTTTTTTTCTTCTAATTTTTGTGTTTTTACCGCAGCTAGGGTGATTGAAATAATAGCAAAAGCTCACTGACTGTGTATCAATCAAATGTTGGAAAGTATACACATTATATCATAAATAAATAGCTATGGGTGAATGATCTGCTCAACTGTCAAATCTATACTCCCCCCCCCCCTCGTTAGAAATTTCAATGACCTTCTCAATCTCAGTCTAGATGAAGCCATAGAAGGAGACCAGAGTGGATAACTGTAAAGGCAAATGTCAAGGTTAGAGAGACTGGTTACCTGTTGAAGAAAATTTGAAAGTTGACTTCCTGACCAAGATCTGCCATTTGTGATATTGGGATAGAGATCAATTTACTTGTCGCATTGCTTGGAGTAGTAAACAAAATTAGGTCATGTTCATTCTATAAAAATAAAAACAGTTCTTCTGATCAAAAAGCAAGTTTTCAACAGATCAATCATGGTTAATTCTTTTTTTCCTCCAATGTTTCCTGTCAGAACATAAATCCTTTTGAGAAACCTGTTAACCTTGAGGCCAGTGGAAGCTAGTTCAGCAAGCCCCAGGCCCTGTGGAAGCTAGTTCAGCATGCCCCAGGCCCTGACTTCCTTTTTCCCTGATTCTAAATGTCTCTGCAGGTACCTGTCAAGATGTCTTTTACTACCTCTTCTTGTCTGGAATTAAGGATTGCCCGGACTTTTGAACATCAGTTAGCAGATTAGCAACTGTCCTTATCCTTGATACTACTTGTGTGATTCTTGATGAATGTGATGAATTAAGGTGATGATGACAATGATGCTAATTCCTCCTCAAGATTTGAATTGAAGTCTTTCGAGCAGATATCACAAGTGGACATCATTGTGTGTAAAATCCAGTCTGGCTTGATTGCAAACGGCACGTTCCGTGCGTTTGATGTGTTACTCTGCCTTCCTGTTCATCTGTTTCCAGCAATAAACGAGCCAGGGTTATGATGTAACCAAGACTATGTTACATCTGCACCTGTTAGCGAACATCCTCCTCACAGCAATTGTTTCCTCTCGTGTTCCATATTGGTGGCGGTAACTCACCCTGACAGGAAGATGTTATTTAATCTGGCAATCGTCATTTTCCCATATTTGAACCACACACCAACTGTTATTTCCTTCGTTATTCCTTGTCCCATCAGTAATGATCCGCTAACTACTCCATCATCTGACACATAGTTTTTTACCTTTACCCCCGCCGCGCTCAACCATTTCAGAAGAGGTGATGTAAATGTAGCTTACTATTCAGTCACCCGTCTTGTCTGTTTCATTGCTGTGTATTTTGTCTGTATACATGAAACAGGTTATACTAAACTTGTTTCTGTAAGAATATGGCCTAATAGCAATTTGCTTTAATGATAGCTTTTGTTGTCATTCTCTCTCAACCCCCCACCCCCAACCCCCACACCGCCAGCAAGTTGATTTCCTTCTCAGAATTTGGTACAGAGTTCATACCACTACTACATGTAGTACTGGTCTCATATCGTGTCACAATCATCTGTACTCAATAAGAGGCAACTAAAATAAATAGTAAACTTGCGGGTACAACCATGTGTAAAAACTCTTTTGTGGGAGTGTTGGCTCTGAAAAGAGCCGTTGGGGTCTCGACGTTTCGAACAGTATACTCTGCTCGTCTTCTGAAGACGTGCAGAGCATACTGTTCGAAATGTCGAGACCCCACGACGAGCAGAGTATACTGTTCGAAACGTCGAGACCCCACCGGCTCTTTTCAGAGCCAACACTCCCATCAAAAGAGTTTTTACACATGGTTATACCCGCAAGTTTACTATTTATTTTAGTTACCTCTTATTAGTCCACACCATGCAAAGCTTCAAACAACACTTGTACTCAACTTTACTGGGGTTTATTCGGTTCGTAATCCACAGAAAGTTATCAAGTCATTAGTCTTGACATTGATCAAACAAATTTTATTGGTGAAATATATGGTGTTTTACGATTTGTTTTGTCTCAATTAGGCAGAAGGTTTTCTTGACAGAAAACAAAATCATTGTGCCACATACATTTCTTCATTCATTCATTACTGTCACCAACTACAGGTGACTCCAAATTATCCATTGGATGTTTTCTATTTTGTCTAATTCACGGAAAGAGAGCTTTAACTGCTCATTAAAACTTAAATTGATAGTGAGTTGGACTCCCTTTCATCTCGGGTTGAACCAGATTCTCGTTACTGAGTCATTTGGCAACAATTCCATCGACATCAAATTTAGATAAATGGTAAATCCATAAGGCGCCATTTGCTTGTTCACCTTCCCTGTTTTTCGTATGCAGGGATCATTTCCTTTTGATCCAATCATATTAGATTGCAGACTGAGCCTTCACCCCCCCCCAACCAATAAATAAATAAGTAATTAAAATAATAACAATACTAACATTTCGTCTTACATAAGACTTAGGGACGTGCTTGCTCATCCTTTATGCAGATAGGTCGATTGCAATCCTTGTGTTTCTGTCAGTGTGCTAATCTATTTCCAACCTACATAATGATAATAAACCCAGGCAGGGATTTATTGACTGGAATATAATTGATAATATCATAAATCAACTATCAATTAACATTTTGTACGCTTCGCATGGTTGAAAAGACTGAATGCAAAAATCCCTTTTCAGGTTTAAAGTGTAAATTTTCTAATTTGTGTACAATCTGGGTTAATATTGTTTCTTTGATCTGCTACAGTGCTAGTGGTTCACTTCAAAAAATATTTTACCTTGAGATTGATTTTTTTTTTAGCGTGGCAAGCCCTTCAATAACAAGTAGAAAACATAAAATATCAGTCTGTGCATCTGATTTTCAATCCCACCAGAGCCGAAAAAACATTTCATGAACTGCTATAAGTAATAAAGTAATTGCAGTCTGCGGTACCTTAGCTACCGATTGCAGTCACGATATGATTAAATATTTGTAGAGATATATATCCACCCTGGGAGGCCAATTGCTGACCAAGTCACCATCTGTCCTGGGGTTTCTCAGCAACCTAAATATTTTTTCTGTCAGCTGGGGGTAGCCACTTCCGTTGAGACCAAAGGCAGGGGATAAAGGTTGAAAGTTTTCCTTCCTCCTCCCCCCCCTTAAAAAAAGAGCTTCCGATATCTGTCCATCATTTAATAATTACTGATGGAACTTCTTAGAACTGACTGTACACTTAAACATCTGAGAGAGAATACTTTGAAAGGGGGAGTTCAACCACTCTGTAGAACAGACAGATATAGAAAATCCTCTAGTCCATCATTGTCCAGGATTTTATAAATTTGTACATACATGTATTTGTTTTTAAATATGTTATACCAATTTTTTTTGACTAATAATGAATTTTTACTTGTAAACAAGGTTATTTCAGCCAGTGGCTGCCAACCATGTATTTGTTTTTAAAAATAAACCAGAATATATTATTCAGATGGCAGTTGAAACTGTGACACCGCATCCTGATTATCGGACTGATAACCGGCCTTCAGTGGTTGAGGGTTTGATGAGGGCACAGTAACAGCATTCTCTGATCATCCTAATTATCCAATCTAAACTGTTGTAGCATTTAATAGATATCATAACCACACTGTGACAGATTATCTGATAATGCACTCATTTGTGTGTGTGGGGGTGGGGGGTAAAACAAATCCAGTGAATTATGCAATTGTCAGGCAGGATGCCATTTTTTAATCAGCCAAACAGGTGTTAAAGAAAATAAAGGAATGGAATGATAATGTTTACTAGCTTCTGATAATGAGACGATCAAGATGATAATGGCTGGACTTAATGCTATTAAATCTCAACCTCGTCAAATACTTCACCTGTTAAATTTATCACAGACGAGTAATATAGTATTTGGAGTAATATTGTATTTTCATATGTTTACAAATTGTCATTATTATATGGGTATATAATGATTTAAACTAGGCAAGTTTCTTACCCAAGAATTCATTTATTGTTTTAACCATTCAGCCAAGAGCCTCAAGCAGGATTATACACATGCACTTATTCATCAACCTTTTTTGGTTATTTGTATGCTCAAAATTATTCAAAGTTAATTGTTTCCATATTTTAATTATGCGAAATGTACACTCTGCGATTCAGGGTCCTTTTCTGAGACCTTCTGATATTTTACTTAATTGGTTCATTTGCAATCGCCCTTCATAAAAGTCACCATATGTCCAGATTTCAGCTCGCTTGATGTAATATATCCCAGCTAAACAAAGACAGGCAATCTGCCCATGACTTTTCTATTTTGTATATATCGCCCCCGCTGGAAAGCCTAGCGTTGTCCTAATCAGCATCATCCATCTCCTATTATTTGTCCCGTTGGCAGTTACAAATAAAAAATCTCCCTGTCCTGTCACCATGATAAATGTGCCCCATTGACTATATACCTCATCTAGTGTGTTTGTGTGCGAGTTCTTTGTACAGTAGTGTATCAACGCTGCTATCCAAGATGGTTCTTTATTTCATCTTATCACAGATGGGGGTCCCTGGAGGATGTTGGCAATTTGAATCACAATTGTTTGTGGAAAGTTAACAGTGCGTGCACTAACTAATTCTTTAGAATGACAGCAATTAAACTTGACAAAGCAGTGAAGTGACTGAAGTTTTTTGCTAAAAAGGCATCAATAGACAGATTTGAAATTCATGATACTGGTTTTAAGACGAAACCGAATTTAGGCCGTATCCGAATTGGCGGGTTCGGCTACAGCTACGGCTGTTGCTAAGGGGGGGTTCCTATTGTTCATTGCATGATGACGGGGTGATCCAGCCGTAGCCGCCACAAGGAAATTGATAAGTTGTGATCTATCTCATTCCAAATGTCAGTTAACAACATATTTAGTAGGGGCCTACATGTACAAGTGCATGTACCACTTTATACATGTAGATATAAATATTATCAGGGACATTTTTGTTTTCTTGTGATGTCTTTACTTCCAACATTCTATGCTTCAACCGAGAACAATCATGAGATTTAATGACATTCCATTTTCACATAATAATCGATGTGTGTTTGTGGTAAATGTAAGTTTGTAGTCAATAACAGCTTTGATGAAATTGGAATGTGTTCATTGACATCTCAACAACCCTTTCTTTGTATGGAAGATTTCTGCAATAAATATGTGAGGTGTTGGGGTTTTTTCTTCTCCTGTGCAGACTCAAAAGAAGATTGATTAGTCTGGAAATATTCATTTCAGGCAAGGGAGCTGTCGTAAAATGACTAGCGGTAGATAAATGATCTGGCCGGGCCCTCCCCGGTACTGAAATTGATCAGTCCTACAGAGATACCGCTCTGAACAGCGTTACCCGGCAACCCACAAAGCAGCTCTGAAAAGTTTGTCCCACGGAACAGTCCCGGTTAAAGTATGATGAATGAGCCTAATCTCTCCGCCAGTTGGCTTGAAACAGGAACTCCTGTTTACTCACCAATGGGCACATTCGTGTATATCCTAGCATGGCGTGAGGACTCTTCTTGTTGTTTTGCAATGTGGAGCAGGTCGGATTGCCCAGTTTCAATTGCTTTCTGGCCCTAAAGTAGGTCGAGGGCATTCCATTCTTGTTTGGAAACCGAGCACATAGGCAAGGCGGGGCAATCAATAGGGGAGCTGGATAAGTGTAATGGTGGACGGAGGAGATTGAAATGCAGCATCCCCCCCCCCATGGTAAATGACATACTCTTGCGCTCGGGAGCAAAAAAAACAGAGTCCCGCTGTACGTTACCTGGCAATGTGTGTATGTCTTTGATGTGCTTGTTGTTGTCCTCTGATTGCGGGAGTAGTTTTCCCCTAAATAGAAATGATGATGATAGATTACATGTAATCAACTAAGAACCTCATTGCCTTCATTGGACGCTGAATACTTTCTAATGAAACGGACCAAATGGCTGCTAAATGCCATCTCTGTATAGCAACCAGGATATTTTGAAGACCAAGTTTATTACTCTGTACTTCAGACGTCTGCTCTCCACTCAGTCTCCTCACTCAAACAGCCTGTATCTCAAAAAAAAAATCTTCATATGCAGGACTATGTTTATTGTTAAAACCTCAAAATATGTTACCTTAAAGGCACTGAACACGTTTGGTAATTGTCAAAGACCAGTGTTCTCACTTGGTGTATCCCAATATATGCATAAAATAACAAGCCTGTGAAAATTTGGGCTCAATTGGTCATCGAAGTTGCAAGAAAATGATGAAAGAAAAAACACCCTTGTTGTACAATTGTGTGCTTTCAGATAGGAATAAAAACTTCTTGCAAGAAGTTGTTATTAATTTAGTGAGAAATTACCTCTTTCTCAAAAACTATGTTACTTCAGAGGGGGTCGTTGCCTACAATGTTTTATACTATCAACAGCTCTCCGTTGCTTGTTACCAAGTAAGTTTGTATGCTAATATTTGTTTTAAGTCATTACCAAACGTGTACGATACCTTTAAACTGCTTTAACCCCAGAACATGAAGTGTGAAGATAGTGGGAAGTGATGAATGCCTTAGTCCTTGCCTAAATGTTCTGTACTTGCACACGCTTATTCACAACATGTTTTATAGCGTTATCTTATGTAAGCAAGCCTTCACAATCTGCTTGTGTCAAAGCTCCGACAGCCCCCCCCCCTTCCTATGCTAAAGGATGGAGGAGCTATGTACCTGATTACTAATTCTTATTTAGGAATACATCACAGCATCTCATCAATCGCCCTCTTAAGGATACTGGTATTGATAAGGTCAACGAGCCAGCTACATGTACCCAAGTATCTCTTTAATCCCTCTTAATACCCCCAGATTGTTAGCATTCATGTTGCGAAATCAATAATGCCCTGTCCTGGTAACAACCATGTTCCGCGCATCAAGGGGGGGGAGGAAGAGAGGGGGGGTTCATGAGGAAGGGAAAGACATACCCAGAGGCAGACGTTTAGGATAGGATGTGAATCATCCAGAAGATGCCGTGGTTGTCAAGTATTGTTTCTTCCTTGGTCTGCACTTGTGGAAATGAGATTAGGCATGTGGATCTGCAGATCTGTGAGTCTCTTCACTCCACCCCCCCCCCCCCCCTGTGGTCATGTGAGGTGCTAGATTGCTTTTGGAAATGTGTGATGAAAGCAAAATGTTGTTCTTTGCTGCGCATTAAAGGAAAGTTCCAAAATTGAACTTTCAGTCACGCGCTCTTGTCAATGCTCTTTTTATTTATACAGTGCACCAGGGTGACATGACCAGAGTTATTATAACCAGTATACATTGTAGAGTTCTCTTCATGCTGTTCAATTGTATATATGTCTTGCTCATTGCTCTTTTGTATGGCTGCTTCGCCATCTGGGCATTTTCTTTTTTGTATACACCCGTCTTCTTTCTCAATTAAGCTGATTTCTTTGGTCACCCTGCTCGCCCCATTTCCATTAGCTCATTTTACTGTCTTTATGAAACGGGCAATGTTATTGTTAAATGATATGAGCATGAAACATTATTTTGTAAGGAGCTCCATCGATGCGAGTGCAAAGTACTATTGACTAAAGTGAAGGCAAGAAATCCAATATTGGGGACGTCGAGCCCATTGTTTTTATGTTATCAAGCTGAGTGAATTCAGACCTCAGGAATGTTTTGACATGGAAAAAACTATACAAAAGCCGTTGTGTGGATATTAACAAACAGTTGAAAGCGCAATCAAATTTTCACAGATTGCTAAATTCATTGTCGTCAGATGACAATGGAAACACTGCAGGATATTTGTCTTCCATCAACAAAATGAAACAATATTTAAAAACTGGACAGTTATGTTGTCAGCAACCGCTTTCATTTTCCTCAAACTGAAATCAATATGCTTTCATTTTCTTATCAATCTTAACGGTTACATACTGCATGCGCTGCAGAATTAATGCACCACTTATGTATCTAGGGCTCTGTCACAGACTCAAACTGCCAGGACACCGAGTAATTCAACTTTTCCCCCTCTAGAGTTAGCCATGAAAAACCCCGAAGGCCAAGGGGAGAATAATAATAGCGAAATGTATTCATACCCTATCCCCTCAACCTTTTTTTTTTTTGTGGGTGGATCAAATGTCACTGCCACCCCTGGGCCACAACTTTCCAATTCACAGCCAGTTATAGACCCCCAATATAGGTGCCTGAGTGATTGCTGTATATACAACACTTCCACAATTGTGGAGCGCTGGCGACCCCATTGCACTGTGTGCACAGGGTGAATAGCCTGAAACTAGAGTGAACTGATGGCCGGCTACATGAAGCTATGTCAGGGGACTCTACCCCACACGTGGTTCGTATTTCTGATTTATGATGAACCAGATACTGGCCTGTGTCACATACTTTATGTATCTTGTGTGTTTGTCTGGGGTGGACTTTCTGTCCTGGAGGTCACAGGTTATTTAAGGTCACTTATCCTCTCAGTACAAAAAGCAGGGACAAGCCTCTCCACGGGTTCCCCGTTTTCCAAGTAGTAGAACCAGAAAACAGGTGGTCTGTCTCCATGGTAACGCAAATGCCAGGCTAGCTTAACCTCTTTGTAAACAAGTGTGCACTTTGAAGGAGGAACAAACATCCGACTGATTAATCATTCAAAGAGTACTTTGTTTTGACTCATTTAGATATTGTAAGCCCTTTCAGAATTGATTTGGTTTTTTTATAGAATTTTTTTAGAAGTTTTTTTAGTCAAATATTTAACTGAAGTCCTGGTGGGTATTTTTTTTTTTTTTTTTTTTAGATATGAATAATAAATTGACCACAAACATCAAGCATCTTTTCTACGTAATCCTGTACTCTAAGGATGGGAGACGTTTGTAAATGAGGGGATGAAATGTCCTACCTAAATGTTGGTGACGGTACAGACATGCAATCCTAAAAATAAGCAGTGAGTGAAACCATATGGTGAAACCATGGAGTTAAACCAATTCAAACATGTCCACAGATTTGTCTTTTCCAGAATTTCGTTTCCAGAAATGGTTTACTTTGGCACATTGTATGGCACTCCCTTGTCGACCTTTTCCCTTTTCCCGTAGTGTCTGTAAAATGTTTACATCTGTCTCAGCCCAGCTGTCAGTATGGTGAAGATCTTGGCTTCAGCACAAAACAAGTTAAAGCTGCAGTTGAAAAAGGTTTTAAAAATACTGTAAATAACACATCAATTTATTTGACAAGTATAGGTTGACCAATGCTAATGAAGTTTAGGTTTCATTTGATAACGTGTGATTAATTGTTTAGTTATGAGTTCCGCTTGCTGCTTATAGAAACTGCTGGTTGTTGTCGCAGATTTTGTTTTTTCTTAAAAAGATGAAGGAGGAAATACACCAACCTCCTCCTTCTCCCCCCATCACTATAAATTCTCGTTGGAAACCTGAGTCTGGTATCCTATCTGCTGTCCAAGGCACACCCTTACAAAAAAAACCTATAAGAATGTTATAGGAATGTTGTAGGAATCGAGGAAGTGACGAAAAATCTATAAGAATCCTATAGGAATCCTATTTAAATCATATAGGACTGTATAAGAATTTCGCCTATAGATAGGACTTTTTTGTAAGGGTAGGGCCAATGGAGCATGGCTGATGCCAGGCCAGACTGATAGGCACAAAATACGCCAGGAGTTGTTTTCTGCCTGTTGACTTTCATGAGAACCTCAGTGGTCTTCCCACAGTGATGACTGACCCCAACACACAGCACAATATGGAGCAGGTCACTTTAAAAGACAACGTGACAGCTTTTATTTATGGAGTGAAGAATTCCCCTGACAGGGTTCAGAGGAAGCTGCCTTGAGTTGATGCTTTCATGGAATGTAATTTGAAACCAGGAACGAGATTAAAGAAATAAGAAGGTGTTGAACAGTGACAGGTTGTAGCCTCAAGCTGCCTGGCCATATCAGTTACAACAGGGCTCTCATATAATATACAGAGTGTGTATATTTTGCAATTCTTTACCCCCTTCACGCAGATCTACTTTTTGTTTTCCCCCTTTGAATTAACTACCAGCTGCCCCTCTCTAAATCCCGCTCTTATACTTAGTATCAGAAGAAGTTTGCCTGCCTGAGATACTCACCGGTGCAATTAGTATATTCATCGTTCATTATTGATTGTAGCATTGAAATAAATGTGTGTGATTAATAGGCAAGTCATTCCTGATTCCTGCAAATTTTCTAGCTGTTGAGATTATATTTGGTAGTTATATACAAGTGTACATTGTATTCTCAATAAAACGAAGGCTATAGGGCCTATACTCTACTCTGTGAATCACAGAATTATCTTCTATAATGGCAGTTGTCATGTATTACTAAAAGTGCCGGTGTAATTTTTTGCCACTACTGCAATAGTGGATGCTTATTGTTTTAACATTTCTAAAAAAAAATAATAATATCAGTGCATAATCCGTCAATAAACACCGATATCTTTAAAGGGTCTGCACACAGTTTATTTCCCATTCACTGTGTGGTCTATTTGAGACAGCAAAAAAAAATAGTGTTTTGGAAGTAAATTCTGCACATTATGAAAGCAGAGGCAGTCATTCCGATCCGCCTGAGCCAGGCTCTGATGTGGGTTCCCAGGCAGCTGACTGGATAAATTAGTCATGTAGATACCGGGCACTGGAAAGGCAAGATCATGTTGGCCCGCGGGGGAGCTCATGAGCCAGGCAGCCGATCAGAGCTTACAGAGTCATAAATATCCCATCCCTTGTGATACCCTATACTTGCACTCCTGATAGCTGTGTCACGTTACCGGGGTTTTATAGTTGCACGGCCAGCTTTTCGGTGTTCCCTTACAGAGCTTGTTTCCTTTTTGGCGCTCTGTCGCCGTCCGGCTGCACCTGTGCACAGCGTAAGAATCAGGCAACTTCATCTCACCACGAAACAAGATCCTGATACAGGGAGATGAAAGAAGGGGATTGGTTTGCTTGGTTTTTTTTTGCTTTTTTTCTTTCTTGTATTTTGTGCAGCTTTGGTTTCCGTGTGCAAAGCCCCGCTGTCTGCATTTGAACCGAGGCCTCTGATATCAGATTGTACTTGAAGTGTTTGAAAACACTCAACGTCTCTTGTTCAGATCTCAGATGAAGTTTTCTGGACTTCCACAATCATCTCTTATTGTCTAATATTTCTTAATATCTTCCTCGTGCGGGTTTTCTGTTTTTTCATCTTGCTGTAATTCATCAGTTCTGTAATTAATTAGTTGTCCATCTGGTAGGTCCTTCAACGGCATCTGATTGCAAGAGATTTTATATTGAATCAGATTTTTGTGGTCACTGATTAAGTATATAGATCCATTGTAACTTGAATAGAAGTTTGGATAAAACAACACTCTTTAATCATTATCTGTGAGACCGAGTGCGCCTCCAGTTTACATGGACTATGCATGTTCTAAGTAGTGCACTCTCAGAGTTAATTCCATACAACTTTGAAGAGGAAACTGAAATGAGTTTGATGTTTAGTCACTCTGGTCCACAACCCACAAATGTTGACAAAGGTTTTATTTCCTTCCAGACAATTTACAGAAGATCCTCCCTCGAGAGAGAGAGAGAGATGGCGTCACATTACTCCCTGACGGACAGTCTGCCCTGCCCATTTAAGGCTGCTGGTTTCTGACCCACACCAAGCTGTCATCCATGTATATATATTCCAAATTGTCTAAACAAAAAAATACCACATATGCAGCAAAAATATTACATGTCTATTCCATATCCGAGGCTACCACAGGCTGCAAAGTGAGCTCTTGGTTTATCAACAACCAGATTGTTGCTAAGCCCCCCCCCCCAATATTAATCCAGATGAGGTGACAGACAAATCGCCATGGTAACTTGGAAGCCTTGGGGATGCCATTTGTCTGTCATTGTCCTGTCTACACATTTGGGTACACTCCCATCAGGGATTTGAGGGTGTTGATCCAAGCATCATTCAGTGGTCGTTGAACTCCTGGTTGAGGCGAGCAACAACTTTCCCCCCCCCCCCCCCAAAAAAAAAAAAAAAAAAATTAAAGGTGGACTAGATTCTGTTCAGTCTAAGCCTCAAAAGACAATGTCAGCCACCAGATGTAAACATTCTTCTAAAAACTAGAAGTTGAGCAAGTGTAATTTTGGATTTGAAAAAGATGCAACATTTGCAATTTGAAAGAATTAAGACCTTCATATAATATTTCTCATTTGTTTGTGTATGACATGATTGTTTTGTTCATATAACTTGCATGTGATTTGTGTCGAACTGCTAAAGAAATTTAATTGACAGATTTGCTATCCGGAAATCTTGAATGATTGTATCCATTCATTAAATGAACCCATTCACAAAATCTCTGAACCTTGCCAACAACAGATTGCTGAATAGCCAAGAGTGGTTTTAGTCGCTTTAAAAGACTTTCAATATTATTTTGATCAACAGAGGGCTCACTTCTACTGATGATAGATCAGGTTGCTGTGCACACTCTCTTCTTCACAATCATTGTATTTGTTCTTCATAAATTTGGGTAGGCAAATACAAGAATACAGACTTGTTCTTTGCAAACTGTACTTTCTTCTTCTGTGAGTGAGCATCAAGAACCGTATCCACTCCCAATAAGAATCTGCATCATTCTTATCAGCATTCGGGAGTCAGTCTTTAATACTTGCCTGTAAATGTCACACCCTCATCATGATCAAGCTCACCCCAACCTACTTTTTCTACTCCTGTGGGGGTTTAATAACTTATATGGATGAACTGACACGATCTTGGTGTCGATCTTGGTGTCGCTGAACAGCAGGGGTCAGGGTTTGAGCGTTGTATAAGGGTACTGAGGTTGTATTTCTTGGCAAATCAAAACTTGATAATTGTCTGAAAGATTTTCTTTATTTGCATGTTTTTGTCTGCCTGTGGCTGTAATTTTGTTTCCTTAAGTGTTTGCGTCCTTTTTTAGGGGTGTTGTTATATTATGCTATGGCCATTTTTTGAAAACCACTGTTTGGGCTTAGGCTGTGGATTGGTCTCCGTCTGTAATTCTAAATGTACACGCTTTCGGTATGGAGCACCAGACCAGACCAAGTCACAACACTTGCCCAAGATCGCAGTAATTGGAAGAAACTTGTAGTCACCTGCTCCACAGCTAAAGGATAATCATGGAGCGTCAAACAAGCAGATGGTGCTTTAGCCGGAGCCTAAGCCTTAGCCGATGACAGCCAAAGCCTAAGCCGTGGTTTTGAAAACAATAACCATTGTAAGCTCAATTAAGATAATTAAGGTAATGTTGGTAGGTTGGTCCAACTCCAGGTGTCTTGCAGACATAGCTGTGATACTTTCTCCTTTAAAAATATGGTTACAAATATACAAAATAAGAAGCGTTTATTCATACTAATCTTGAAATATCATTTCTCTTGTGTTTGTAAAAGAAAAAGAGGTCTTAACAGCTACATACTGTTGATCAATATTCTTGACAACTACGGTTGCTCATATTCGCCAGTCCTTGTGTTTTATGTAACGGCGATCGCCGTATTATTGCATTTTATCGCTATGCTATTGCGTTATATCGCCATATTTTACGATATAACTCATAAAATATGGCAATATTATAAGGCGATATAACACAATAAAATAAGATAACCATTAGTACAGCTATACAATGCAATAGTGCGGCGATGTAACGCAATAGTACAGCAAAATAATGCCATACTACAGCGATATAACGCTGTAAACAACGTGAGTTCTCTATGAGCCACCGTACAATACAGCGACTTTCTGCAGAGCTCTCATCACTTCCCAATTTCTTAAAGGGGAAGATAAAACAGGAAGAGCTCACGGTGATTGATGACTGTGCTTCTAATTTCAATAACCTTGAAAGTGATGATGTCCCCAATGGTGTGTCTTCATCTGATGAGCTGAGGAAGTTTTTATTTTCTTAATTTGATTGATTTTTTTACCTTTCTTTCTCCCCCTTAATGTATTGTTTGTTTGACGTTTCTTCATTCTCTTCTTGACAGAGGGTTGATAAGCCCACAGAGTGGCGCAGAGACGAAGGCAGCCGGTGTTGTACATCAGCTCGGGAAACTCAAGAAGGAAATGAAGGAAATGAAGATAGATCTCATCAAGGTAGTAACTTGTGTTCTCTCAATACGAGTCACGGCCCAAACCAAACACCGGGTTCCCCCCTGTGATGTAATTTATCAGCATTCTACAAGGGGGGGAAAAGGTTATTAATGTAGTAGGATGTGATCTTACACGAATGCTGAGTTTTTGGGTTTTTCATTAACGTGATGTGTTTTTAACTTTTCTGTGTTTATCCCCCATGTGATTTCCCTTTCAATCTGTAGTGGGCGGATACAGTTTTATGTAGTTTGTGGACAGATACATGTAATTGCATTAGAAATGCTATTGGAATGAGCATTCCAGCAGAAGGCACTGATATATAATGCATGTCCTTAGAATCGGATATTGTGTGGGGGGATGTTCCATGTATGGTCAATAAATTATTAGGGTTTGAAGAAACATTTGTTTTATTTTAAGTGGCTGGCTAGGCTCAATAAACGGAAAACTTTTGTTTGGGACCTCTAGCACCAACTTGGATACACTAGATGATGACTAGTATTTTTCCAGGATAGAGTCACTGGGAGTCCATATTCCTTGGTAAACTCTGTCAATAAAGTTTGGTGTTCAAAGTTGGAGGTATGCCTATAGCATGGTTTTATTTTAATTTTTCATTTATTTTAGTTTTTCCTGAGACCTGAGTTTTACTGATTAGCCCACCCAGACAGAATTCAAAGGATTTTAGAACGTCAACCCTTGACTGGAATTTTGACTTTAAAATTTTCCCAAGACCCAGTCATCATGTATATAAATAGAAACCTCTCTACACTTTGGTAACCCCCTTTTACATGGTTGGGGGTCAACAGAGTAAGCAATCTGATGACAGTCATCCATCATGTGATTGTAAAGAATCCTTGGATGATTAATCAATGGAGAGGGGGAGGCTTGGTAAAAGTACTTCATCAAGGCACTCCTTCAGGGGGTTGGGTACTCCCTTCAGGGGCCAGCGGGGTCAAGGTGAGAAAGTGCTCCAAACTGATGCTCTGATAAGACTTTGGGAGAGGCCCTCGATGACAGCCAGAAAGTAATGGAGGCTTTTTGACGCTAGGGGGCAGCAGACATATCAGATAATTTTCTGTTGTTTATGTTGTTTCTTAGCATGCGCACACTTCTTAGAACAATGGGTGTAGCTAGTTAGTCTGCTGCCACCTAGTGTCCCCAATAGTCTCATATTTACTGTTCCTGGCAAATTGATAACCATTTAGGCCTACATTGTAAATGATAGTTCAAAGTTGAATGATATTTGTAAAATTATGGGCCAAATTTCATAGAGCTGCTTAAAGGGAAGGTATACAATTGGTAATCACTCTTAAAATTAATGGCAATAAAAACCTACTTGGTTAGAAGTACAGCAGCTTTCCATAGTATAAAGCATTTTGTGAATCATTTCACTTCAAAGTAATGTGGTTATGGAAAAACATATCAGTTTATATCCCCCAAAATTTGAATCTGAGAATCGTTACTGTCAGTAACATTTCTCAAATTGTGTATTTCAATTACAAATTATTTTTCGTGCGTTGACATAACCACATTTTTGGCGATATCTCAAAAACGCGAACACCTTTTTCGAAATGAAATTTTCACAGGTTTGTTTTATTGTATATCTATATTTATATATAGGATTAAAACAATAAAACGGTTCCAAAAACCAAAGGTATCCTTTCCCTTTAAACACAAAAATTAGCTAAGCACAACAAAACTATGCTTAGCAGAATAAGGTAACTGGCCAAAATACCATTTCAAAGTTTCATTTGTGACTGGTATCCTGCTCCTTCTTACACGTAGGAAATTGTTAAGCAATATATTTTCTGCTTAAGCAGCTCTATGACATTGGGCCCAGTGGTGGTAAATGCTGAATACATTGTATTATATGTAACGCAATATCATAGAAGAAGTTGATAAATGCAATTGAGAGCAACCTTTTTGTTTTAGGTTCATACACTGGATTTGGTTCTGTGCAAATCAATCTCCAAGCAAATGTGTTTCTCCCTTTAAACATAGTAATCATCTTGTTAATTCATAAAAGTTTTTATGAATGCAACTTGTTTTTGTCCAATGTTTCAGAGTCTACATTCTGAAGGAACTGTTGGTGTGGTTGAACATAAGGCTGTACCATCAACCGTATCTGACATACACCAGGTAGAGCAAAACTCACTTCTACTAAAAAAAAATTTCAGACAATTTGTCGTATATATTTGAGAAATGTTTACTTTTCTATGGGAAAGGGGAATTCAGCATTCTCAGGGGTCGAAATTTACACTCGACCGGAGGCCAGTGATTAGCATCGGGTAGTAAACTCAAGACTGGACAAGTCCGGTGATCTTGTGTTTTTGTTCAAATGCTGACTTACAGTCCGATAAATCTCTTTCGACTTGAGTGTTCAAGCATTCTTACCCATAAAAGAAATGAGATAAATCTTCTCGTAGCGCTCGTTCAAATTAAAAACAGTTCAAATGTTGAACTGTATAGGTGTTTGTTTTGGGGGGTTTTCTCATTTAAATTTTGGTCTTGTAAAAATAATCATGGTCCGGTAAACATTGAAAAACTGTCTTATCAGAAGAGAAGTTATACACCCTATCACAATCCTATACATGAACGTCAGTCCTAAGCTACCGTCAACACAAATTAAAAACATCTTGTCCTTGTTTTGGGTTTTTCTCTTTGAATTCATTCAATGCACGTTTCAACATTTTCAACTGACAGTCAGATATTTCCAACTTCATTCTCTGTCATCATTTTTTTCTTTTTCCTGCTAACTTCTGGAACCCATTTGCAACAAATGTCCACTTTTGACAACACAATTGTCGGACTTGGCATCCCATATGCTAAGTATGAATCAGCGGCGGACGAACCCAGGCTGCATTTAAGTAGATAATCATCGGTAAAGGATTGCTAGCAGATGTGTATCTGACATCTTGTTCATTGCTTGCTTTATTATTCAGGAGGCTGAGAGAGATTGGGATAGAATGATGCAGCGTCGGCTGGAGCCTGCTCCCCTTGATGTCTATCTGGTAACAAATGCCATTCTGCTGACTTAGCTTGGCACAGTTTCCTGGCTATGCTTACTGCAAGAGAAAAATTGCCTCTTCGGAAAAATCCAAGGCTGATCGTAAACGTATTTCACATGTAATTGTGGAATTTTCGCTTGTGCATGTGTGCTCTCACATCACTATGCATACTGTGCATACACAGCTAGCGTGGAAATTCAGCACTAAACCTGTAAGCTTAGAATAGTGACTGTAAATGCAGAATTCCACGGTAAGCAGAGCCATGAATTTGGGCCCAAATTCATAAAGCTGTTAAGCAGAAATACTGCTTAGCAATTTTCTTTGCGAAGCAAAAAATGAGTGGAGCGCCAGTTGCAACAATGTAAACTTCATGGAATTTTGGCTGGTAACCTGTTTCTGCTAAGCAATACTTGTGTGTGTTTAGCAAATTTTTGTGCACAGACTTTTATGCAATTTGGCCCTGGTCAAAAGTGACTTGGAGGGGCCAAGGGCTATCATGATGCATATTACATGAACATCATGCTGTTACAACCTTTGCCATATTCCCTGTATATTCATGAATACCAGTTCGTAATGCATGTATAGAAAAGTTTAAATCAAAAAGAAAAATTTAGTGTACACATCGGAACGTACATGTATGTAGTATGTAGCCACAGATCCCAACTATTCAAAACTGTGCATGTTTTTCCTGCATTTTACGTTTCAGCATTCACTTTTGTGTTCCGCTTCATATTGACCATGTCACTAGATGATGTCACCTTGCTTACAAAAAGAGTGACCTTGTACATGCCAGGGCATTCCTTGGCAGGCAAGATACTAGACTGGTCATATGAGATTGTTGACAATTTTTGTTCATAGTTACCACATAATAATCAAGAATTATGAAAAATAACAAATAACAAGTTTTGAGTTGTGACCCCATTCTCCATATCAAAATTTGATTAAAGGGTGTGTACAACATTGGTAAGAATGAAAATATAAATGCTCACAGATTTGCACATAACTTACATGGTATAAAGATGGTCATGGTAGAAAACTTCCGTTGAAATAGTTTTGCTTGAAATGCCATAGTTTTTACGAAATGAGTAAAATAATAGTATTTATCCTGCAGAATAAATTCCGATGTTTGAAAAAAAGTTAAAACACATAAGGTTTTTTCACTGTTTTCTCATGACTCCGAAGACCGATTGAGCTTAAACTTTCACAGGTTTGTTATTTCATGTATATGTTGGGTCACATCGAGTTTGGATACCAGTGTTCTCCAACTTTGAAAATTAAAGGTTGGTGCTTGGTGTGGTGAAAACTGCGAGGTGGTACGTACAATGCGAAGCGCGAAGCCCCTACGGCGTGGGGTCCGGGGCCCGCTGAAGGGCCCCGGGAAAAATTTTGATCCTAGATGCTCTGTGGTGCATTCTAAGGTGAATCCTGGCCACTTTCCTCAGACTTTTTGGAGGAAATATTTTTACAGTTTTTAAGAACACAAAGTAAAATACTGGTTTTCTAAACACTTATTTGAAATAAAAACCAATTTAATTTGATTTATTCGTACCAATTTATCTTAGGCACCCACTAGAGGAAACTATGTGTCCGGTAGCCCGACCGCATTTCTTTTTCTTACCTTGTAATTCCGTGGGGTTTTTTTAAAGCTTGGCGGCGATTATAAAAGCGTGGCGCTGCGCCACGTCTTTTCTGTAGGTTGGAGAACACTGGATACAGGTCTGTGGCAATTACCAATGTTGTACACACCCTTTAAACAATTGTGCAGTGCAAGTAGTCTTCTATTAAGCTGTGTACAAATTGTACCTGCAGGAAGTCCAGGCTCTGTGGCTCTTTTGTAAACATGTCATGTCACAGGTCACATGGTCTTTACTTACTTCTTGGTGTTTTCATCAAGTGTGGTTTCAATCCTCACTCACACAAAGCATGTGTTATGTTTCAAAGATAGTAGTACTGTCACTGATGAATGACCAAGTACCATCTGCTTCCATTTTTGAGAGATAATAAATAGACTCTTTCAGGTAGTTTTTCACAGAAATTTAACACATTGTGTCATACGAAATGTTTTAAGTGCACCTTTCTCTCTCTGGTGTATGCACGTCCAGTCACAGTGATATATTGTCAATTTTCCATCTAAACTTTTTGGGAATCATGAGGGAGAATGTAATTACACCCATGAGGCTGGGCCACTTATGTTACGGATAGCGGAGTAGACGTTCATATTCCAAACCGAATTACCAACCATTAGAACCAGATTCGTTTCAAGATACGAAGAATTAACCAGTTCCTCTCTCGCCAACTGTTCTGATTTACATTCTTCCTTCAGAGGAAGCGGCCATCCATACCTGTCACCTTGCCAGCCTCCTCCCACCTCAAGCGTCCTCTGTCACCATCCCAGTACAACGCTCCTGTTCCTTCCTCCATGTGTGCAGAGGCCCGAGCGGTTTTAGACCAGGTGCAATCCAGCCGGGCGTGTCTCCAAGCCAACCTGGAAGCTGTGATTAGGGCTAAGGAACAGGAAGAGTTCTACAACTACTTGGATAGTCTGCATTTGGAAGGGTAAGGTGCTCAGGGGGGTGCAAATTTAGGAGTGGGTCTTCAGCCCCTCTCCATCCGGCTGTATTCCTAAAAAAGAAAAAGCGCTGCCTCAACATCCTGTGCCTTTGTAAAGTAAGAGCATGATGAACAAATTATGCAGTGTCCCCCAATCCCCCTTCCTGCCGTACCCATTATGGGCAATATTGCTCTTCCTTGCAAAAAGTAGTCCCCCCTCTGGATCCAGCCCCCCCCCCCCCCAAAAAAGATGTTCACAATTTTTTTTGCAATTTTCACAAAAAGAATCAGAAATATTGTTGAATAACAGAACTGATAATTACATTTGTCAAATTCTGTGAGAGGAGAGCTCTAAATCAGCCAACGGATGAGTGTGATTTGATAGATCTGCTAATGACAACCCTAAGACATGGTCAAATTAGTATAGATGCGAGGAGAATAAATAACATTTTTTGCTGTTGTTCATCAATTTACAGTGAAGCTGCTGAGAAAGCTCAGCTGAGGTACAAAGTAGGAAGAATGATTGCAGCGATTGATGAGGAAATCAAGGTAATTAGTTTGTCTGTATTTTGTTATTTTGTTTGTATTAAACAGCTAGGCCACTTTCCAAGTAAGCCATTGGGTGCCGCAAAATGCCACAAATCTAATTTACTTTAAGACTTGAGTAATTTGTCATGAATTTTAGGCTATTTCTGTTTCATTTCTTCCCACAGCATGAAGTCCCTATCAAGCCAAGCAAATCTCAGTCTTCTATTCAAGGTATTGGCAACAATAAATCAGAAAAACCAAGCAACCCTGCATCAATAGCTTCCAGACCCGTCAAGACTGGTACCAAGAAGAAACCAGTCTCATCCAGGATAGATTCTGGATTGAGGAACCAGACTGCATCTAAGGGGGAAGACAAGAACATGGTCAAAGGAAGGCACAATAAGGAAAACTTTGCCCAGACAAAGAAACTTCCCGTAAGTCATTGAAACTCCTCCACTTGGTTCACAATTATATGAAAATGGTTTCGGAGCTGTGATTATTTGATACAATAAGTTGTTTGTTGTGTTTCATTTAGATACATTAGTGCGGGAGCCCCAAATGTCTCTTTATATTTTCCTTTAGATCTTTATCATAATGCCCACTGTCTTTGTCAAGTACCCTGTGTTGCAAAAGCAAGTATGAATACTGATTTTTTCTCTTCCAAATGGGAACCAGACCATTTTTCCTGCTAGCCTCAATTTGGTTATACTGATTTATAATAAGAGATGGCCTGGCTTATACTTTTCACGCAGAAGCGAAGCGAAGTATGTGACGCAAAGAATCAGGTACGCACTGTTTTCCCAATTATGACGCAAGGAAATTCACTTCACTTTCGAACTTTGCTTGAACCGGGCTTTACTTTGTCAGGCATGTAACTTTTCATCTGATCACCTGATTTTCTTGTTGTTGGTTTCTCGACTGTGCCATTAAAAACAATGAAAAACACAGCACAAAGTCTTGCTGTGCCTGGCACTTTCCTCTTTTTGGACAAACTGCAGTTGCATGCCTGCTGCTTTGTTCAGTGATTCAAAAATCTAGTGTTCTGTGCTGCCTAAATCAGCAAGAAAACCTTTGAATGTGAAGAGAAACAGTGCAATACATGTATATGTGTTGGATGTTATTTTTTTAAATGTATACCATTCTCAGATTGCAAATTTTTTATTCACCCTTCTGACGGTTTGACATTATTTCAAATCTGTTTTCCATATGGTGTCATAATTATTAACCGTAGTCAAGTGATTAGACTGCAGGACTTGCAATCGCAAGGTTGTGGGTTCGAATCTGGCCAAGCTAATTGCTAATTTCACAATGACTAGAATAAGTATTGCCGTCTAGTTACTGAATCAAAATTTCTTGATTTGTGCAATTCATAACCATAGACGCTAAACCAATGTTTGTACTAGAGAGATTGGCTGTTGCCAGCTTTGCGTTTATATCCCCTTGTGGGAGCTTTGCCGTGTTCGCTTGTTGGGAAGATCATCTAAACAAACAGACAAACAAATAAGGAAAAATTCAATTAATACAGTGTTAATTATTGAATAATCAGATCAGCCAAGCCAAAAGGCAACCCAAAGTTGACCACAATCAAGATGAAGCCTATCTGACTAGAGTCTATGGCAAAGCCTTGTATCAGATGAGACCGTCAACTATGAAGAAAGAGCCCTATATGAAATATTCAACCTCATCCCCACAAACCAAACCAGCAAGGTCACTCTCTGCTTCACAAGTCAAGGGTAAGGAACTATATTTCAGCTCCAGTATTTTGAGCCAGATTTTTACTTTAAGCCATTGGATAATGCCTTTATCATACCGTGGTTCTCTATGTCTGGCTCCCTGTCTACACAACTGTAATATTAGGCCACATTAAAAAAAACTTGTTGATCGCCTTTTTTGGTGGGAAGTTGCTGTGGGAGGGCGTTTTTTTAAAGTTTTTTATTTGACATGGCAAAATATGAAATTAAGAATAAAGAAATCATCAAAATCACTACAAAACAGAGGGTTTGTGTGATTTTAATATTTTAAAAAGTTTTGTTAAACCCATTTAACCCCTAGATGACATTTTCTGTAAACATTTTCAAAAAACTTAAACACAGTGTAGCCCAAGTAAATATTTGAAGAATTGTTCTTATTTTTGCCAACGTAACCTTTCTTCAAACATCTATTTCCAACCTATGGATTTTGAAAAAAAATTAGCTGAAAAATCTGGGAGCCAAATTTGACTGAAATGATCATTGAAAATACCAGGTTTTTTTTATTTAAAAACAAAATAAAAAATGGGGTGGGGGGGGGTTCATAGGGTGGGGGCAGGGACGACCATTTTTTTTTAATGTGGCCTTATGTTAATAATATAAAAGGCAGTCCTTATAGAGCACTTTAGTTTTATCACACCCGACAGGCGTCTCAAAGCACTCATTATGACAGGTATGTAAAGCTATGTTTGAATTATGAGAACCAATTCTGGGTTTACAAGGTGATGTGGTGCAATCTGCTGTCAACCATGCCAGAAACAATAGAGCAAGCGCCTTCTCTTAGCGATAAGTGTACTGGGTTCTTTACAACATGGGAAGTGGCAGGAGAGGGATCACCTTAAGGGGATGTGACTTTTTATTTAAAATATCAAGTCATAAAACCATAAGGGAAACAGACTGGGTGAATTATAATTAATAATTATTAGTTTTAGCATTAGTATTATATATTTCAAGTATGTTTATCCCTTTTTGTGCAAGCCTTAAAATCGCCAAGGAATCAAATCAAAAGGTTTTTATTTTCTTCAACAGGGACTGAAATGAAATCTGCCAAGACACAGACCACTAAAAAATTAGGAACCATCCCCATCCCAAATCCAAACAGCCAGTTCTTCTTTGACCCTTACCCCACCCTCCAAGCCACATCCACTTTGCAACAAGTGGAGCCAAGCCATCAACCTGCACCCCTGACTGCCCCGAGCCACGGTCAGCTCATACCCATGGCTGTACCCCTAGGACCCCCACAAAGGGGCGGGCTGACCCAGCCTGTGACCATTAAGACAGATGGTCTGGAGAGGGGTGTGGTCAAGGATCTAGAGCGGAGGGATGTGCAGAGCAACGTGGCCGTCGTTAATGTCAAATCAGAGAAGAAACCACAGCTGACTGTGCAGGTATGGATTGCAGAAAGTAGGGTTTTCAGATTATTTTTAAAATGACATAAAGAACAGAGTTGAGCTGCTGATGTGAGCAGAAAATCAACAGGCTTGCCATGTTATTGTTTTTATTACTGTTGTTATTATTATTATGTTTATTTTAAAATTGAGGCTTTTTTGGTGTAAGTAGACCTCAGTGGACTCCTTGTCAGGAGACTAGAGCTGATTAGTCCAAACAACGTTGAGGAGACCAACATGGTTCTTATAAGAGCCATATCCGCTGAGAAACGGTCTCCTGTCAAGAACCATACTTTCAAAACACACTCGCAGATAATGAGATCGGTGTTCAACGCGAACCAAAACCCGTATATTTAGTTATTCTGCCAGAGTATTTATTACTTCAAAACGTACATGCCAAAATAACACACTCTAATAAATATTGGACTACTACAACATCTGCACATAATCAAAGAGACGTTGAGAGAGAAGTAATTAGTTTCTTGTAATTGACGGATTATCCTTAATTCTTTGATTTTTCTGAATGAAGCATCTACCGGCCGTCGACATAGATACAGAACCACCCAGCTCAACGTCCAGAGTAATAGAGCATGATCAATCACCGGAGAGAGACGAACGAGCAGAAATATCTGAACCGGTAAGACGTTGTGACTTCTCAGTTTGTTGTAAATCAGTTTGTTTGATGAGCAATATGTAGTGCCGTGAGAACCTCAATTAGGATACTGTTGTTATCTGTCAACTTTACTAATTGAAGTTTTCCCCCATTGTCATGATCATACGGGATGTAACACTTTATTGTTGCCCATTTACTAATCACTACTCATCAAAGCAAGTGTGTTTCATTAAATTAATCAATTTGTTGGTATTATATCAAAGCATTTATGTGACAGTCAATAATTGCCTTCAATTATTTCTCTTTGTTCAAGCGCCTTGAGTACCTTATTGGTAGATCTGTGCGCTAAATAAAACTCCGGTATTATCATTAAGATGATGTCGGTTTTGTATAGTGCAATTGAGCTCACAGAGTTCAGTGGTTGATGTAATCTTGCTGTATACTTTTGATTATCCAAAGTTGTTCAAGGGTTTCTGTCTCAAAGCTGAAACGCCTTTTGTATTTCATGGTTTTTATGTCAACGTTTTCTCCCTGTTTCTTCCACAAATCTCATCGGTATTTATTCAGTTTAGATTTGTATTAATATTTGAGCATTGTATCTCGATTTCAATTGATGTTGCCATTTGTTGCTTTGTACAGATCATTCTACTTTCCTTCCCTCTTTACAACAAAATAGATTGGCGCCCTCTATCGCTTCATTTTGTCAATTTGTTTAGGGTTTTTTCTGCAGGTAAAGGTGTTTCACCATTTTGTCATGATTGTAAGGGATGTAACACTTCAATGTTACCTATTACTAATCACTACTAATTAAAGTGGGTTTGTTTAATTAAATTAATCAATTTGTTGGTATTTATGTGACAGTGAATACTTGTCTTAAATATTTCTCTTTGTTTAATCGCCTTGAGTACCTCATTTGTAGATAAGTGCACTATATTATTATTATTAAGATGATGTCAGTTTTGTATAGTGCCATTGAGCTCACAGAGTTCAGTGGTTGATGATAATGTTGCTTTATGTCATTGTACTTTTGACTACTCAAATAGTTGTTATTTTAGGGGTTTCTGTCTCACAGCTGAAACATTGTTTTTACCACAAATCTCATCGGTATTTATTCAGTTTAGATTTGTATTATCATTGTATCTGTGCTTTGTATCCTGATTTATATTGATGTTGCTTCTTGCAGTTCATTCATCTTTCCTTCCCTCCTTGCAACAAAATAGTTTGGCGCCCTCTATAGCTTCATTTTGTCAATTTGTTGAGGTCTGTTTCTGTGGGTGAAATAAAATTTTAGGAACATGGAGAGTTACTCCGACTATCAGTGATGTTATGCGTAAGGGGTAATTCACATCTTCAATATTTTATGTTTTTTATATCATTATTTTCTGTTATTTCTTTCTCAATTCTTTAGGATGACAGCAGGCTCCCTGGGCGTTCTAGTCCCTCACAATTTGCTCATTATTTAGCTGTTGCTGATGAGGATGTAGAGGTAACTTTCATTATATACTGCCAAAGAAGTTTCATTTAGAGAAAAAAAAGGCCTGTACAGTTTTTACTCAATTGTTAAAACAAACTTTTAACTACTTTCCTTACATCAGTGGGATTTTTGAAATTGTTTCAATGGGCAGGACTCAATATCACAAATCGCTAAGTTTCATCTTAAAGGCACTGGACCTGTTTGGTAGTTGTCAAAGACCAGTGTTCTCACTTGGTGTATCCCAACATATGCATAAAATAACAAACCTGTGAAAATTTGGGTTCAGTTGGTCATCAAAGTTGCAAGAAAATAATGAAAGAAAAAACACCCTTGTTGCACAAATTTGTGTGCTTTCAGATTTTTGAGAAAGGCTTCAGGCCTGAAGTCTTTCTCAGATTCAAATATTTTATGAGTGACAAATTACCTATTTCTCAAAAACTATGTTACTTCAGAGGGAGTCGTTTCTCACAATGTTTTATGCTATCAACAGCTCTCCGTTGCTCGTTACCAAGTAAGTTTTTATGCTAATATATATTTTGAGTAATTACCAAAAGTGTCCAGTGCCTTTAAGCTGAGTTAGCCAATAAATCAATCTGAATTGCTGAGCAAAGTATGATGTCACAATACAAATCACTATGGCAATATTGACAACTCATCTAAAAGGCAAGATATAACTTTGGTATTTACTCCAAAAACTAATGGCCATAAAAACTTACTTGGTAAGAAGCACTGCAGCTGTTGATAATGTGTATATAACGTTTTGAGAAACGATCCCCTTCTAAGGAATGTGGTTTTAGAGAAAGGGATTCAAAAACACTTCAATCTGAGAAACTTTTCATGCATGAAACAATTCTCAAATTGTGTTATTCCAATTACGGATTATTCTTCCTGCTCCAGATTTTCGGTGATATCTCAAAAACTCTAACACCTTTTGGAATGAAGTTTTCACGGGTTAGTTTTTATTGTTTATATCTACATTTATATAGGATTAAAACATTCATAAGGTTCTGAAAAGCAAAGGTATACTTTGCCTTTAAGATGAATCTTAGTGTTTGGCTCGATTTTACAAGGAGCAAATATTAACCCTAATATGTATATCGATCTGAATTGCTAAGCAAACTAGATGACACAATACAAATCACCATGGCAATACTAACAAATTATCTTAAGATGAATTTTGCTGTCTCTTTAGTGTTTACATTCAGGCATTTCTTTAATCACACAGCCGCAAGATGAATCTGAAGATGAACTACCCGCACCAGGTATCTCATTACCAGGCCATTACAGTGAGACAAGACGTCCCTATCACGGCCCTCCCTTCCCTCCTCAAGCCCGGCCCTCAATCCCATCCAGGGCAGGGCCCTCCTCAGACCAACTGGCTGCTGACATGAGGAAGGACCTCATGGAGAACAAGGCTCTTGAATGGTAAGCATGTGGAGACAGATAGTATACTTACAACCAAATGTCAAACGTTGTACAGCTATTATAAGCTCCTAAATTCACAGTATTCTTGGCCACGTGATGCAAAACAAGTAAAACGAACCTGTTTTTCTTTGTTGTTTCTATTAGTATTTATTTGCCATTGAACAACATACAGGCAGTCAAAATAAGATAAATGTGATACCCGGAAATGTACCTTTGAAAGCCCTCTCATGCGGTCAAAAACAGGGTCAAATGGTTAGCACAGAAAAGTTTAACCCGAATGTCTGACGTCACACTTCGAGGCTCGTGATTAATGCGACATACCTGCCTTGAGCGGCTTGTCGGATCCTTCCAGATTTACCTTTGACATCGCATCCATTTTACATAGATCTGCATACAATTCACCCGTACATGTACACATATTACATAGTGACTAAAACAACATTACATAAATGTACAAACATTATGCATGCAGACGATCGAAAGTGCAAGCTGACAAACTACATCACCTCAAACCAATCATAACACAGATTTGGAGAGATTACATCACTGCGATTTATCCACTTAAATCATTGGGCCTATAAGACCAGTGCCTGTCTTTATCATTGTGGATAAAGGCAGGGGACCAGTCTAAGAAAAGTTTAGCTTGACAAAAATTGGGTATGAGGCAAAACATGTGATGACATTGGGTATGAGACAAAACATGTGATGAAATTGGGTATGAGGCAAAACATGTGATGAAATTGGGTATGAGGCAAAACATGTGATGACATTGGGTATGAGACAAAACATGTGATGAAATTGGGTATGAGACAAAACATGTGATGAAATTGGGTATGAGACAAAACATGTGATGAAATTGGGTATGAGACAAAACATGTGATGAAATTGGGTATGAGGCAAAACATGTGATGAAATTGGGTCTGAGACAAAACATGTGATGAAATTGGGTATGAGGCAAAACGTGATGAAATTGGGTATGAGGCAAAACATGTGATGAAATTGGGTGTGAGGCAAAACATGTGATGAAATTGGGTATGAGGCAAAACATGTGATGAAATTGGGTATGAGACAAAACATGTGATATATATTGTTTGTGATCAGTGCCCCCTGTTTGTGCGCCCATGCTGGGTAAGCCACTGATATTGTGACATCAAGACTAAATTATCATTGACCATGTCAGCTTGTTATTATTGAGAAGATGACATACTAGAATTTATAGATGCTAAATCTCTGGCCTCAATTTATCTTTAACCCATTTCCACCCGACTGGACACAGTGAATAAAAACACTGTTCCTGCCCGAGCCCAATACCAGCGTAATAACAACCTCGAAACACGGGCAATTTCTAATATTGTACAAGGCACTGAAAACAACCAACAGGGGGCCTGAGCAAGGTGATGTACCCCATGGGGTACATCACTCATGTTTCCCTGAACCACATACATGCATCTTTGTATCACATCACATGATGTGATTGGTTCTCGACTAATAATAATTCACAACCGATTACCATGGTGTAACAATTTGTCATGTTTCCCATCTGATAATGGTAGTAATAAGAGTTTAGAGAAAGACACTAACTTATTGTTCATCACCCGTAGGTTTGTGTGTTCTATGGGGAATCCTGTAGTTGGGCAGATATGACTGAAACTGGTACAATTAAGACAAATAAAAGTCAAGTAATAAAACACAAGGGAAACTGACCGGGTAATTTTTTAAAATAATTTTGGGTTGAACAAAGAAAAATTGAGTAGGGCTGGACTTGAACTAGATAGCTCACTTGGTTGAGTGTTGGCACGTTAATCTGGAGGTCGCAGGTTCAAGTCTCGCTCTAGTCAATTTGTCTTTGTTCAACCCAAAACGATGACAAATGAAAGTGAGAAAAATACATAGAAAGGTAATATTTTCCAGGCACATTTCTGCAGAGAATCATTGATTGGTATTTCATTTGAGTACCTCCTTTGTTTGTCACATTGTCAGGATTGAGCAGGAGTTAATGGCTAGGATGATCAGTGAGTTATACAGCAAGCAACCAGCAGTACAAACAAGACCTGACTCCCCAGACTCAAGCATGGCCTCGTCATCAAATGATTCCATCGGTAAGTTGGGCACTGTGCCGTAAGAACTTCTGTACAAAACTTTGGACTGGGAAAACATCAAGTTTGTAAAAGTACAAAGAGGTTTTCATAATGTACCTTGGTTAAAAGTACCACATCCTAAGAAAATATGTTTTTTGAAATGTCTTCTTTTTTTGAAAAAGTACAAAAGCAGGAATATTGTGTTGAATATCCCAAACTTGTGTGAACTAACACACCACTTCCTCTCACTAATTTGGAACATTTGTATCTTATTTGTTTGTGATGTAATGTTTAGAAGATACTTTTGTTGCTTATCTCTTAAAAACAAAAGGATTTAGACAAAGAAAAGCAAAAGTCCTATCTTCCCCTAACCTTAGTATGTAAAGTGCCACCCATTTTAAGCATTAATACTTTTTTTTTTGAAATAGCAAATAAAAAGTCTAGAAATAATGACTGCAGTCAAGGCATACACAAGTTCAAAGCTGACTTCCCAAATGTTATTTTGGTCACAACTTGAATTGTCACAAATGTAATTTTAAGGTCATGTGGTGTGTTGTAGCCAATACAAAATCTTTATAAATAGGGCTGATTTAATCGGCCCAGCCAATACACAGTCTGATAATTGGGCCAATTTGATCAGTCCGGGATACTGCGAGGGTTAAGAAATGCATAATGCAGGGGTGTGAAATTTCAAACTTTTATCTGAATTCATATTTGTTTTATGTATGCCCGGTTAAAACAAAACTTCAGTAATTTTTTCCAGGTAAAAGTAAATCCTGCTCTTTGATCTACTTCACTAGCGCTGAAGATACTGTTCCCAAAAGCTCCTTGAAATCTATAACTTCATGGGGTTACCAAAAGGTGGAAATGTCACCACTTCAATATTTTTTCTAAGACCTGAATCCAAGTTTCAGATATTTTTGTCAGCAATGACTCTCGCCACTAATAATGGACATCAAAGACAGTCAAACTTCCACGGTATTTTGGGGTGCTTTTTTTTTCTACAGTTGATACCATAGGTCCAGCTGGACTGCAGCTGTTTGTAGATGCTGGTCAGGCAGTAGACCATACATTGGTCAGTGCATTGGTACGTGAGGTCCTACAGGAGAAAGTGACTACTGTGTTGGGTCAGCATGATAGGGACATTCCACGTCGGCAAGCATCCCCTACTCCTCAGGCAACGGCATCCCCTGTAAGTTATCCCCTTTTTCTTCTTGAACTTCTGCCCCGCTATTGTAAAGCTGCTAAGCAAAAACAGATCCAACCTTAAAGAAACGGGGCACCAGCCAAAATCCTTTGTATAATTATGTCTGGTTCTCTGCTAGCTTGTAACTTAGTAGAAGTTTTCCTTTTTTAATTTAGTTTTACCCGTACACCGATGTGTGTTAAGGACTGTATACTCGGTACTTTCCCCGAGTCCTGTGAAAAAAATCTGCAGGCATATTACTCAGTTGGGATTCGAACCCACGACCTTTGCTATTCTATAGCATATGTCTTACCAGTAGACCACTGAGATTGCCCGGTTGGTGAGACATCTGCTCTAGAATGGCAGAGGTCATGGGTTTGAATCCCACCCCGAGTGATCATATGCCTCTGGATTTTGTTTTCACATGACTTGGGGAAAGTACTGAGTATACAGTGCTTTACCAAAACCAAATAATGTTCTATATCCCCGATGCAAACTTAACATCTATCAGATTTTTCTACTTGGAATGTTTAAGAAATTTGCCAGAGTTTTTACAGAAAGATGTGAATTGTGTGTTTATTTATGATTGTCAGGAGAACAGCTTTGTAAGACATTCTGTTTGAATAGATTCCTTTCACATTTTTATGCAGGAGTGTATATAATATCTCTATTCTTGATTATGATACGTGACTATTCTATCCACAGTAGTGTCTAAATGTCTTTGAATCCAATTTGTAAATTGTTTATGATTCTTTGTTCTTCTGCTTCATTGCTGTTGTGTTCCATTTTGTATTGCGCATATTGTTGTACTTTTTGGATTTGTCATATATTGGTGTGCCTTTGTTTCTTTGTGGTTGGTTTATATTGAAATGTTTATATAAATACAGTTGTTACTATTATTTTATATATATATTATGTAATGTACATTTGAACATTTGTATGTTATGTTTATGTCATATATTGTAATTGAATGTCATATTTAACATACATTATATTAATTATTTTATTGTTATGTTTGTCTCCCAACTTGTAGACAGAATTTCTTGAGCAACTGAAGGTTTTCATGGATACAATATAAATACAAAGTAATAAATATGGAATTATTATCCTTCCTTTTCACAAGTCAAAATAGAGTATTGATCTCATAATATTAACCCTTCATCTGTGTCAACCCAATCTTCCCTCCCTTTTTTCCCTGTTTTCATGACATGCCCATTTCTACTCTCTTCAACAGGTTGTTCCCAGATCTCCAATCCCTACCCCTAAGGTGACCCCTCAACCGAGCCCAGTGCATACCCCACCCAGGGCTGCTTCTCTCGTAGCCACACCCCTAGCAAGTCCAAGTCACACATCCCCAGCTGAGTCCGAGACTGAGAATCTGGAAGATCTTGCACGGACAATGGATGCTACAGCATCTGGTGAGAATTTCTCTTTGGTCCCAAACTTTAACAACCCTTTTTTCCACAGAGTCTCATATCAAAAACGAATCACAACTTGTTTTTTATCGTTTTTTACAACTGGAACATCCAACCTCTTCAAAGTTGAGAAACCAAATTAAATTTGCAGCAAAAACTCTATTGATCTATGGGAATTAAGTTGTCACCAATTATATTTTCATCTTAATATGTTTACCACGTTGACCGATGAATGGAATCTCTTTTTCTACCAACAGATGAGCCGATTGCAGCCCCTGCAGCTCATGTGGCCACGCCCATCAACACCCCTCCCCCTTCCCCACCGCCGGACGTTGCCACTCCTCCTTTGTCACCAAGAGAATCTCCAAAGTTGATCTCAGTCATCGATGGATCCATTATCACCCCCGTAGCAACCCCTCAACCTGTGAGTCCAGAACCAGAGATAGAGGAATCTGTTGAGTTACCACCGTCACCCAAACCTGTGTAAGTTGCCATATCAAGTTATATGCACACAAACAAAAAACATTGAGCATTTTGTGCAATTATGTCACTACTTCCCTGAGCGACCCGTTTGATGGTCACCTTTTTATAAAAATGAAAAACAAAACACACACACACACGTTTGTGAATGGCGCTAATCGAGGACTTCTCTTTGTTCTCCCATTGTTTGGACATAGTTTTTTTTAACGACGTCCCCATTGGGTTTGTACACGAAAACGAAGCGAGGACGTCCTCACTCTGTCAAACACCCGGATCCCTTTTGTTAAAGTCCTCGGTTTCAATGGATAGACACGCTCATACACACCAGGGCCCATTAATCTTGAAAAATGCATCCTTGTGGAGCATTCTTTTGTTCTTTCCTGTGCACAGAGCTGCATAAGACAACAAAATATGCTCACCAGAATAAGGTTACCAGCCAAAAAACCATGTCACATGTACCATCTGTGACTGGTATCCTGCTTTTCTTTTTTCCCTTTTTTTCTTTTGGCTTAGCAGAAAAAGTTTAAACTAGATTTTCTGCTAAAGCAGCTCTATTAAATTGGCCGAGGGATCAGTTTCATAGAGCTGCTTACCTTGGAATTCGGCGGTCACTTTAAAGTAAGCGCTTATAAATGGAGCACTTTCCAGTTTTTAGCAACATTATTCAAAGAAACTCACTAACTCTGAATCGCCCCATAGCCACTTATTGAGAAAATACAAACATGGCAGGGGCGTATGGGGGCTCTTTGTTTAAGGCAAAGCAGAGGGGTTGATTTGCCCAAAATATTACACACAAACATAAGTACTAATTGATAATCCCGGGTACAAAGTCGGTTTTGCTTTCTCTGTCCATTTATTTTTTCCTCTTCTTCTTCTTGGTGTGCCTGAATTTACCACACTGTTTTTGGTCTGAATTAGGGAGGGCAGTTGCTCCCTTCCCTGCCCCCCCCCCCCCCGGTCATATGCCTATGAATATTCATGATCTCATGATGTTGGCTGCATATGGCTAAACATATGCACAAATGGAATTAAGTGATATGAAGTGACACTGTCATATCTATCTATACTTTGTTTTGTACACAAAGAGAGTTTCTGTGTATAATTCATGAATGTTGCATTTTATCCTCTTGTGTAGTGTCATAGAAGAAGAGCCTGTTCCACCAACTCCAACTCCTTCACTCCCGACGCCTTCCACATCCACCCCTTCACTAAGCACAGCGACTACGACCCAGCCTAGTCCCAGTACAGAAACAGCAGGACGTTCCATTTCGGAAGGGGAGTGGCTAATCAGTGCCAAGAGTGAGGGGCAGATTGACTCCACTGAAGGTATGCGTTAACTTAATGTTGTCTTTACAGTTGATATTTTTCGAGTTGTTGCAACATCTTCCAATCTTAGTTGCCATGTGTCCCCACCCTCTCCTCGCATATTTATTTTGCTAAGCAACAATTGCAGGGAACCATGTCACAGGCAGTAAGTGGTATTTTGTCTGGTAGTCCATTTCTGCTAAACAATCATTTTCTGTGCTTAGCATCTTTATTATATATGGTTCATATATATTTTATTGACCAAATGTATTATACTCCAGAAACTGTATGTTTCTATATACTTGTACCCTCATTTTGTGCTGTTTTTTTACCATTGATGCTAGTGAATAAAACATAATTTTCTCTCATAATGTGAAATATTAATTTCCTATGTAGTAAGGTTTGCTTTTGAATCTCTTCTATGAGTTGTGGTGGTTCTGAAAAGAACAGGTGGTGTAACAACTATGGAGCCACCACAACTGATAAGAAAAATTCATGTACATGGTGTTTATTGCTACAGACCTTACTGGATCATATCTCCACCATGCAAATTTTCAAATCCTACTCATGTTCATGGTGTTATTGCAAATCTTACTGGATCGTACCTCCACCATGCAAAGTTTCAAATCCAACTCATGTACATGGTGTTACCACAAACCTTACTGGATTGTATCTCCACCATGCAAATTTTCAAATCCTACTCATGTACATGGTGTTATTGCAAATCTTACTGGATCGTACCTCCACCATGCAAAGTTTCAAATCCAACTCATGTACATGGTGTTACCACAAACCTTACTGGATTGTATCTCCACCATGCAAATTTTCAAATCCTACTCATGTACATGGTGTTATTGCAAATCTTACTGGATCGTATCTCCACCATGCAAAGTTTCAAATCCAACTCATGTACATGGTGTTACCACAAACCTTACTGGATTGTATCTCCACCATGCAAAGTTTCAAATCCCACTCATGTACACGGTGTTACCACAAACCTGACTGGATTGTATCTCCGCCATGCAAAGTTTCAAATCCTAATCACGTACATGGTGTTACTACAAACCTCACTGGATTGTATCTCCACGATGAAAAGTCTCAAATCCCACACACTCATGCTTTCTTTCTTTGCTTTTTCACTGTGTATTTTGTAGCTCTTTTAATGTGTTGATAAGATGTCTCTGTGTTCTTGCATTTATGAGAGCTTGTTTGTTTGTTTATTGGTGATGTACGTTTGCTTATTTGTCAGTATTCGGCAGGATAATAATTAATGCAGTTTTTCGGTATGGGATTTCTATTTTATTTTTTATTTTTTTCATTTATTATGTAACTTAAGTAAAATATTAAGAGAAAAATCATATTCTTATTATACAGGGCCATATTTTATACCATAGATTATTTTATTTTGTTCATTGCTTGCTTTTACTCATTGATTATTTTATTCTGGTAATCAAATGTGTGAGAGTTTACAATTTAATATTTGTATGTAAAAGCCAGGGAACATTATGTATGAGTTAGGCACTCAGTACATTATTCTCTATGATATTGTTGGGATGAAGGGGGATGATCTAATAATCTAAGTTCGTTCCATTGTTTGGACAATGTTGTAGTTTTTCCGCAGAGAAAAGTTTTTCTAAACATTTTGCTCTGGCGTTCCTTCCAGATGAGCCTGGAGCTATTGGTCTGCCTGAACTATCCTCCTCTACTAGCATTGACAGCACTCTAATGGGAGCTGAAGAACTGGAACAAGATGTACAGGTATGGTTGGTCCGAGGATTCTTCAACAATACGGACTGATTATATATACATAGCAAGTTAAGTTGGAAATTCTTTCTGAAAGATGGAAGTTCCTTTGTATGTTTGTGGTATCCTTTGTTCAATGTTTGGGATTATATTTTTTACAGGATGATGAACTGAGTGAAGGTGAGATATCTCCGGTCAAACGCACCCCTAGACTCCACACCCGTGACCCTGTCGTTGCCATCTTAGCCCATATGAGCCAACGCCCTGACCCATCAGCGGCCCCACCCTACTTCCCATCCCAAACCCTCCATAACAATGGCACTAAGAGTCTGGGAGAGGTCAGTGTAGGTCAGTGTCCTAATTTGACCCCGTCTTCTGAGAGGAGGCTCTTCAAAGAAGCCTATGGAACCAATCCTCCAGAATTGACTCCAAGGTCGGAGGTCAGGAGAGAGGTCAGTGGTGGAGAGCAACCTGACACAGCGAGGCAACCAGTGGATGATTTCACTCTCCGAGTGTCACATCTCGAGAGGATAGACATTGAGGATGAGACTGATGAGCCAAACACTGCAGCCACGGTGCAAACTAAACAGGCCAAGCCTCGTCCTGCACCAAGAATTATACAGGTCAGTCATAGGTTGTAGGGATGTGCATACCGGAGGAAACCACTGCGTCAGTGCAGTGCAACCTACGTATTCACAAATGTGTTCAAATGAAAAATCCTTGTCGTTCGATTTCGCCGACATGTCTGACGGAAAGTGTATATGACACAGGTGACAATGAAGCCTGTCCATATTAATATGACCTTGGTATTAATTTATGGTATTATTTTCATAATCTGTTATTGTGTTAACTGGGGTACTTTTAAAGGTGAACAAGAATTATATTTACTTGAAGAACAAATAAACATGGCAAGAGCGTAAGGATGACAAGTTAATGAAATTAATGTTGTGTTGACTCCAGGTTGCAGGGAGGAGACCGAGTCCAAGCCCTGAACCTGAAGATGATAATGGACCGTATCCATCAAAGGAACGATATGGGGACTCGAGGAGAGGAGGGGAGAAGGATGTAGAGCATGGGGAAGATGAAGATGCTGGTGGTGGTATCCACGGTAGACGGGGCCTGCCTCCAAGAGCTTCTATCCCATCTAGTGAGTATCAGAAACACCCACTTGCACGTGGAGCCTGTATCTTTATTACTCGGATCAATTTGAATCAAACAACCTTGACTAGACTGACATATAAGCTCATGGGACTTGGGATTAAGCTAGGCACTGTATTGTGTTCGCTAAGAGGAGTGCTATTATTCTTTTCGGTGTATTTTCAAGAATTTTTTTTAACAAAATGATAATGGAATACATTTGTGAAAGAGACGTCTATTGCTTTGAGAAAGCAGCATGTTATCATACCATTGCTTTAAAAAGGCAGTGTGAGCAATGCTGTCAGTGCATGTTATTTCAGACGATATCGGTTAGTTTCACAATTACATGTACTATATCCAATGACTCCATTTGTTTTGTCACTTCAGACCTCTTTGGAACACAGACCATGAGTGACTTTGGATCACGAACTCTGACCCCAGACGCCCTAAACTTAGAGTCCCTCCTCCAATCAGGTTACCTCAGTCAAACCTTCAGCCAGTCGGAAGGAGGCACCAGCGATTTTGAATCCCTGCGACCAATGGGTCAAACGCTGGCATCAACCGGCCCCACTTTCCACGAGGCACCTTACGATGACACGCTGAATATGACCGAAGGGTCTCTGGAGCTACCTGAGAGGGGGGACCCTGGGGCTCGGGTTCCAGGGATGATGTCATTCTCGGTGACACTACCCTCAGCAGTTGAGTCACAGGGGATTGATCTGAGTCAGACTATAAGCGAAGGGGAGATAGCGGTTCCGGATACTACAAGTGACGTGTCTGAACTTTCTGGTGGAGAGCTGTGAAACAAAAAGAACTTCTTAAATTGCAGCTTGAAAGATCAGTGAATTTGAAAACAGCCAACCAGATTCATCAGAGGTTTTGATGGATTTGGGATGTATGTAAATCACCCTATTCGTAATATCACTTAAAGAATCTGCATAGATTTCCTTTGCAGCTGGCAGTATCTCACTGTGCAATCAACACACAACAATTCACATGTCATCAAATTACAATGACATGCTGCTACATGTCACCAAATTACAATGACATGCTGCTACATGTCACCAAATTACAATGACATGCTGCTACATGTCACCAAATTACAATGACATGCTGCTACATGTCACCAAATTACAATGACATGCTGCTACATGTCACCAAATTACAATGACATGCTGCTACATGTCACCAAATTACAATGACATGTTACTACATGTCACCAAATTACAAAATAGAATTTGTAAACACAAATAGAAAGTGTGCCTGTTTTCTGTACGATTTCCAAATAAAAAACTGTCAAACTAATGTATCAATATGTAAACAACTATGCCAATGTATCAAAATGTAAATAAATATTTAATATTTGATTACTTGAGACGTGTTGTCAGGTCTTTTTTGATTTTTATTTGTGTGTCTTGTACAACGTCTTTTAATGCTGTTTAGAAGTGTGGTAGGTGGGCATTTGGCCTTGTTGCAAAGGGAATTGAGTTTTGGTCTTTGTTTTGTTGTTGTTTTTTGTTGTTTGAGGGGAGAGACGAAACATTTTTCACAATATGTTTTGTATAGAATGCCTTTGACTCTTGACTATACCAAAGTAATTAGCACCAGGTGAGGTTGATCAAGGTTTCACTGCTCTGCCATTCACATCTCTTGACCCTGGCTCCCATCCCAAATCAGAACAGAGCCTGACCTGGTGATTAAGTTGGGTTTTTAGTATCCATCTGATTACATGGTTTTCCCCCACCCCATCTTTTTTCAAACATTTCTTCATTGTCTTCTTTACACAGAGCTACAGAGCTCGTCCATTTTGAAAACTATAACTACATGACAACAACACTTTTGCATTTACTGGGGATTCATTTATCAGTAAAAGTGGATTAATACTGTACTGACCCAAGTCACCTGACGTTATCACCACAATCAATATTCATTTCGCCTGTTTGTTTACTGTGCAGTCCACATGTTGGGCGATGAGGGTTTGGTCAGACTTACACCATATCTTTACATGCAATTTGACTCCCAAAATGGCAGACCGTGGGCAGACAGTAGCTGTAAGTAATGTCAGTGCAAGGGGTCAATAGCATCAGGGCCCAATTTCATAGCGCTGCTTAGCGGTAAGCAAATTTTTCGCGCTAACTGTAGCAGAAAAATTTGCTTGTTCATAAGCGTATTTCACAGGTTAGCAAGAAAATTAGGCATCCATCTTGCGGGTTCACCATGGATTTGCATTGTTACGCCATTCATTTTCATACAGTAAGCACTGGAAGGTTTCATGCCTTTTCGTGTGCTTATACGGTTAGCAGTGTTATGAAATGGAAACTTGCTCAGTAAGCACAAAATCGGCCGTTAAGCAGCTTTATGAAATTGGGCCAAGATGAGTCTACTCCATCATGAACATGTCTGCTCAAGTAAGCACCACACCTCGGACACTCGTGAGCATTGATCCTAGTAAAGAGACAGTGCACAACTGTATCCCTGCTTGACTATTGTCAAGAGTTGGCTGAAGGCCTCATTAAAACATTCAAACCCAGCCATGTGGAAAAGACCCTGGTTCCACTAAAAGATTTATTGTCCATCGGCTGTGACCTTGAGAACAAGCAGTCTGGAAAGGTATAATGGTGTCTTGCGAAATCTCTTATGCAATCCCGTGTGCATCTTTCACCATTCTGGGGAGCTGTTTGCAATTACAAAGTTGATTTCTGAGTTTATGCTCAGTAAAGGTTACTACACCTCTTTGAACTTGCTTTTTTTTTGGGGGGGGGGTTCTTTGTTTTCTTTTCACTGTACCTTTTTAGGCAAGACTTCCCTTACTAACAGAGACTTGAAACTTCTCACATACATAGACCTTAAAGGGACACCTTGCCTTGGATTGGCCGCTTTTTGGGCTATAAAAAGCGTTTGAAAGCTTTCGTTATGAAATGAATATGGTTGGAAAGATGTTTTGAAAGTAGAACATAATGATCAACACAAATATGCCTCGAAATTGTGTGGTTTTCCTTTTACTTTGTGAACTAACACGATCCGCCATTTTGTGGAGTCAAAAAGTTGGTTCTACAAAATGGTGGACCACGTAAGTTCACAAAATAAAAGGAAAACCACACAATTTTGAGGCATATTTGTGTGGATCATTATATTCTACTTTTAAAACATCATTCCAACCATATTCATTTCATAACAAACGCTTTAAAATGTTTTGTATAGCCCAAATCGCTCAATCCAAGGCAACGTGTCCCTTTAACTTTGAAATGTACCAAAAACTTCAAATGTCATGATGACCTCACCACCAAGTTACACTAAATCAAAGGTTAATATTTCAAAAAGTCATAACTCCCGAAACATACAAAGGATTTCCACAATCAATACATCCCCATTTTGACCTTGTCTTCCGGTTCAAAACTTCAAAAATTCATAGTCAACAACTACTTATCATTTAATCACAATTTGTGCATCTGAGGTTGTAGGTCTTTGAGCCTGCTTAAACTTTTGCACAGAGATGACACCAGTTTGACCTTTACTTCCTGGTCAAAACTGGACGTTAAAGCGCACGTTCGTATTGACCCAAACTGACAATGCAATACAAGTAAAATAAAGGCAGGGTGTACTTTTGGTGATTACTCCACAAGTTAATGACCATCAGAGCACTGGAGAGCTGTTGTTATCATATATTATCAACTCCCTAGGCCTTTTTGTCTACAAGTGACCTCAATCCTCCAGTATCCTCCTCTCCTATGTGATTTCACACCAACATGTGTGAACTTGAATAAGATTGGAATGCCGAACCCAGTGATAAGCAATTAATATTTGGGCCTACAACCCTCAGTCCTAAATCCTTCATTTAGAGGATTTACCGGTAGAAGGATTTTTAGAAGAGAAAGGTTAATGTGAATATAAAATAAAAATTCTCAGAGACTGAGCACTTGATACAAACCAACTCGATTATACACCAATCAATATTATTTTTGATTATTTTATTATCAAAACATGTCCAAAATACATACAACCCCCTTTTCTTGCTTCCATCACCTTAATATATCTTAATATCGCATATTGTAATCATTAATATACACTATATCAAAGTCTTACTCCATGAACTTTGAAAAAATTGAAAATGTGATAACATGTAAGATAAGTTTCATCGAGACAATACAGTGAACTTTTCATTTCATAAGAAGTCAAGGGTATTCATAAAATATCACTCAACAATTTCACTTGCTTAGAAGTAACAAGCGGGATACCTGTCACAAGCACTGTAGATTACATAGTTTGTTGGCTGGTGATCTGTTTCTGCTAAACATAAATGTCTTGTGCTTAGCAGCTCTATGAAATGCTGCCTTGAATACATTAAATTTAAAGACAAAGTACACAATTGGTAATTATAAATAAAAAATAAACAATAAAATACAGAAGTTGATGAGTTTTAATTTGAAAGCTTACTACTTATAAAGTTTATACCAGTACCAACCCTCCAAATAAATATTGTCCATTTAAAATACTGCCACATATAAGGAAACCACAGGCTAATTTGATTGCCGCAATCAAAATAAGCACATCAAAACAGTCACTCTTTTTGTTGTTTTCACTGAAATATGACCACTGAATTAGCGGAAATTTCCACAGGTTGGGTTGTATGGTGTTTGTAATGCAAACCAACATCTATTTACTTTTCCAAACGACAAAAGAATAGTTGGTGACCTGAGGTTTCAAGGCTAGCAGAGTCTTTCTGGAAGACTTAAAATGACAACAAAACACACAGAAACAGGTATACTTGCGTAACAGAAGCAGTCAAGTGGAAAAAATAAAAAGAGAGAGATAGAGATGCAGAAAGCACACAGAAAAAGCAGACGTGAACAATGAAGAAGGAGACAAAGGTGGGGGTAGGGAAGGGGCTGGTTTGACCACAAGAGGTAGGGGAAAAAACAGACAATGTACTTTTCCTCTTTAAATACTGGAATGGAAAGAGAGGGTACCAAGAGTTATTTCAACTTCATGTTAAACGCTTAAAGTGCAAATACTCGGTTTAGAAAAAAAGGCACCTATTTATTTTACAACATTTTGTTTAGATTGATCGAGATTACCAACACAGAAAACTAGACAGTCTCAATTGAGATACCAATATTTGCTTTTAGAAATGTATTCCAAAGTAACAATCACAGGTAACATATAAATGTACACTTTTAAGGAGTTGTAGCTAACTACATCACAACACAGCATTAATCTTCAAGGGAGTGACAACTGACAAGGAAACTGAGCTGTCCCAAGATGAAATCCCCCCAAGCCCCAAATTCTTATTGTCTGACTTTGTAGGATGTGGCACTGCAGGTCCACAACACAATGCTTATAATTGGAACAGGCATACCAATCCTATCCAAGTCTAGACATTATGGTGTTGAGTTTATAGCATATAGTGGATGATTTTGAAGGATATGGGAAGGTCTCTGGCCAAAGTATTCAAGTATTTTATATAGTGTGAGAGCTTCTTGGCTTCAAATTCCACTTGAAATTAAGAATGTTAAATGTTAATGTTTTGCTTATACTGCTGCCACTTAATAGGCTACTTGTCACTCATTGCTGCAGCAATAGCCCAAGTTATTTTCAACTTTGTACCATAACATACGTGTTGAACATCAAACTGTAAAGTTATATCTGCAAAAGGCACTTTCACATTAACTGTTACATTTGTAGGACAATTGTTCATATCGCTCACTCAGCCTCATTGTACCTAGTTCATTAAGGTTTACAAGCTTTAAACTCGCAATTTAAAAATGCCACTTCGAACAATGTATGGGAACAGTTTATATGTATCTATTCTTGAAAGCTTGCAATTACTTTGATTTTACCATCACACGACATCCATTCATTTTAAACCACAATACACAAAAACACATGAATCACCTCAGAGCAAAAACTGATTAACAATGCACCTGGATATGTCTGGCAACCTGAGGTCAACATAAGAATGGAAGAATACTTGAAAAACAGCATAAAAGGTTAAGGTCACGTTTATACAACCAGGAAATTAAACTACCATAAAGACCACATGCTCATTACCATCTATTGTTTTTCCTGTACACCTCCGTCATGACAGATTTTTTTTATGTTGCTCAACATGGCCTTCACTGGTACACATTAAAGGCATCATAGGTACACATTAAAGGCATCGTACACGTTTGGTAATGCTTCTGAAAATTTATAGCAATAAAAACTTACTTGGTAAGAAGTACAGCAGCTTTGGATAGTATAATGCATTTTGAGAAACTTTTCACTTCGAAGGACTGCGGTTATGGAAAAATGTATCACTTTTTATCCCCAAAATATTTTGAATATTGAGAAGCGTTACGGTAACGCTTCTCAGAATGTGTATTCCAATGCAGATTATTCATCCTACGTGGACATAACCGCTCCAGATTTTCGGCAATATCTTAAAAACGCTACCACCTTTTGAAATGAAATTTTCACAGGTTAGTTTTATGGTATATATCTACAAGTATATAGGATTGAAACAAACAATAGGCTCCATTTACCAAACGTGTACGATGCCTTTAAGCTGTAAACATTATAAGTTGCAATATGAGCTTATCTGATGCAATAGAAGAAAAAAAAACATGATTCAATATTTCAACGGACCTTTAGGGTTTCCCTGCCTTCCCAATAAATAATATGACACACCAGGGAGGAAGGAAGGCTCTTCCTTTACAACTACACAAACCCACTACTACTCGGTTGATTTCACTACGCAACAACTGTCATGATTCATTTTACAATTATCTAACTGATGAACAGATAAGCAAAAGCAGAGCTAGAATATATGACGAAAGATGAATTGTCAGTGTATTTACAGTAAATACATATTAATCACTTTTTAGCCTGAAATAGGCAGATAACAAGTTATCTCCGTTTCGATTGTCTGGAATTGGGGTCCAGCTGATTAGCAAGATGTTTGGTTAATTCACATTGACCTGGCCTAAGCATAAACTGGCTTAGGCTGGACCGCGCTTAGCAACTTTGTACTATTTGAACAACGGGAGACGAGTCACTAAGCGCCAAGGATTTCTACGTATGAACAGAACACTTTATGGCGAGGATAATCGCTTGATGCGACTTGTCATGTCCGTGAATGCACTTTGTATTCATTGTTTATGTGAAGAAGATAGTTGGCCTCTACCCATTATCACAAAGGGCAAAAATGTACCTTTGTAAAAGAATAAATCATGTGCATATGTTCAACAACACAAAAAGCATATGGCGTCATTTTTATACATCTGCTTGGCACCATTTTTGGAGTGAAATAATGTTCCAAATGGTTGCATGAAATGCATGACATAAAGGACTTATACAGATGGGTTTGATTGTCTTGCTGGGGGCTATCGATTCTTATATGATCAGAAAGGAGACTGTCTTCAAATATCTTAAGACAAGCAAATTATAGACAATCACTGAACATCTAATGCATGATCTCCCAGAATTATCCATGTTTATTGTATTATCATGATTCAAACTATTTTTTACAGTCACATCTTCGATTATTCAGTTTGTAAAATGTTTCAAACATATGTTGGTTTTAGAAATAAATAAAGGGTAAATAAAATATGGGGAATCTGAAGGTTTTAACATTCATGAACTTGGCCTTTATTTTATGCACAGAATGCAAATGCATCTTTGTTATTAATGCTGAACAGTTGATTCATTCACAATTATCAAATTTGTACTGAAGACATTGTCAAACATAGGTGTGACTCGGCATGTAATTTATTCATGCATGAAGTTGCTGAGCTATTTAAAGGTTTGGTGAAGCTGAAAACATTGTCAAATGCAGGCAACTTAAGTTTTATCAACTGTGATATTCCTGTATGTATTTCCACCAAAGTTCCAGGAATAACGCACTCTTCAATTCTAGAACACAAGGCATTCATAATCCGTTAAGGCAAATCACTTTTGTTTCAATTACTTAAAGTACAAAACTCATGCAATATCTTAAACATTACATTCAAGTTATGTAACTGACTGTACATATTGGTGCCAAAGTAATGAGAGAATCTTTGTTCACAAGGTCCCTAGGTACCAGACTACCCGTCACAGTAGTGCATAGCACAAATTGAAAAACAAGTAACCCTTTATGGAACATGTTTTTCTCTACATTAATCACCAAAAACCCAGACAAGCTTATCTTGTAACAATCGTTCTAGTCCTAATGTCAGGAAAAGCACACTCTACGATGTTGCTTTGTTTTTCGAAATGGTGATGACATTGGAACCATGGGAAATGATTTTGGACATGACGTGTACTTTGACAATCTCCTTCAAAAAGGCACCGATTTGAGGAAAATTACTTTGAACACCAAGTAAACAAGGCAAACATGAGGCACCCCCAAAAAAGGCATTACAGATTTATCAGTGCAGAAACTTTGGTTTATCCCCACACTAAATGCAAAAGATTTTTGTTGTTGTAGGTTGAACAACATTTTAGAGTGATGGGAACTTAAAGGCATCGTACACGTTTGGTAATTGTCAAAGACCAGTGTTCTCACTTAGTGTATCCCAACATATGCATAAAATAACAAGCCTGTGAAAATTTGGGCTCAATTGGTCATTCAATTATTCAATTATATTTTATTGTCCAAAGTTGCAAGAAAATGATGAAAGAAAAAACACCCTTGTTGTACAAACTTGTGTGCTCTCAGATAGGAATAAAAACTTCTTGCAAGAAGTTGTTATTATTTTAGTGAGAAATTACCTTTCTCAGAAACTACAATACTTCAGAGGGATTCGTTTCTCACAATGTTTTATACTATCAACAGCTCTCTGTTGCTCGTTACCAAGTCAGTTTTTTATGCTAATATATATTTCGAGTAATTACCAAACGTGTACAGTGCCTTTAACTAAGATGCTCAGGTCATGATGGTTTATTGCCACCTTTCCCCTAGTGTAGTTCCGTGCCTGCTTATAAGTGACTATAGTAAATTCAATAGATATTGGTCCCACATTAACTCTACAAATGTGCTGGCATATAATTTTATCACATTAAAGCCTTTAATGCTGCAGACAGTGCCTGAGGAAAACTACATCACATTAGCACTAAAGTAAATCTTCTAGATAGGATTCTTGCCCTTCATGTATTGAACAGTCTGCTACATATAGGTCGTATTACTTTGACCTTTAACTGCGGTCAGGTGGTTGCCCTGTAAACAAACTATATGGTCCAATGGTCCAAGGTCTACTTGGAGTAGTTGTTGCAACAAATAGATCCATGGTATGATCTTGACAAAGTTGTAGTGTGTGCATGATGAATTCCCTTGAATTCTCTTGGCTTTACAAATATCTTGAATACACCATTTAACCCCCTTTACTTCAGTATTGACTCGTACACCATACACCAACAACATGGCTGTTCAAGGACCACCTATTTTGTACATTTTGTCATTTGCCATTTTTCAAGATAATTAGTTAAAGGATGTGTACAACATTTGGAAGGGTTGATAAAATAAATGTTTACTGAGTTACACATAAATTTGCAACTTAAATGGTATAAAAATGGTCATGGTGGAAAACATCCCTTGAAATAGTTTTGCCTTAAATCCTATAGTTTTTGAGAAATTAATAAAACAGTAGTTTTGATCTTGCCAGACCAAAACTCAATATTCTAAAACATTGAAAACATACAAGGTTTTTTTCCACTGTTTTCTCATAACTCCGATGACCGATTGAGCCTATATTTTCACAGGTTTGGTATTTCATGTATATATGTTGGGTCACATAAAGTGCGGATACTGGTCTTTGACAATTACCAATGTTGTACATGCCCTTTAACCATTACAAACTATCAGCCAAATTCTGCAATAGTGTCATCACAGTCTGTTACATTCATGATGTAATCTATACGTACAACGAACCAGCTGTTCACATAGTGATGAACAGTCATTGCACTACATGGGCAGCTAGACACAATGCCATATGGGACTATGTTTCTGCAAACTCAATTCATGTTCATGCTCTGTTACTCTGTTAGCCAAGTTCAGATGTAGATTCCATGACATACATTTCTGCAAGTATGGCAGTTGATACTCTTAATCTACTAAAAAAGCAAAAATAACTTCTGCCAGTGCCAATAGTGTTTTTTATTTTATTTTTCATTTTTTATTTTTTTTTACTGATAATTATTAATTGTGTAATAATCATTCATAATTGACAGATAATCATTTTATGATTTAGTTGCCATTTGTTAACCAAAGACATCAGATTACAACGGTTTGTTCTAAATTATTAAGCAAAGTAGTACAAAAATAATGCTATATACACATACTTTAGTTTATAAGATTAAATTATGCATGGACTAGAATGTCCAGATGCGATTCTAACGTTTTCTTTCTCGCACCTCTCCCCAAAATTGCCCGTACACCTTATTTGTTATTAACATAGCCTACATGAACTGCCTATGACAGCTCAGTTTTAAAATAATTATGTCCAAATGGGTATATGAGTTAAATTTTATTTTTGTGGTTATGCAAAATCATTTGGTGCAACACCACTCCCCTTCCCGAGACAGAAAAAATGCATAGTACGTAGTAACTTCAGTGTGAAAATCGTACATGCTGTGGGTGCTAATCAGTTAAATTTTATTCCTGACAAAACAAGTCCATAAAGAATGCAATTAAAGTTAGCTTTGACTGAAGGATAAATGCAATAACATCGCTGTTAAGAATAAATTAAGATACCAATTAGGTTCGTTTTACATTTCCATGCGGATTAATTCTGCGTTTGGAAGAAATTTTGTCATTAGACAATGTGGCAAAACTCAACCATTGGTCATTCCACGGGCAACACCTTTGACGGCGAAGCTTGACTTGCATTATGGCGTTTAAGCTTGGTTCAAAAATGAACAGTTAAAAACTCAGAGCTTTATAAATACTCTGCACAAGTTGAAAACATTTCAACCAGCAAATCATTCTCTGGGGAAGGGTTTGGGGGGGAGGGGGCAAAATATTCTGCATGTTTTATGAGACTAGACTCATTTGTTTTCGGTACGAGTTTCATCATAATGAGTGGAATGGTTCAGTAAGCATTGATGCTACGGCAATACAAACAATATATCAGGTTGTCATAACATTATCGTTCATGCAGAACAACTTATTTCTTGAATACAAAATGACTATACTAGAGCCATGCTGATCATTCAAATTTTTTTTTTTTTTAAGGCAGTTTGAAAAACAGTTTTGGATAGGATGCAAAATAAATTGCCCATTGATGGGTTTCAGGTTTCATACAGAATTGTTATCCTTATTATTTTGAACTGTAATTGACTTCCAACTACTTGTCTTGCATGAATACTGTACTGTTTTGGGATTCACTGAATGCTTTTAATTGTGATCATATGTCAAATCAAATGGAAGTGAAGACAATTGACTGTACATATAACATAAGAACATGAAACCTTGGATTGGAATGTTCATTAATCCAATACTCCTCAGCATTTCATTAATACTGGCTTTCAGTCTGCAATAACCAATGCTTGCTTGCTTTCAAATGAATTAGTTACTGACACAAATATTTCAGTATGAAGTAACGTGAACCACAAAATCTCTGGACACACATAAAGGTATCAGGAGATACAAATTACATTCACTTTTAAGAGATTACATTAGACAGTCTGTAGCTTCGGGCAGAAATATGACTCGATAAATAAACTCCTATCACGCCACTCAACACTCTTTGAAATTTACCATTCCAAAGAAAAACAAACACATAAAATTAATAAAGTTAATACATTTTGAAGAAAGATGAATTCGCAAAACAAATTGTCAAAACCCACTCATTTTTCATCATTATTATATATACACGTTACTTTTTCGTATGATATTCTGCAAAAAAAAAATATACATCTTTGTGAGAAGTTGCTTGATCCTCCATCTCTCTTGGTGTGCTATACAATCTTGAAGTGTTATCAACCAAACATCTCTTGAGATGCGTAGACCATATACAGGAAGCCATCCTCATCTTTCTCATCCCGGTAGATCTCAGATAATGTGATGGACATACTGGCCAGGCTCTTGTTGTTCACGATGAGATAGAAGGCTTGCGTGGCGTTCAGTTGCATACGATTTCTGCATGGGAAGTTACAGTGAGGGAGACAATGAGTTCCATGGGCACAGATCATGGGTTATAAAATTACAAACAGGGGCCGGCTTTTGAGGTCAAGCATTATGTGCTCGTAGTAGTGCTCTCTAAATTTAACTTAACTTGTAAATTACCATTCAGACCGCCATTACACGTCCATGTAAAGAAGTATACATAGCTATGAACATATTCCTTGTATTTTAATATCATGTTTCTTCTTGCCTTCAAAATCGATCTTGACCAATAATAATAATAATAATACAGTATTTATATAGCGCCAAAATTAATGAAAAAACATTGAAGGATGCTATTATCTTTACTTGTAGCATTCTTGTTGCCTTATTAGTTTATAGTGTGTGTGTGTGTGTGGTATGTTAATACAGGAGTAATTATCTCAATTCAAGTACTTGTATGCATTTTTAAAAGGAAAGGAGGGGATAAAAATGGGTGCAGGAAATTTCAATCCCCATGTTATATAGAAGACTTGTGTGGCGTTCAGTTTCATACAATTTCTGCATACAGTAATTCCTTGTGTGCCCGGGTAACGCTATACGCCCTTCTTCCAGGCACACAAAGTACTTTTTTCCCAGTAACGGGAAGCTGTAAGCAATAAAATGACTCCTAACAACAACCCAAAATGGCATTACTGTACCATTTTTGCTGTTAGAATTACCCCAAGGATATGTTTTCCCATCCCAATGCAGAATTTAACCTTCATATGACTTATGAATGGCAGAAAATCTATCAAACTTTCACGCTCAGTTTCCTCAAAACATAATAGCTCCCATTAATTCCTTCTGTGTTTTTACCGGTAAAAATGTTGTTGTTCTTCCGGGCACACAACAACAAGTTGATGACGTTTTGTTGTAGTATTAGGAGGAAAATCCTTGAGACATGTTTTACTTAGTTATATAAATTATGCAAAGCCTCCCGAGCAGATGTGCAAGTAGATCAACCTTAAAATAGTTATCATGAAGGACACTATTTTGTTGAATTGGGCATATTCAGTCAAAGGATAAGGTGACTCAAGCAGTGCCACTGCCCATGAGTAGGCTAATCCATAGGCGTAGGGGGGGGGAAACTACCCAACCAAATTCGGGAAAAGTAGTGGGGAAATTTCAGGCGCAGCAAGAAGCCAAAATAAAAAACACTGGACAGAGAAAGCAAAAGGGATTTTTTGTTAGAAGTTGGTACTTGTGTTTTTATCTGTGTAATATTGCAGGCATATCAACTCCTCTGCGTCCCTTCTTTTAACAACTTACATAAATAAAAGTGAAACATCAATTATTCTTTGAGTAATTTTGAAACTGAACTGTGGCATACACGGCCAACCATCTCTTTAAAAAAAAAAACTACTCCCTGCTGTCAAAAAATGCCTTTGCACTGCTTTGACAACTGTTTGTATCTGATTGGCAACACTGCACAACAATCACAGTGTGTAGCCTATATTATGTACACACTTTTCATACAGAAAAGAAGAGGCCTGGCTATGTGTGTGAAACTGCTTCATCTAATTTGTAATGATCTTTCCTTGTCAAGATATCAACATAGTAGCGTAACTAAGGGGAACACATGCCCCCTAATTGATGACTGCCCCCTCCCAAAAAAAAAGACCCAAATAAAAAGTTACATTTTATGAGTTTTTATGTCGTAGTTTTAGTGTTTTTAATACAATATTCTATTAACACGCAGACAGTATATTTGTTCTACCTCCATGGCAGATTATCTTATAAAAAAGTAGGCATGAAAAGAGCGCTACAAAGTGGCTTGTTTGTTGTAAAATGCAATTAGAAACTACAGTTTTTAATTGGCCAGAAGTGCCCTCCTAGAAAAAATGGTGCACCCCCTTGTGCCCCCCTTAAAATTGTACCCTAGTATTAAGACACATTCTTACTTGTTGTGTACAGAAAAGTCTTTTTATTCAATTTACATAAACGACCTTGCATATATTTGTAAACATCAGCCCATGGAGGTAAATCATATACAGTGTATGTATGAATGGGTCTGTCTACAACACAGACAGTCTTTTCAGAAATTTGAAGGGGCCTGTATACCCCAAAAGGCAAGGTTGAATATTCCTGAACTATAAAGACCTTTTCAATTACGGATGGGCTTAGTTTAGCATTTGTGTAAAGACAGCAGACGGCTGCGGAGCATTGACAGGGTTACTGCCTGATTTCATATCAATACTAAGAGCTGGGGTTTCCACAAAATCCTTACCTCCAGGGAACGTGGTATTTGTTAACTGACAAAAAGATTAACCACCATGTAGATGTACTGCAAGTTTTATAGTACAGCTGGTGTAAAATTTGACAATTCGGGAAGTCGAATGTCAGATTTATTTGTGTACTTAAAGGCACTGTACACGTTTGGTAATTACTCAAAATATATATTAACATAAAAATTGACTTGGTAACGAGCAACGGAGAGCTGTTGATAGTATAAAACATTGTGAGAAACAACTCCCTCTGAAGTAACGTAGTTTTTAGAGGTAAGAGGTAATTTCTCACTAAAATAATTAATAAAAGACTTCTTGCAAGAAGCCTTTTATTCCTATCTGAAAGCACACAAATTTGTACAACAAGGGTGTTTTTTCTTTCAAAATTTTCTTGCAACTTCGATGACCAATTGAGCCCAAATTTTCACAGGCTTGTTATTTTATGCATTTGTTGGGACACACCAAGTGAGAACACTGGTCTTTGACAATTACCAAACGTGTTCAGTGCCTTTAAGCAATACTTTACATTATTATTAAACATAGATACCGTCAGATTTGTTTGTGTACTTAAAAGGAGAAGTGAAGCTTGTTCCAGTGTTCACTTTTCTTTAAAAGACTAAACCATGCAACGCAACTTCAAATACAGAGGTGTAAATCTCCTGTGTGTTGAAAAAGCAATACCATCCAACTGAAGAACGGTTGCTTGAATAGTTACATTTGAAACACTGCACAGTGTAAATTAACGAAAAAGCCGCAACCCATATAAGTTTATGCCTATGACCAATAAACATGTGATAAAAAAAACCAATGCATGCATAGTGGTTGTATTTCTGCATCTCATTTTAGTCAATATCAGTCAATAAGTAGAGATAAACTTGACACTGCTGACGCAACCGCAAAATCAACCCAACATATGTGCAACAGTTGAATACAATTTGATAATCCGATTGCAATAATACTTTATTTGAGAGTTCTCTGGTCCAAAACCGATTGATTTGCGGCATAATGGACATTGTACCTTGACGTCAAAGTGAATCTGGTATCAGGGTTAGGTGATAAAACACTTCACCATATTGCTCTTGTTCTCATGAAAGCACTGTCATATATTAATACAACTTTATGATGAGTGTGTTAAACAAATACTGCTCACTGCTGAAAAGCTTGAAAACACACGGGTCAAGAACATATAACAAGTTGCCCATTTACTTGTTGGAATGGGGTGAAATGGTCAGGTATAAAAGATAATCAATTGAAGTTCATGGAATTAGCTCACGGAAAGTTGTATTGTTGGTACAAGTATACCACTTCTTCCCAAAAGGTTTTGGGAATTCCATGCTTACTCTTGTTTCACTGTCCTCCTCCGGTATAATAAATCCGGTTGCCTAAATGACCTTTGGACTTTTTTCTTCTTCTTTTTTCAGAGAAACAAATTTCAACATACCAGGACCTAAACGTCCCACAGGAAACCAGAAGGATGATACCTGTCGTCAATGCAATTGAAAACTGATAAACAAATTTGTCTTTTTGGTTTTGTCATTCTGCAACCTTTACTGGGATTGCACCTACCTTATGATTGTTACAAATTGGCTCATGGTCAGCTCTTGTGGTACCAGGAATTTGGTCTTGTCTAGCAGGGGTAAATTGGTCTCTTTGTAGTATCTTTCTACAATCACCTATGGAAACATAAGACGGAGAAACTTATGAATAATTTATGTTATTTAAATACAATTTAACTGCATCCTTCAATTCCCTTCTCAGATTCAGCTCCCCAAACGCAGCTAGTAATTCTAGTTTCTAAGTATTCATTGAAAATCATTTATGATTGCAGGCTACATGTAGGTTTTGTAAACTAGGGCATTGCTGTATGACCCGGACATTGAACATTATAATGATGTACAAATGGAAAAGACAGACAATGACAAGTTAATGATCTTCATCACTTGGCAACAACTGTTAATATATTTCACATGTACTCAGGTTCCACTAAACAATAACACTAAGGCTTTTTAAAACAGGACGATCCAGCACTATATTGCCTTATTACTGCATATAAAACAAACGATGTGCTAGAATAGGAAAAAGACAATGAGGACTTTAACATAAATGACGACTTAATTGGCTTTTAGAGCTACATGTTCCTGTAAATCCAACCGCTAGGACATAGAGGTGTACTATACAGCACTGTCTGCTAAACTCCCCACCCCAAAAACCAAAGTGTTTAGACTGGTTGGAATGTTGCAGAAATGTTGTAGCAATCAAGTCAAATAGCCTTTATTAGATATGGTGGACACTATAGGAGTGCACCGTTTGGTTTGGGTGTATACAGACAGATTTACCCAACAACCAAATAGTGTTATAGTAATGTGTCCACAATATCTTAAAATGGCTTATATAAGGGGGTGGCCCACAGGTTTTGCATATAATTGTAAATAGTTGATACCCCTGTTGGGTCCTGGGTCACTCAATGATTTCAAAGAAGGAAATCAGTTGGGTGTCCTTGAAGAGACATAACAATAACTCACAATCCCCAGCAAAGTAGCAATTCATAAATAAACACCCCATACAGTTTAGGCATTCCTACTGGTTGAAAGGTGGTCACATGATCGTGTTTAAAGTGCTGATAAAGATACAGCTGGAGCTGTTTGAGACCGGTTGGTCTTTTATTCACCTATCATAATATACAATGTACCTCCTAGACCATAGACTATAAGGTGGAATAAATGAAATCAAGTAAATGTAGGCCTACTATGTTCAAAACAGAAGTTTCTGTTTTGAACGATCGATATCAATGAGATCCTGATAAAGAAAAATACCACATTGGTAAATGAAAGCTTGGTGTCAGCAACGAAAGTACAAATTTAAAAAGCTCATGGTGGGCTTTTGTTTTAACCAATCAAATAAAATATAAAAATGACAGCAAACTGTAAGAAACTTTCAAAAATTACCTTTGACAAATCTTAAAAGAAGGTAGGATCTGACAAAAATTGTATCTACCCTCGCAACCTACAATAAAACATGAGCTTCATATAGGCCTATGCTATGTATCCCACAACCCTTACAAACCACCCAACTCACAGCTTCATCCTTGTCCTTCTCATTTAAACATCTTATTTATTAGTCATGGCATATCCTTGGATTGACACTTGACACTGTTCCTAGGGTCTTGCCTTCAACTCCTCAGGGACACCCTAACTACTCAAATTTTAATCAGTGTGTCAGTGCAGCAATAGTGTGTCCAATTCCTAATGTGATTGATGGCATATTTCTGCCAGTATGTAATTTGAATTTCAGCCAGCATAAAAAGTGCACCTGGCATCTCAATAATATCCTGCCTGAGCCTGGTAATTAGGCAGTTTGATGTGACATGTTTTTTATTTAAGAGTATCTCACAGCCACTAAATTAAGCATGACAAAATTGATTAAAGCCTGCACAGAAAAAGTTATATTTGCAGTCTGATGAGCTACAACATACCTTTCAATTCATTGAGTTTTCAAATTATGACTTTGAAAACAGAAACAAAAACATCTTCATATTCGAAGCACATACCCTTAAGATCAACTGACTTATTTTTTATTTTAAATCAAACCCCTGTTTATACAATTTTTTCATTCAGATACTTTAGAAGCCTCCACTCCCCATCTAGCCTTTGTACATAGAAAAGGTCAAAACTAAAATTTTGCATAAATTGTTCTGACAGCACACTGTCCACAGCTGTTAGTGTAGTTATCTGCATGGGTCATTTTTCACAGAAATGTAAGTGCACAACCATCGGCCCTTGGTGTCAGGCCAAGGCTGTATATTGATTGGTCAACAACACAATCTGGACAGTCCAGAGTCAAGTCCTAATGTCAAGTTGCCTGTCTCAAGTGACAATGAACATTGTACACTGCTTGGTCAACAAACACAATCTGGACAGTCCATGGTCAAGTCCTAATGTGAAGTTGCCTGTCTCAAGTGGCAATGAACATTGTACACTGCTTGGTCAACAATACAATCTGGACAGTCCATGATCAAGTCCTAAAGCCAAGTTGCCAGTCTCAAGTGGCAATGAACATTGTAGGCCTACACTGAACAAATGAATTACGTATAAAAGTGCTTCATAATTTGGCCTAATGCTTTACAAAGTACATATAGGCCTACATACTTGTTGACCCCAATACAGACAAATTGTGAAAGTGAGGAAACAAGTTCATCAATTTAGACTGGACCTACATGTGTTCAACATCAACAACTAGTGTTCAACATGAACACACAGAGTATTAACAAATAGTATGATATTATTGCAAGCTTGTCTAATCTATGATGAAGTTCACACAGAAAATTTGCTCCACAGTTTGTCAACCTTTGGTAAGAAGATAATTTAGTAAAACATTAACAACATGTAATGGATCAAAAAATTTCATGGATCGAAATTCTTACACCGTTATCTTTCCACCATGCAAACCTTCAAGTCTTATTTATTTTACCGTTACTTTTGTGTTTTGATTCTAATTCCAACTGCACAATAAATCCATTACGTAACCTGCACACAAATACCATCTTTATTGCCTTATGGGTTGTGTTATTCTTTACCCATGTGTTTCATTACCACAACGACCACACTTTCACCATGTTCCTCTAATCTTGCATACAATAGCCTTTATCCCTTATACAGGCATGCATGCTCTCCACATACATGTACATTTACAGTGTTTACATAAAGTTGCTTATTCTGGGCAAAGTGACTGCAAATTGTTCTTTCTGCATTTCAAAATACTCATGTAAGATAATGCACATTGTTGTTAGTGCATTCCCACAATTTCATTGTCTGTTCCCGAACCGCAAGCTGTCAATTGCACAGAGTGTCATGTGTGCATCATACTGTTGTTTATTCCATTATCCGCAATCTTTCACATTGACGACGCTACAAGTCCTAATTTCAGCTCTTTATTCACAAAACCTTCATCATACCCTCCTGAATTCACCCAAAACAAACCGTTCCAAACCCGATCTTCAGATTGGGTAACTTTTCTTGTAACACATATAGTGCAAGCAGGAATAATTCTTGTTCAGTTTTCTGCCACAGTTAAGTTCAAAGGACAGCTCTCTATTTGCAATCTCCTTATTTCACAAGGTGCACTAAGCCACTAAGGGTCCCCCTTAGTTCAAGGGTATGGTTTCATCCCATTACCACAATCTCTCATACCACTTTCAAATTGTGAAAGGTGGCAAACAATTCCTGGAAGTTTGTGGTTTGCCTGTTCATTAACATCCATTGCATTATCCACATGTGTGTGTGACTGTCAACACTGCCAGTTGTGCAACCATCCTTCCTCCATGGTGCAACTATGCAGCACATGGAGATGGAGGAACAGTTGGAGGCCAGAAAGTTATACTTTCAGTGACCCCCCCCCCCTTTCCCATTTCATGTTGACCCTATAGAGACACCACTGTGCTTGAGTCTCTTGCAATTCTTGTACATTGTACACATACACTAAGTTATGCAGTTTACATGACCAGAAAGAATCACAATCTGTAAAATGTTTTTTTTGGCAACTCAATCCATAAGGCTTATTCAACCAGGCATACTTAGACTTGGTGTATTGTAATGTAATTTTCTGTTCAAGTATTGTGCCTTTCACCTTCTTTGTCCAAAACTGTTCAATGCCGTGGAATAGAAAACGAATGTAAAAAAACCAGGGGTGAGAGTCATTTCTAAAGAAGGTCTGAAAATGGGCTTGAAATTTTAGGGGGCATGTTGAAACGATGGCATAGGCATATTTCTACCTTTTGTAATAGTCTCTATAGTTATAGATTTCACGGAACTTTTGGGAACAGTATCCTCAGAGCAAGAATAGTAGATCAAAGAGCTTGACGTCTTGATTTATGGAGACAATTTGAACAGCTCATATTTTGTCACCAGGTAAAAATAAAATAGTCTGAATTAAAGGGTCTGTATACGTTTGGTTATGACTCTGAAAATGAATGGCAATAAAAACTTACTAAACAAGAAGCACAGCAGCTTTGGATAGTGAAATGCATTTTGAAAAACTTTTCACTTCAAAGTACTGCGGTTATGGACAAATATATCACTTTCTATACCCAAAAATTTGAATCAGAGAAGCGTTACTGCTGTAACCTTTCTCAGATTGTGTTTTCCAATTGCAGATTATTCTTCCTGCGTGGACATAACCGCTCCAGATTTTCGACAATATCTCAAAAACGCTATCACCTTTTGAAATGAAACTTTCACAGGTTAGTTTTATGGTGTATATCTACAACTATATAGGATTGAAACAAACAGTGGGTTCCAATTACCAAATGTATACAATCCCTTTATGATAAGAGTCTGAAATTTCTCATCCCTGAACCCTGCATAGATTTATTCCTACAGTTGTTCATTAATTCATGAGCAAAAATATCTGTTGAACTGATGTTCCCATCAAAGTGAAGAAAGAAAAATGCATAAAGCAGATGAGTCTAAAAGTACAAAATCTATAGATACAGTGTTCCGTTCTGTGCCTAGTGTTCTCAAAAACTGCATCAGTGCACATTGTATATAAAGTAAACATGCACATTGAAGTAATGTTTATGTCTACGGTCATTGTTCAGTGAATTCATATATGGCACCAGCACAGAAGACTTCAAAGATGTCAGAGACAGGCTTTTGTTAAGGCTTTTTGTTAAGTACAAAACTCTTTGGGTGTCATACAGATGTGATTCCATGTTCGAGATGAATAGGCCATCTTGTTGTTTCAAAACAAATAAAAACCAGAACATTGCTTTCTGGATGGTTGTGTTAATTCTTCTGAATTTAAACCAGTTTGGCGATTTTTTTCCACATAGGCCTATGTCATTATAAATTTTTAAAAAAATTGGAATCCTCATTTTTTAAAGAATATTAGTTCATAATAATATTAGGGCCTATGTGTAGGTTCAATTAAAATAGTGGTCAGGTTTTTATAAATCTGCATGTAGTTTATTTCTCTGATCATCACATTCTGTTTGGCAAAAAAACAAACCACAAAAAACCAAACATTTTGGAGGGTAGGGGTATTAGTAGTACAAATTTTATGACGCATCTCGAGAAGTGATCGAAGCATAACAGCCAAATAAAAAAATATATATTGCCGTCATGGAAGAGCCATTTTGTCGGCAACAATGGAAAAATGCAATTAGACCAATTGGCATTTGAAAGGTATCATTTAAAATGTCAATGACTGAAATTTTTACAGCAATACCAAAGAATTAAATGATGTCGTTGCCTCATTCAGACCGTTCAAACCTACCATGTGATCAATCAACAGTGTAAAAAATATAACTCTATAGAGAAAACCCTTAAAATCACCAAACAGCATAAGTTGTAGTCATTTTCACCTATCATAGATAATGTAGTGTCTGGAAATGGTCAGGTAGCCTACTACATCACCATCATCTTTCTGCAATAATACAGAGATTCGCCAGTTTTGCTAGATTAACTTTTATATGTCCGACAATGAAATAAGAATATGTGAATCTTTAGTGCAACAACAAAAATCCTCCATGGTAGAATATACCGTAACAGAATTTGGGAAATACTGTACTTAGTGTAGGCATTGCCCTATGGTGTAGGCCTTTGATTTAAGTTGATTGGAAACAACTTACTGGAATTTTGTTGGGAAACTTCGCTCTGATACCGGCAACTTCATCTTTCCTTGCAGCTGAAAAAGGAAATACCAAAAACCATATCCGATGAGTCAAATATAAGACAACTTCAAATAACAAAATCTGAGAACCTAATTATTTATTTCTTTCCCTGTGGACCCTCTTGCTGATCTGGTAATTCTTTAATTGGCTCACGTCATTCTCTATGATATAGGCTGTAGTTATTGATCTTTTTTTTTTCTTTCTACTTTCCTGATACTAACAATTTTGTTTGCCAAAAGTTATAATTATAGTAATTGTTGAAACTGCATTTTAAAAATTTAACCTTGAAAACTTTTGCTTTTGAAAATCATTATTCACGTTCATTGCCTAAAATTCTGAATGGTCTGCTTTAACTTGAAATTTGCAGTGTTAATTTCATATGTAAAACACTTCTCCTAAAAAAACATACAATCAGTGTCTATGTGTTCAAAGTCAACAGACATATTTATGGTTGTCATTTTTGATACAGGTTATACTGTTGCACCAAGTTTGTTCTGTCCAAAGTACTGGAGATGTACTCGGTCTCAGTATTAAACCTAGGCAAACATAGCAAAGGTGGTAATTTGGTACAGCGTACGTGTCATACATGAACTAATTCAATTACAAAGCTGAACTGTCACTACTTTCTCAGAGCATTCTTCCTCCCTCCACGGTCAGAGCCTTGCTAAATGGTCAGAGTGACTGATGACCATACATAGGCCTATTTTTTAGGCATGTCATATTTTTACAGACATGTTTATTTACATAATTGCAAAGAAAAGTGGTGTTCAAAACTGAACGAATCTGGAGTGTGTTTGTCCAGAGCACAATATGATTCAACAAATCAACTGTAGTTTCTGTTCATGGTTTTGCTACTTACCAAAACTCTTCCTCTGTTTGAACGATTTACTTGATGTGTTTCGGTCCGTCATTCTTGTGGTAATTCTCCGCTAGCACCTCTAAGTAAAAATTGAAACCGTCACTTGGGTTTGAGGGCTGGAATCCAACAGCATACACAGTGTTAGGTTTATTCCGTTTCTTCAACTCTATCAGTTTGTCAGGAACAACACTACAATACTACTACAGTACCAGTACCATATTTTTTGTTTCGCTTCAGTAGAGATGGTCAATGTGTACGTGTGTAAATACAAATGTACACGAAATAGAACGCGAGCGAGTAAGATGCGATCACCCTTTCGACACCGTTCACCTCACACTAGTAATATTAAAACATGGCGATCAATGTTGACGTCACCATACTTTCTTTGCCTCTGATTGGTCGGTTGTCTGATTGAGGTCGCTATAACAGGTGTATTGATCATTACCCCCAAGGCTAACGAACGTCATTATCTTTGGCCTTCAACCCATTGTTTTCAATACTAAGCAATACTTACATCAAATCAGTGTATACTGCTGCTCTTCATACGAACATACAAACATTCGTTTGTATTTCGAAATGAATGGAAACCGAGTCTTTTCTTTATTAGCAATAATTACTGGCCGCTTTGTCCCTCACCAAGGCGCTTCCATTTATATGTTGTACTTGGTTCTTCAAGGATAATTCAGACGAACTTCTGTCATGACAATAAATTGCTTGTGATTAAAATAAGTAAACATCTGCAAGGCTTTTCAAAATGTCCTTCGGGGCAGACACGAGGAAAATATATTTTGACCAAAGCCAAGCATTGACAATGCAATTTGTGATTGTGTTTATGTAATTCAATTGAGCTTAGTAAGACCTCAGGATTATTATCCGGATTTAGTATTAATTTTTAACTTGAGAAAACAGTAAATATTTTAACTTTGAAGGCTTATCATGGTAACATATTTGAAGGGTTTCGTCCAACATGAGAAGAATCTTGATATGTATGAAATGTTGTGCGATTATTTTAAATTGCATCATGTCTTCTTATTTAAATAGCATGGAGTGGTAATTTAATATTAACACAGATAGTGTGTCCAACATGTCACTTGCATCACACAACATTAATTTCTCAAGAAATTTAGCACCTTTAAAGGCATCGTACACGTTTGGAAATTGTCAAAGACCAGTGTTCTCTCTTGGTGTATCCCAACATATGCATAAAATAACGAGCCTGTGAAAATTTATGCTCAAAAATGGTCATCGAAGTTGAAAGAAAATGATGAAAGAAAAAACACCCTTGTTGTACAAATTTGTGTGCTTTCAGATAGGAATAAAAACTTCTTGCAAGAAGTATTATTATTTTAGTGAGAAATTACCTCTTTCTCAAAAACTAAGTTACTTCAGAGGGAGTCGTTTCCTACAATGTTTTATACTATCAACAGCTCTCCATTGCTTGTTACCAAGTAAGTTTTTATGCTAATATTTGTTTTGAGTCGTTACCAAACGTGTACGATACCTTTAATCGTTCACAGGTTATTTGTTTTATTATCTTCTTCTCTTTCCTTTTATTTTGAAACGAACCAGTTCGTTATGACTTGAATGTTTCAACAAACTATTTTGATTTCCTTAAAGGCGTAGTACACGTTTGGTAATTGGAGCCTAATTTTTGTTTCAAACCTATTTAGTTGTAGATATATACCATAAAACTAACCTATGAAAATGTCATTTCAAAAGGTGGTAGCATTTTTGAGATATTGCCGAAAATCGAGAGCAGTTATGTCCACACAGGAAGAATAATTTGCAGTGGAATACACACTCTTCGGATTCAAAAATATAAACGTGATAATTAATGATAACATTATAAAATAAAATACATCCATAAGAAATGATTGAATGTGAACCCAAGAACTCACAACCCAACAATAACAAACTCCATATCTCACACTGGTTTCAATTTAAAAGTGTATACATCTATTTTGCATGAACAATATCATCAAAAACTTAAAGCATATGAATTTAACAAGCTGAAATCAACATCCACAAGAGGGCCGTTTTGAGTCTCTTGTGCAGCTATTTACATAGCTCAGGCTATGTCCCAATTAGCGGCTACAGCTACGGCTACGGCTAGATTTCCGCATCATCATGCGTTGAAGTATCGGACATCCTTAGCAACACACTTAGCAACAGTCATAGCCGTAGCTGTAGCCGCCAATTCGGATACTGCCTCATAACTGATTTAATGAAGAGAATAGATGACAAACAGACCTATCTCCTAATCCAGATTGTAAATATGAGTTGAAAATGAAGCATTTTACACATGCCAGCATTAGTTACAAGCACTAAGCAATGAGCAAAACATCACATTGGATGGTGGTTTTTTTTAAATACTTATACTAATTTTATCTGAACAAAGCTGGGACTGGAAGACCATTCCTAAAACGGCAAGTTCACTTTTCCTTAGAAATTGTCACTTTCATTGAACCTCAGAATGTCCACTGTGAATTATTTTGAAAAAGCACTAATTGCTACGACTAAGGCAATGGGTAGCAATGGCCCTTTTTCATTGCATCCATGAAATTCCAGGGCTGGCAAAGCTTGGAATAAACTACTCAGAGCAACTTATGTCTCTACCTACTAAAAGTGGAATGTTACGGAAACAAAACTACATGAGTGTTGATCATGAGTTAGTAAGAAAAAATATTTTAACAGTGTACATGTACATATTTACAAGCTATATTCAAAAGCCCAGTCGATAGTCTTTCTATCTTATACTTGGACAAAACAACACTAATACTACCTAAAAACAGTCTTTGGTGGGTACTTTGCATAAGAGATGGCTCTATAGCATTCAAGTTAACAATGGTACACGTTCATGTCTTAAATAATCAAATTATCAATGATCTATTTATACGAGTGAAATCAACTTCTGCGTCTTCTTATAGACACGTTTATGTACCACACACATACTTTGTTAAATTTTTCATTTTAGAACTAGCACAACACAAAAAGCCTGTTACTTTCAATTCAGACTCAGTTTTAGGCTTCTGTAGATGTAGAACTTGGTGAATGTAAATACAACACAACTATCTAAACTATTTGAACACATCTTTTCACAAAACAAAAACAATGAATGCGACAGTGTTTGAAGGAAGCAAATATATTCACTAATCTAGTTGCCAAAATCTTTCTAAAGGTAGTTCTTTCTAAAGGTAGTTCCGACAACAATTGAATGCAAAATCTAAACTATAAAAAGTGTTTACAAATAAAGGACAAAAATTAAGATAATAACGATAGAAAGAGACACTCACATTTCAACAGCAAGTACAAAAAAAATGTAATGATCTTTAAAAGTTTGTTGCATTGCTTTCAGGATTCATTATATCTATTGGTGTAACAGTGCATACTTAAGTTTAACTGAACAAAAACAAGTTCATCCTACTTCACTACTCTATGTTGCATCCAAAATCTTAAGCTAATGGTTTTTTGATGCATTAATTAAGTGTTTATTTTCAAAACTGAAAAAGTATATAAAGAACACCTTTTAAATTGTATAAAGAACACCTTTGTAAATTACTTTTCACAGATGCTCTTTACTCTCAAATTATCTCAAATTATCAATTGATAAAAACTATTGTGTTCCACATTTACTGATTCACTGCATCCAGTTAAAAGGCCAAAAGCTACACCAAAACATGAACATACAAAAAACACATAAACATTTAAAGTACCGTGTTTGTTTTTTGTACAGTTATTGTATTTGACAGTTTTCTTGTTTGTCTTGTGTGGATCCCATGGTTGTCTGTGGTTTCTTTGACAGCTGCTCAGGGGATTTCTTTAGACTGAGTGAGCGCTGTGCTCCACCCACACGGCGTCGCTTAGTGGCCTCTGCTGTTTGTGGCAGCCTTCTTGGGCTATTTGTGATGGTCTCCAATGCTGATGGATGGGGCCCAGACTGTGTGAGAAATACATATAAATGACTAGTATGAGTATTTGCATTCTTGTGATAGTTGAATCCTGTTGTGTTTTTACAGAAATAGAATGCTGATCCAAAGTCACTTGATGTGCATTCATTGGGTATCGAGTTTAAAAATTCACTATGTATGAATATTATTGCCTTTGAAAGAAAACTGAGGCGCATCATCACTGTGTTAGTTAAACAAATTAAATCTCCAACAGTTTATGTGGCTTATGGGCCAGTTGATTCAAGGGTCGTCTTGCTTAGTTTGTGTATTTTGTAAGAGTCCCCACCCTTTTTTTGGAGGAGGATTGGCCGTTTGGTTGAACTTACCTCTCCCAGAGAATTTTGACTGCTGCGAGTGACTCGTTGAGGCAGTCCCTCCATGTTTGCAGATGCTCTGAAGTTAAAGCCTCCTTGCTTTGCATCCTGACTATTGCTGGGTTGAATGAAGCTGTCGCTGGTGGCTGTCACTGTGCTTTCTTGGGACCTGCTGCTGCGGGTGGAGCGTGTTGTCGTAGGTGGCTTGAGACGGCTTCTGGTCGTCAATCGCCCTGCTTGATAAAGCAATAGAATAATATATATATGACCTAAAAATATAAATTTGTACCAATAACAACCAATACTTTCTTTTATATGTGGGAATAAGTGTATGTACAAAGCGTATTGGCTCGGGCCTAATTTTTGTTAAGAAAATGAGTTTGTTTAAGTGTGAAATTTTGTTTTATTTTCTGTATTTGATATTGAAACAGATTTAAATTGTCTTATGAAAAGGCTTTGGTTCTAGTTTTTCAAGTGATGTCAGTGCAATATCCCATTTTCTGCGAGCATTTATCTAAATAGAACACAATGGATGGAGGATATGAGGGACTTGCCTTTGTTCTTTTGCTCAGTTGATCTTGCATTGGATTGTTCAGATTGGCTGGCTTCTTGACCACTCAAGTTCCTGCTTCTCTTAGTCTCAATGGGCTTGACCGGGGTGTTCAAGGGGCGCTTACCAGCCCTCACCGGAAGATGACTCACATGGTTGTTCTCAACCTCACCTTTGACGACAGAAACCTTAACGTGAGAACTGACAGATTCAACATTCATGGGCACATCATTTACAGGGTTGACAGTAATTTCAGTGTTGCTTGACGGAGCAGTAACAATAGACTGTGCAATTTCTACTTTACTGGATGATGAGCGCCTCCTTGCCGATAAACGAGTCCTTCTACGACCTGGACTTGGTGTCTTGGTAGGCTCCACTGATGCATGGGATGGTGCTACTACTTCCACTGTTCCAGCAGATGATTTGGACTGGCCGTGAATGTTATTGGTATGATTCGAGAGCAAATGGGCTTTGATTGCTGGATCACTAGTTGGAAGTGCAACTTTTACTTGCGGTGCATTCTGAGAAGCCAAAGCTGGTTTTGAGCTGTCAGCAGGACGTTCTGATTTTGCTGCTTTTGCTGCCTTCAGCATGGATGTGAGGATTTTCACTTTGCTGGATAAGGTGTCATTCAGTGCCTCTACCTTCTGATACCTTTTAGTCAACTGTGTGTAGTCTCTAAGGTATTGCTCAGCTTCCCTCTGATTGGTCTCGGCCAATTCTTTGAGACTGATGGCTTCCTCTGTCTTCTCATCAAGCGTCTTTTGCAGCTCATGGCTCTCACCGTTGTCGCCTTGTGTCTTGGCCTTTGATGACTTATTGGATAACCCGGACTCTAGCCTGACCACATGACTTTGAAGGGTTGAAAGATCTTTCTCGAGTCGGCGTGAGTTGTTTATGGATAGCTGAAGCTTTCCGTGGAGCGACTCTTTATCCTTTTTCAGTTCTTCTATTTGCTTTGACAAATTTTGTGTCTTCTCAACAACCTCCTTGGAGGTATTCTCTTCCAACGCGGTGACTTTTTCCAGGGACTCCTCTGCTCTATTACGAGCTGATCTCTCATCGGCCAGCTGTCCACGCAGCTTGGCGCAATTAGCTTCAAGCTTCTTGAGCTCTTGCTGGTGTTTCTTGCTTGGGGAAGGATCCTGTTCCGCTCGTTTCAGCTTGATGCTGATTGTCTTCATAGCTTGGTTGGCCTTCTCTGTAGAAAGCTTCAGTTGCTCACATTCAGACTTCCACTCTTGGAGTTTCTCTTCCTGCAATTCATGAATAAACATTAACAGATGAGTGGAAAATTGATCATTTGTAACACTTCCAAATGGACATCACCTGAGTCATCAATTGGTTAAATGGAACATTGAAAAACATAGGGTTTTTTTCCAACTATATATTTTGTTTTACAGTGAAGAAAGACTTGGGAAACTGCTTCAATGATTTTTCTTTCTTTTTTTCACACCGAGGCTGTAAAAAGTTGCAGTGTAAACTGTACACCAAACAGTTGGAATTTACTATTCATACAATGATTTTATAAGCCACCACAGGAGTACAATAACCCCAAAATGATCCACTGAAACTGTTCCATTATTTATTTACAATTTTTCTTCCTCCGCTCCAAAGCTATGGAATAATCACAACCTCTGAGGAATTCCATCTCCACTTCAGAGTTCAGAAAGGACTTAAAAAGTTACTTATTCACCCATTAAGTTTCTTCTTGTATGCACTTTGTATGCGTGGCAAGGGCATTTTATCAAATTATTTGTTATTATTATTATTTACAATGAAATCAAAACCCTCCTGTCTGACCATTCAATATCATCCACAAGGTTTTAAAATGACAGATGCACAATGCAGCCATGCAAAATGACATGTGGTAAATGCATCCACAGTACACAATGGTTCTGTGCACAGATGTGCCATCATACACAGTCCATGCAGTCGAATGGTTTTAAATGGTTGGTCAACTTAGTTGAAAATGTTACTAATAGTGTATGAGGGTCAATACTGACCTGTTGTGAGGACTTTGCCTGTAGATTCTCCAGCTGTTTCGTTGCACTTTGCAAAGTCTCGTCAGATTCAGACTTTTCAACACGGATTGTCTCAAGGAGCCTCTGGAGATCACATACCGTCTCCTTCTCATTCTCAAGTCTCTCTTCCAGGGATGAGATCTTATTGTCATGCTGCAGTTGGAGGAAAACAAAACTTTATCAAGAAAAATACGTTTTAAGTTCCTGGCTATTGGCAGTGTACTAAGGCAGACTTTTTAAACAGCTACTTGAGCAAATTTATTTAAAGAGAATGCTATTTAAACCAGTTCATAATGTGTTTGTTTATCATTTAATTTTCATTTTGATATTTTTTTACACTTCTGAATTTTGTGTAACTATCAATCAACAAATTAAGCCCCAACCTGACGTTTTTTGTAAAGATTTGGCTACACTTCTGCCAATGACGGCGTGCATTACTTTGATGTCATTTGTGGGATGTTGCTTTGTTATACCTCCATGTTGCAACAAAGCAGCTATACAAAACGGAGCTCCCACTAATGACGTACATGGGTGATGACTAACAGAGCTTTTTGTGAATATTTCTGAAGAAGGGTATTCAAAATGATAGGGTTTTGTTTCAATTAAAATCTGTTTAATCTTATGTGAACTCAATTTCCTTATTTCAGCAAAGCTCACTTGTTGCCGGTTTTTTTTTCAAGCTGGTCTTTAAGTATGTAAACTGCTCACAAAAAGTTAGGAAACTTTTTTTAATCATGTATATTTTTATTATTTATTACCCTCTTGTATTATGTTGCATATCAATAGAAAGCTGAAGTGTTCTTCTTTAAAATGATACCAAATGTGCAATGATGACATGTTGCTGGACTTGGCCACATTAATGAGATTAAAAGTCACAAATCAAATGTGCCAAAATTAGCAATTTTGTGTTACTGTGTGAACAAACAAATTGACACTGTAATTCAAACATGCGGTAATTTTGGCACATTTGATTTGTGACTTTGCCTCATTGTCATTCATGTAGCCGAATTCAGCAACATGTAATCATTGCAAATGTGGTATCATTTTAAAGAGGAACACTTCAGCTTTGCATTGATATATAACATATACAAAGAGAGTAATAAATAATAAAAATATACTTGATTAAAAAAAGTTTCCTAACTTTTTGTGAGCAGTTTACATTGTTAATGAAACAGTATGCACTCAGATTTCCGCAAGAATAAATCAATTTTTTCAAGATAATTATGGAAAAGTATAATTAACCTCTTCTCTCAAATGGTCAAAGTTTTTCCTGGACTCCTCCTCGAGTGTCAGTATCTTCCTCTCATAACTTTCAACTTCTGTGCTAAGATTTGTTTGGACTTTGAGTAGATCTTCATGTTTCATTTGTAGAGCCTTCTCCATATCTTGTTTCTCACTGATAATGGCATCAAGTTCGATCTGAAAGAGAAAGCATTTTTTTTATAAATAGGAAAAATCTTGTCTGTACGAATTATCCAAATCAAGGTTTTGATTAATTTTAAGCGTTAATACCAACAATTCTTCAAGAGCATGGTGCCAGGAACCTTTACAGTTTTTTCGCACCAAAACAGACACAAATTTTAAACTTCTCTACGGAACGAAAATGGTTGTTCACACCACAAAAAAGTTTTCTTACCTTTCTGCTCCCAATATCTTCATCTCTCGCCTCCAGTCTCATCTTTGCCTCCTCCAGCTCAGTGCTCATCACCTCCATCCTCTGTTTACTGTTCTCCTCTGCCTCTTGTAAGGATTTCTCCAGACTTTTAAATCTTTTATCATCCTCATCAACTTGTGACCTCAGACGACCCAGCTCAGACTCAAGCAATGCATTGGAATCTTGGGACTCCACATTGAGAGATTCATAGGCAGCCTGTTGTGATAAGAGAGTTGAAATTTGATCTTCCATTGTCTTCTTCTCCAACTGAAAAGTCTTGAATTCCGACTCCAAATTGGTCTTTTCTGCTTCCAATTGTTGTTTCTCCACCACAACAATCTCAAGTTCTTCTCCCATGTTACCTTTAACAGATTCTGACGTTTTCAACTGAGTGCTTAATTCCTCAACTTTCTTTATCTTTTCACCAAGTTCGTACTCCATGGACTTAATCTGGTCTTCCAAATTTTCCTTCCACAAGTTCCTGTTCTGTCCTTCAGTTTCTAAACAGCTCAGTCTCTCCAACAAATCTTCTTCCTTGGACTGCATCTCACTGTTTTGCTCCTTCAATTTTTGGTTCTCTTCTTGTAGGATGTTGAATCTCTGTGAAAGCTCCTTGAGTTGACCTTGCTGGTTAGCCATTTCTGTGCTGAGGGCAGATATTTCCTCCTCAGATCCCTGCTCCATCTTTTGTTGCAGTGACTTCAAGGATTCCAGTTGATGATCCGACTGTTTGACGTGTTCTTTGCTGTCACTAAGCTCTATTTGCATCTGTTTTAGTGTGTCTTTCAGTTCATCTTTTTCGACTCTTAGAGTTTCATTCTCTGTTGTAACATGAACCAGGCTGGATTCATCGTTCTCAAGCTGCGAGGTCAATGTTTCAATCTTGCTTGCAAGATCAGACCTCTCCTGTGAAATCTGCTGAAGATTATCTGAAGCATTCTGGAGTTCATCCATTAATCTGTTGACTTCTGCGTTTTGAGTTGCAGATGACTCTTTCATGTTACCAGCCAAGTGTTGTTTTTCTGATTCCAAAGTTTCAATACGTTCCTTCAACGCGATGATGTTTTCTTCTGCAGTTGACAGTTCAACCAGTTTATCCTGAAGACTTTCCGTATTGTCCCAGTTGTCATTGTTAGCTTCTTCCAAATTCCTCTGAATAACGGTTAATTTTGCAGCCAGGTCTGCATTCTCTTTTTCCATGATTTCCAAAGAGGCTTGAAGACTTGAAACCATTCTATTCTTTTCTTCAATATCATTTTCTTTCAGCTTGATTTGACTTTCAAGCTCACCTTTTTCAACTGCCTCTAATGTTTGGTTTGAATTCAGATTTTCCAGCAGCTCAAAAGCCTCTTGTCTCTCAATCGTAAGTTGGTTGATATCACAAGTCAATTGATCAGTTCTCTGCCTAGAATCAGCTTCCTGGATGTTGAGCTGGCTTTTCAGGTCTGCAATTTCTGTTTCCAGTGTAAGCACCTTGGCAGTAATATCTTCATTTTCGGTAGCCAGATGTTCTTTTTCCCTCATGACAATTTCGAGTTGTTTCTGCAGATCACTAGTTGAAGTCTTTAAGTGCCCCTGAAATTCTTGTTTTGCAGCTTCAGCATCTGCTAACAATTCTGAAAGCTCAGTTATTTTGTGGACCTGGTCAGTGACTGTAGATTGCAACTGCACTTTTTGGTTCTCAATAGCAGTGTGCTCTTGTTCCATACTGCTGATGTGGAATTTCAGTTGTTCACAGCCATTTTTTATGTCTTGAACTTCTGCTTGTCTTGATGCCAGTTCTTCCTCAATGGCAATTTTTTCTCCTGCTTTCAGAGCTAACTCCTCAATAAGACTCTCCTTCTCATCTAGAAGAACACTCCATTTCATTTGGGATGCCTCCAGATGTTTCTCTACATCAGATTTCTCCAGATGTAGGCTAGAAAGAGCACTTTGGTGATCTAGGTTTTCTTGCTGTGATGAGCGAAGGGATTCAGCCACAGAGTTATAATTGTTAACAATCTCTTCATTTTCTGTTCTTAGTCTGCCGATTGTATCTTCAAGGACAATTACTTTTTTATTCAAAGACAAAACATCACTCTCAGATATCTTGGCATTCTCCAAGTTAGACAATTTTTCTGCATTCTCTTTGGAGTTTTCTTCTTTGAGGTTTTCCAAAATGAGTTCAAGATCTTGGGTTTTTCTTTCAATGATTGAAAGCTCTTCCTTTAGCAAAGCATTTTGTTCTTTGGTCTTCTCAAGAGTGCCCATCACTTCCGACATTTCCTGGTTCAGTTCATTATTTGTGCAGACAACATCACTTTTCTCTGATGCCAACAACTCCAAAGCAACTGACTTCTCATTTACTTCTCTTTGCAGACAGCTGTTTGTCTCATGCAGTTGGTTCAGCTCGAATCGTTGATGTTCTATCTCGGATTTGAAGCTGTCTGTTTGCTCTTCCATATGTCCAATCTGTTCCAGCAACTCACTCTGCTTTAACTGAAACTGCTCTGATTCATCGCTCAGTGTCTCAACCTGGCATAGGGCAGCTTTCCAATCAGTTTGAAGTTTTGTATTTTCCATTTGTAAAGCGTTAGCTTCTTCCTTTAGCTTTTCATTCTCAGCAACACCAGTATTCACTCTTGCCATCTGCTCCTCACTGGTAAAACATTGTGATTCAACATCATTTTTAAGAACGTTCAGCTCATACTGAAGCTCTATGGTTGTTTTCTTTGAAGAATCTAGCTGATGAAGTAGATTAGTAACCCTTGCCTCTGCCGTTTCTTTTTCCTGTTGAACATGTTCAAGCTTTGTCCCAAGCTCTTCCTTAATTGCATCAAAAACATCATTACCTTCCATCATGCTTTGCTTTAGCAGTACCAACTCATCGTCAGCACGCTTTTTCTCCTCAAGAGCCATTTCTGCTTCCTGTTGCTTTGCTCCTAGTTTGTCTGATAGAGTCTGAAGTTGCTGTGACTGAGATTGGATTTGAAGTGCTAGCTCTTCTCTCATGCTGGTATTTTCTCTGTCAGCAATCGTTGCAGCATCTCTGTGCTCACGCCTTTCTAATTGCAGGGCCTTGATGTGATCAACAGCTGTATTCAACTTGTGGTCTTTGTCATCTTGATCTTTTTTCAGTTTCTGCAGCTCAGTTTCTTTTTCTTCAACAGAACATTTTATATCAGCAACAACAGATTCCAATTCAAGTTTCTCCATCTTCAGGCTTACTAGATATTCTTCTTCAGATTTTTTCTGCGCTAAATGGGTTTCCCTGGTGTGGTCTAGTTCTTCTTGAAACTTCAAGTTACATTTTCTCTGCTCATCTAAAGCATCTTGACTTTCTTCCTTGACATTTTCTAGTTTTCTCTCCAATAGCTCAGTTTCACTTTCGTACTTGCTTGTCATTTGTTCCAGTTTTTCTTCACTTTCTGCAAGGGACTCCAGCAGAAACGACTTCTCATCAAAAAGTGAGATCTTTAATGACTCTATCTGCTGTGTTAAATGTTCAATCAGCTCTGCCTTGTTTTCAAGCTGTTTCTCTAGCTGGCATACCTCTGATTGGACTTTGGAAATCTGTTGGTTGAGGTGGTCTTCTATTTCTTTGCTGGCTTTGGCCTTCAAGAGAGCACTCTCGTGAAACTCAAGCTCAGACGATTTTTGTTCAGCTATTATTGTGTCTTTTTCCAAAATTGTACTCTCCAACTGTGAGATTTCTTCTTTAAGAGTTGAGTTTTTTTCCTGCACTTGAACTTCATATTCTGTAATCTCAAACTCTTTTCTTTCGTACATTTCTCTGTCGGTATCCAACTGTGATTTCAGCAGTCTGATTTGGCTACCCAAGTCTTCTATGATATGGGCATCTTCCACATGCTTTTGCAGTGCTATCTTTAGTTCATTTTCAGCATTCTCAAGTTGTTGCCTAACAGCGCTTATCTCACATTTACACTTTTCTTTGAGAGCCTCAATGTCCTCCTCTTTTTCCTTAGCTTTCTCCCTCTCAATCTGCAAGGCGTCTTCGTTCAGCTCAAAACTTTCCCTTAGATTTGACAATTCGCTTTGGAGAATAGCAACCTCTTTTCTTTTGCTTGATAGCTCCTTCTTGTAGTCCTGCTGGCTGCTGGAAAGCTGGTCCTCTGTTTCATCAAGGTTTGACTTCATCTCTTCAATTTCAGCTTCTTTTTCACTGACAACAACCTCCATGTCGCATATCTGATTGCCCTGCTTGATGATGGTCTTTTCCTGTTGATTAGACTTATGGTTCATGGCTTGTAGGTCTGCGTCAAGAGCATCTTTTGAGGCTTCCAAGCTGAAAGCACGCTCCATGGAAGATTCCAGTGACTTCTCGGCTTCTGTCAGCTTATTCTGTGTCTCATCCAAGCTGGATTCCAATGCTGCCAGCTTTAATTTGAGTTCCTTGACCATGATAGTTTGATTCTCTTTTTCTGCTGCAACAGTCTCTTGAAGTTTACAACATAGATTTTCCTGGTCAGAGAGTTTTTCTCTCGTGAGACTGAGAGTGTCTTGGGTTGTCCCCAGCTCAGCTTGCAGCTGCTGCACCATTTCTTTCAATGCACCTACAGTAGCATCCGAGTTAGTCAGCTGTTCAGATTTCTCGGTCTCTAGCTGTTGCAGTTTCTCTTTGGTTACTTCTTGTTGTTTAGAGATATCTGTACAACAATGAAAAAATAGGAAGCAATTAGTTAACGCCATAATTGTGCATGTTATGAGGAACAACTTAAACATGGATAAAAAAAGGATAACACTTGGATTGTGAATTTAAATGAATTGTTGCAAGAATATACGGTTTATTTACAGAGACGCCACTGTGGTATTACGAAAAAAAACCTGAAAATTATTTTTCCTTAAACAAAAGCAGAAATCCACTGAATGAATGTCGCGAGTGGTAACCATTGTGACAAATTATCGCAGAGCAATCATCGCAGAGATGCCAACATTGAATTCCCCAAAAGAGTAGCACCGCCGAGCTTTTAAGTTCAAGTCAGGCATACAACTCACCCAGCCGTAAAAAGAGGAAAATTACGACATTTACGATATAAACCAATATTTTCAGCGAAAATAGCTTATTGCAAAGCGGACTTGCTTGAGAGGCCAAACATTTATAACTTTATTCAGGCTTGATTTAAACCGGAAATCCGGGTAAATCCTGAAAAGTGGCATCTCTGATTTAGTAAGCATCCTGATGATTTTCTTCCTCCTTTTTTTTTGGGGGGGGGGTACAATCAGCCGACTATACAAATGTACCGATTTTGAATTGTTTTAATAATATTTATAAAATGATGTTTAGCAAACATAATTTACCAAATGCAAACAGAAGGAGGTAATGAAAGAGTCGATGTTGATAAAGTAGGTAAAGATGGGGAAAACCTCTTTGTTAAAAGATAAGTCATTTACGAGTGTTACACATACCTGTCAATGTTTCTACTGTCTCAGTGTATGTTGTTTGGAGCTGTGAGTGTTCAATAGTGAGAGTATGTAACTTCTCATGCAGAGCCTTCCTCTCCACTTCTGCATCTCCACTCGCCTGACGGAGGGTTTCTTTCGCTTCCTCTTGCTCTTGCCTCAGGCTCTGATTGCTCTGAAGGAGGGTATCCTTCTGACCGACAACATAATTAAATTCGTTCTTCAGTTCGGAGTGGCTAGATGTTAGCTCCAGATGATGCTGTTGCTGCTGTTCAAATTGTTCACTAGTTTTGTTGTACTGCTCTGTCAGGCTGTCCAAATCTTCAATCGTATTCTCAAGGGTAAATTGGGTCTTCTGCAATTGATCTTTTAAGTTTGAGTTGTCCGCCTCCAGATTGTTTGTTTTCTGTCTCAGATCAATTATTACACTCTCCTCCTTCTCCACGGCAACCTTCATATCATTTTCAAGCTGAGATAGGTTTTCCTCAAGGGCAACCCTCACTTTCTCTAACTCCTCAGTCTTGCTTTGAAGTTCTTCTGACTCAGAGGTAAGACTAGCTATTCTGATCTCCTGCTGCTTGCATAACTGGTCCTTCTGTTCCAGCTTAGTGATCACCTCCTGATGAGACTGTTCACGATCTTCAACATCCATCTGACTGATTTCAAGCTGAGACAGAAGTGCACTGGCCTCTTGGGTAATTTTTCTTATTGTGGCATCATGTTCTTCTTTAGTCTGTGACAACCTGCTCTGCAACTCCTCCAGCTGTTCCTGCTTGGCCTGTAATGAATGTTGGTTGTCTTCAAGAAGGGTATCCCTTTCTTCAAGTTTTTGTGAAATATCAGCACACTTAGCCTCCAGGTGGTTTACCAGCAATTGTTTTTCCTCAAGACCTGATTTTAGGGAAGTCATGGTTTGATTTTGGTTTTCAATCTGGCTTTCAATCGACTCAAAATCTTGTGTCTTTTCTTTAATTTCAGACAAATGATTGTCAATGTCAGCCTTAAGAACAGCACATTCTTCAGTGAGGGTTGCAATGCTATCTTCCTTTTCAATCAACGCTGCCTTTAAATTCTTCACGACTTCTTGTTGATGTGATTCTTTCTCAATTAACTTAATAAGCTCAACTTTCTGGTCGTCATTTTCTTTTCTGACAGCATCCATTTCATTGTGTGCCTTTTCAAGTTCCGTCTTGAAGCCTCTGATGGTTTCACTGTTTTGTTGCTTGGTCTCCTGGAGGGCTTTGATGCTATTCTCCATCTTGGATACCTGCTCATTGTAAGCTTCCATGCAGTCATCTTTGTCTTCGATATCCATCTGGATGAGATCAAGACGTCCTTGCATCCTCTCGTTTTCCTCAGTGGTCATTGTTAGCTTCTCTTTTGTCTTTTCTAACTCCTCCTCTGTGGCACGTTGGAGATCCTTGGTTTTGTCCAGCTCTGTCTGCAGGCCTGGAACTTTTTCTTGCAAGTTTGCAATGTCAGAGAGTAAAGCAGCAGTGAGTGTTTCCGTTTCCATTTTCTGAGTGTAACATTCCTTCTGGAGGCTACCTATTTGAGTTTCTTTTTCAGTGATGACAGCGGCACTCTCTTCCAACTGCTCACTGAATCTTAATTTTGATGCTTCAAGATTTTCTGTTGATCTTGTTTTTTCATATAAGGTCTCATCTAATTTTAGTTGCAGCTCTTCAATTTCTTTTAGGTTATTCTGGAGGGTTTCGTCCTTGCTGTGTAGGTGTTGTTGGCTTTCATCAAATCTGTCTTTTAGTTCGGAATGGGTTTGTGTCAGAAGTGTCAGTTCCTCTTCAACTTGAGAGTATTTTGACTGGCATTGGATGAATTCCGTTTCGGTCAAATTTATCGTCGAGGAAAGTTCATCCACAAGAGACTGCTTTTGGTTCAATGCAATCTCATTTAGATTACTCTGATTTGAAAATTCTGCCTTCAGACTTTCAAGCTGCTCATTCTTCATTTTAAGATCTTCAGAGATCCCATCGAATATTGTTTGTAATTGGTGTAAGTCTTCCTCTGTCCTGGAAAGCTTTTCATCTTTTGCCCGAAGAAGTTCTTGTTGATGACTAACCTGTTGGCGAAGTGTCTCCATCGTTGTCTCTGCAGCAAGGTCACTCTCTTTGAATGTTTTGATTTTCTCTTTTAGTGCATGAACTTCCGTTTCCGCATTATCAACCTGACTCATTAACTCTCCAATAGTCGTTTCTTTGTTTGTGATAGTTGTCATAGCGTTGCTACATTTCTCGATGAGAACTGCCTTCTCTTCTTCCAAAATGTTGATTGTTGTTTGGAGAGATTTGCTGGAGCTGTCCAGTTTTGACTCCAGTTCTCTTGTCTCCTGTATCAGATTTTGGATCTCTTCATCCCTGCAGGCCAGATTTTGTTTAGCTTTTCCCAAGTCCTCTTGAGTGATGAAAAGGTCTTGTTGAGAATCAGACAAATTTTTCTCTGCAATGTCCAAGTCATGTTTAATGTTGCCCAACTCAGTCTCAGACACTTCTAAATTGCGTGCCATCTCAGAAATCTCCTTTGCTCGCACCTCTGCAGATGAAGCTGTATTCTGGAGATCTGACTCAACATTTGCTAGTTGCTTTGTCAACAACTCAACTGTATCCTCCAAACTTTTTGCTTCCTCTATCAACTCAGTAATTTCTTGAGATTTAGCCTCTATGTTAGCTTCTGCCTGGTTATATTTTTCCTTCAATTGTGCCAAAGCACCTTGATGTTTCTCCTTTGAATTCTGAAGCTGCAGTGTCATATCTTCAAGTTCTCCTTGAAGAGTCTGCAGCAATCCCTCTTTATCGGCCAAGGTTTTAGTATAATCTTCCTGAAGATTCTTTGAATCTCTGTAAAAAATAACAAGTAACAAATAAAATAATGTATGTGCTGTATTTTCACCATTAAAGCCACTGTACACGGTTGGAAATTGTCAAAGACCAGTGTTCTCACTTGGTATATCCCAACATATGCATAAAATAACAAGCCTGTGAATATTTGGGCTCATTTGTTCATCGAAGTTGCAAGAAAATGATGAAAGAAAAAACACCCTTGTTGTACAATTGTGTGCTTTTAGATAGGAATAAAAACTTCTTGCAAGAAGATTTTGTTTTTTTAGTGAGAAATTACCTCTTTCTCAAAAACTACGTTACTTCAGAAGGAGTCATTTCCTACAATGTTTTATACTACCAACAGCTCTTCGTTGCTTGTTACCAAGTAAGTTTTTATGCTAATATTTGTTTTGAGTCATTACCAAACGTGTACGATACCTTTAAATGAAAATATTGTTTCAATGAAATCAAAAAGGTGCAATAAATTATTATAATTTCAAAATTTCACAATTTCAAAATCGTCCGAAACAATCCAATTGACATCTCATCAGAGAAATTGTATGGTCCTTAGAACACACATTTTCACCATTAAATGAAAATAGTGTTTCAATTAAATCACAAAGGTGCATTAAATGATTTTTTTTTCAAAATTTCAAAATCTTCCAAAACTAATCCAATTGACATCTCATCAGAGAAATTGTTATGGTCCTTAGAATTCACATAGTAAAATCACACTTACTGCACAGCCTTCTTGGCCTGCTTCAAGTCTGCTTCGGTCCTGTTCAACCACTCTCTCAATTTCTCAATTTCCACCTCCGTTGTTTCAAGCCTGTTTAACAGATCCGTTGCTTCTGATCCTTTAGTGTCGGCAAGTTCGCAAGCTTTCTTGTAGTCTGCATGAAGGCTGCTATTTTCCTGTCTGAGTGTACCGATAATAGATTCTAAATCAGCAGTTCGTTGGTCATGTGTTGCCTGATGTTTGTCAAGTTCCTCATCTTTGGATTTTAGGACGGCATCATGTTGAGACTTTTCAGACTCAAGCTGGTCAAGTTTAACTTTGAATTCATCACTGGACGTCTGAAGCTGACCACAACGGGCTTCAAAGAACTTGAGATGCTCAGTAGTTTTTTCAACTTCTTGTTGAAGGTTAGATATTTGGGTGGATTTAGTAGTGATTTCATCTACTTTGATACCCAATTCTTGGTCATGATGTTGCTCGATGGTAGCTCTCTGATTCTCTGCCTCTCGAAGCTGAGCCTCGGCATCATGAAGAGCTTGTTTCAGTTCATTTTTCTGGGCCACCATTTCACTCTCGAGAGTCTGAAGTTCATCAGTTTTACATCTAAGATTGTTTTCTGCTTGCTGGATTTGCTCAGAGAGTTTATCACACTTCTCTTGCAGTTTGCTGGCTGTAGATTTCTCATTAAGCAGCTGTTTCTCTAGATCATTTATCTGCTGCTTGAGATGATTTGCCTCGTTGTTCATTTCTTTGAGGCCATCAGCATGCCTGACTTCTGATTGCTGCAGTGTAGCTTCGACATCCTTAAGTTTAAGTTTGAAAGATGCAATCTCTGCTTCCTTCTTGTCCAAAATATGCTGATTGTTTTCCTGTTTTGCAGAGAGCTCCTGAAGTTGAGAACCAATTGACTGAACCTCGTTCTTAGATTCTTTCAGCTGGTCTTGCAACTCGGAAATCTTGTTGTCTTTCTCTGCGATTTTACTTTCACTTTGGGCTTGCACATCCATTGCCTTATCTGCCACTGCCTTGAGATCTTTGCCTTGCTGTTTCAGGTAGACAATCTCTTGTTTGAAGCCTTCAATCTCCCTGCCACAAGCATCGACCTGTTGTTGTAATTTCTGTTTGGCCTCTTCTGCTGCTAAACACTTGGTGGACAGCTGTTCATTCTCGTGCTCCCGTTTTTGGGCTATATCCTGAGCGGATGCATGCTTCGTCTCAAGTGCTGACAACTTGAGCTTCAAATTCTCCATGAGGTTATTTAGTTCCTTTAACCGGTTATCTGACTTGCTGGTGATGCTCCCCAGCTCATCTTCCTTCTGCTGTACTTTCCCACGGAGGTCATTTGCCACACCTTCATTGTGCTGGCTTTCCTGCTTAAGCTGCGCAACCTGACGTTCAAGATTACCCAACTTGCAGTTGCCTTGATCGAGCCTGCATGCTAAGTTTTCTTTCTCCCTCTTTAGCTCTGTAATCGTCTTCTCCATCTGGGCCACTGTCTTGTCATGGGCATTGATACTTTGACCTGCTGCGTCGACCTTGCGTTTCAACTCTCCCATCTCCTTCTCTGTTTTCTGGGCAGCAAACTGCGCTTTCTCAAGCTGGGACTGCAGCATGCCTCGCTCTGTTGTAAGTTTGTTGATCTCTTGTTGGTGCTTGTTTTTGGTATCATTGAATTGTTTATCCAGGGAGGTCAAGGCCGTTATCTGCTGTGAGAGTTCTTGTTTGTGGTCCTTCTCTCTTTCCTTGAAGCGCTGTTCCTGGGTTTGACGGGCAGCCTCAGCATTATGGCGCTTGCACTCCAGCTCCTGGGTTATCTGTTTTGATTTTCTGCCAAGTTCTTCAAGCTGTAAAAAAAACATTCACAAACATTAATTTAAAGATAATTACATGAAGTACAAAATTGTTACAGCTTTTACATAAATGTATGCTTTTATACCAATTAAACACTGCAAACGTAAGGCAAAAAATCAGTGTATATAAGTTGTTTACACAATATATAAATTGTTAAATCATCCCATCTCTCTCTGAGTGGCCTGTTCAATTCTATTGCCGATAAAATGACACAATTCAAACCCCAAAACAAAGGGATAGAGGTACATCATGACAGTTGTGCTTGTTGCATGGACAAAATTTCATTGTTCGACCTCAGTTATGACACAAATGCAATGCATTTTTTTCAAATTTTTTAATCCTCAAACTATAGTGTCAATGTTTCAACGCAGAAATTCTTGTTTCAGTTCTGCTTTTCTTACCTGGGCATTAACTTTCTCCAGCTGCACCTTTAAAGTGTTCGTCTCATCTCGCTGTTTACTGAATGCTGATTCTTTCTCTGTCAGGGCTTTCTTGACCTCGGTGACCTGCTGCTCCGTATTGCTCATCTTGGACTGCAGGTTGCTCAGTTCTTTGTCCTTAGCCTGGACCTGCAGTTCCAGCTTGTTGTTTTCCTTGGTCAATCCTGTTGACAAAATTCAATAAATTACCTTCCAATTATATCTCAAATTCTGAAACTGAAGAGGGTTCTTTTCTTTCCTATGAATCACTTAAAGATTATGAATTAATTTTAAGTTTGCAGTGAAACCGTTTTACTGCAAAGTATATTTTTACTACAAAATATAAAGAATGGCAAAAGTCATGGGTTCGAATCCCACCTGATTCAATAAATTACCTTCCAATTATATCTCAAATTCTGAGACTGAAGAGTGTTTTCTTTCCTATGAATCACTTAAAGATTACGAATTAATTTTAATTCTGCAGTGACACCGTTTTACTACAACGTATATTTTTACTACAAAATATAAAGAATGGCAAAAGTCATGGGTTCGAATCCCACCTGATTAAATATGTATGTGGATTTTTTCACAGGACTCAGGAAAGTACTGAGTATACAGTGCTACAAACACATCGGTGTATGGGTAAAACACAAAATATTCTTTATCCCTGATGCAAATTTTACATCAATTAATGTAAAATATGGGGAAAACAATCTAGAAACCAAGGTTTGCGGTGAAACCAATGGGCTGTGGAGTTTCTATCAAGAACCAGAAATGCAACAACTCAACATTTTGATCAGTATGTACTGAATACTGATCATCCTCAGGAGAAAAGCAGTATGTTGTTATATGTTCCTTTTAGAAACACCATAGCTCATAGGTGTCACTGCAAACCTTAGGTTGTAGATTGATCCCCATCATGTAAAGTCTAAAATCCTACTCCAAAAGACTGTTACATGAGGTTAACTATTCTTTGTTGAATCAACATGATGCACGAGGTAAACTATTCCCTGTTGAATCAACATGATGCACAAGGTAAACTATTCTCTGTTGAATCAACATGATGGACCGCCACCATTTCGCCGATAGCATTTCAAATGATCATCTCACCTTCATTTTGTCTTTTCACATCAACGAGTTTTTTCTCTAAATCACGTAGAGCTGCATCATCGACTGGAGTGCTGTTTGATACAGGTGTAGACTGTGTATGCTGGGGTTTATCAGGGCTGTCAAAACACATCAAATCTTGAGTCTCTTGGACCTGCGGCTTAGAAGTGTTGGCACTCTTCTGTATCAATTAAAAAAACATAATAGGAGTAAAATAAACATATATTTGGTTCGCGGTAACACCATGTGTATCTACTTGCTAGGTAGATTTTGTTCTTTGAGAACTTGTCTTGCTTTTTATTCTACTGCCGCAGAATAGAATATTCGGAATTCGGGAGACTTCTCAGTTCTGAAAAGAACTGTCCTGCTTATTAACTACTACCTGGGCGGGAGGTAGGAAATCTGGCGGGATTACTACTTTCGCTATGTGGATCGGGGGGACTTCTCGTTAATAACTACACTGCCGCAGAGTGAGTTCTTAATAGGTCTCAACATTTCGACTAGCTTGCTCTAGTCATCGTCAGGAGAACAAAATCTACCTAGCAAGTAGATATACACATGGTGTTACTGCAAACCAAATACATATTGATACCTCACCGTGCAATGCCTTAATGTAAAATAAACATAAACAAACAAAAATAAGATAAAGTCTGAGGGCATACATTTTGCCAAGTATTACAGAATTATCTCAAAGAGCAGGATAGTCTCACCTTAACCTGTGCAAGAAGTTCCTCCAACTGCTTTACTTTGGCAACCTCTCTATTCCTCTCAGCTTCCATGTCTTTCAGCTGCTGTTTCACGGAGGAGTACTCATCTTCGCTTGCTAAGCTCACTTTAAAATGAAACAAAACACTCTGATAAGTATTTTTGCAAACCAATTTTTGAACTCCTTCCCCCTCCCCCCCCCCAGAAAAAAGAGTATTTTCCATTGAATTAAAAGTAAATAAAAACAATTATTGTCAGGTTTCAAGGGGGATATTATCGTCTCTATGAACGGGGTGGTACACGATTGACCAAATGTACATTATGTATGTATGTTGGCTTGTATAATTTATATAAACAAGGGGCAGGTACCATAAACTTGTTTCATCAGCAGATTCAGCTTTACTAGAAGTATTTCTTTGTGTTTTTGTGTTGTTTGGGGTGTTTTTTTTCAAAGACATACCTTGGGATGAGGAGCTGTAATTTCTTGCCCTTCCCTCATGGAGATCCAACTTATCCCTCAGCTGTGAAGCTTCCTTCTGCACGGCTTTTAGACGATGACCCTGCTCCTCCAAGCGATGGTGCTGCTGGCTGCTGTTTTCTTGGAGCCTGATGTGGTCTCCGCTGAGCTTATCCAACTTTTGAAGGCAAGAGTTGTGTTCCATCTGCACCTTTTCCAGCTCATTTTTTATCTGCATTTAACACAGACAGATAAACAAGTAAATTTTAGAATTTAATATTAGAATGTAAGTAACAACTGCATGTGCTGGAAAGTATTTTATCAAAACCTTTAATGGGCAGTGCCATGTGATGTTTTTTTATAACTGTATTAAAGAGAGAAGCCTATAAGGTACAATGGGGGAAATTTCAGCGCAACCTTCGTTATGCAAAGCAGGCCTGGAATAACGCACAGGCCATGGACTCTGTTGCCCCGGTCTTGGTCTTGGCCTTGGTGCCCCATCAAAAGTGTCCCACAGACTTTAAGATTTTGTTCAGTTAAAGTGCCCTTAAAATGCAAAATGCAAATTATGGCCTTGCCCTCTCAACAATGAAATTCCAGGCCTGCAAAGGCTCACATAACTTACCAGACAAGCACGGCTAGTCTCACTCTCTAGCTGTTGTTGAGTATGAGAAAGTTTTCCCTCTAGGCATGACACCATGGTCTCCTTACTCTGCAGATCATGGGAGATTTTCTCTCGTTTCCGCTCCAGTTCTTGACATGTTTCAGCGATGGACTGGTTGTCTCGTTTGAGAGCTGCCTGCGCATTCTTTTCCTCCTCAGTTTTTCTCAACTGTGTCAGAACAAAAATACATTTTTAAGATGAGCTGATTTTCTGTAAATATTATTAAGAAAAATTAAACTTTTGAGGGATCAACGCTTTGAATGTTTTCACCAAATTTTAATACTCAGAACACATCAAAAACAACAATAATATGACTAACCTGCTTCTGGTAAGCCGCCTCTAAACTTTCCATTTGGAACTGTTTTTGCTTTTGATCCTTTCCGAGACGTTCCAACTTGGTCTCCATTTCTTGAATCTTCTGCAAGGCTTTGGCCGGGAGGCCATCCTTCCACTCGTCCACAACCCAACTCATATTGGACTGGCACCTTGCAGGTTGAACGCCGCAATGTTACTTCCAGTGCATCAATACCTGTAATTTGTATTAATTAGCATGTTTGGTCATGTTGGTGTCTGCAACATTTAGTACATGTATCTAGCATCACCTTGGAGCCAAATACTATAGGGCTATATAATATAAAAATGAATGCGGATTGCGTAAGGGCATTATATTATGGTCTTTTGGAAATGTACGTGTAAATAAATCTTTGTAAAGATGATCTAGTCTTCTGAGTCTGACCCTTTTATTCTTGTAAGTATGCCTGCCATGCCCCATACTACCATCCATAGCCATTGAAAACAAAAAATGCAATTTAACGTTGGTCCACAATCTATAAATGTTTATACAAAATAACAAAACTTTATTATAATTCGTTTCCATTGAGCGTTATGCACGTATCAGTTGTAGTTTCGGCCCTGGGGGACCTGGAAGAAGTAGCCGGGAAATAGACAGGGTAGTCAGGTAGTGCAACAAACTATGCCCCGCTAGCCGGAATAGCGGATACTTGGCTTGGCAAAGGTTGTACAATTTTGTTGCCCGGCAGTCCGCACCCTTTTCCTTCCCACAGTGCAATAGCGACCATTGTGCAAAATCAACCAGGCATTATTTGCGATAAAACTTATTTAACATCCCCTGGCTATGTCCCCACTGCTGCTAGTCCTAGTCCTATGACCATGACTCCTAGGTTCCCTCTGGCGCCAGGACTTCAACAATTGATGTGTGCATTAATGACTCACTGGACTGGACTGGTGTGGTCAGGTGGTGTAGACTGTAGTTTTAAGTTACAGATTGATTGCAGAATCCAGATCAATGATAAAGTATTTGAAAACTTTGTCGTGTGTCACTATCAATTATCAAAATATTTGATGTCGACTGTCAAGACTCAAGTCAATCCTTTCGGTCAGGCTTTTATATTTTCATTTAAAAATTTAATGAAAAATTTCCATGATCAACATCATGAATGAACATGATGAATGTCTGACTCTGACCATGGAGGAAGGAAATACAGTGGAACAAACAAAAAACAACATAACTAGCAATAGCATCTGTGTACATAGATAGGCAAACAGTCACGACGAACACACTGCATGATGATTTATTTATTTGCTTCGATTGAGTTCGAACGTTTGCAGACATTTTTAAAACAGTGATGATCTGATCAGCTGTTTATAGATGAAAACATTTGAGACAATGTCACTTTATGTTTTATTCAAACAAACATATATCTTATGTTGAAATCAAAACAGTTGGTGAGATCTTAGGCAAATTTATGTAACTTACTCAGTTGGTTTAAGAAACTTAAACGATCACGGCACACCGCTAATGTCACTTCCGTTTACACGTTATTACACTGCTTTAAAAACGGCGCACAAAGGAAAGAATTATTTTACGCTGCGCTGATTGGTCAATGGTGGAGTCTTTTTCAATATGTAAACATTTTAAACTCATTTATGATATTATCAAAACAAATTCGTAAATAATATGGTAGTTAAAAATGTATACTGTTTGTTTTCGATTTTACGTATTGATTTTAAATATTCATTGTATTTTTAAAGTACAATTAAAAAAATTGAAAACAGTAACTGTTCGTGATCACTAAGATAATCACAAGGTGGCGCTATACACACTAACGTCAAATAAAAACGACTATCCGTACGGCTAGATCGTCCACAAGCAACACCCTTGGCAACAGTCGTAGCTGTAGCCGTTGCCGCCAATTTTTGGATAAGGCCCTCCATGATATAATGGAGATCATCTCCATTACTTTTATTTTGATAATCAATGCGTCGAAACCTGGATATTTTCGAAACAGCGCACCGGAATTATCAAGCTTCCAGTTTTGTTGTGTTTTCTCTGGGCCTGAAAACCTGTGTTTCGCAAAGATCCTCTTTTTCAAAGGGAAACCTGGATATTTTCGAAACGGCAAACCTGAATCACCCGAGCTTACAGTTTTTTTAGAGAGTCTGAAAACACGAGTTTCGCAAACGCCTTTATTTTTCCCCATAATACAAAATGTTTGGAGATTTTCGTAACTGTAGGCCTACACCGAAATTAAGTTGTTAAATATCAACATTGGATTGCTGATTTATACATCATGTCTGAAATATATTAATAATACATTCATTCGCGCCTCTAGTTTTCAACAAACACGTCATGCAACATCAACACTATATGAAAGTTATCAAGAATTCACGTTGTCGAACCCATTTGGGGGAGGGGGCGTGGTGGTTGTGCAGGTCCCGTTCACACTGATGCTAATCTTCCTGGATACCTGTTTGTGGCCATTTTATTTACACTTTGATATTATGTGATGAGATTTTAACACTGAAAATAATCGATACTTCTATTAATATGTTGATAATTTTCATGTTGATAATTTGGATGTTGATATGTAGCTGATATATCATGACAACCTTCGCCGTCAAAAAAATGGTATAAAGTGACAGCAGACGCGAAAAAGTCCAACAAAAACTTCCTGGCGTCCATGCATCCAGCTCGATTCCTGCCCATACTGCAGGAGGGGTAGTGAGAGTTTTTATATCTTTGAAAATTTGTTTAAATCTTGAAAACAAATTTTTACAGAGGGGTTATGGGATAAACATAGTAACAAGTGGCATATCTGGGGGAAACAGGGAAATAAAAATGTTTTTCCTTATTAGCCCCGCACTCTTGAAATTGGGCATGGCTTGCCCATAGCGGCCGCAAACGGCCGCAAGATTTGACCTACTTTAAAGTAGTAAGTAAAGGTAGAAAGTAAAGGTCGTGGCCGAAAATGAAAATTTCAGATGTCATAGTATCACAATTTATAAAAAAACAAAACAAATTTTCTGTTTTATATTCAGCTAAATTATATTGTTTTTGTTTACGTTTTGATTGAACAAATTGATTTTAAAAAAAATAACAGTAGGCCTTTTGGTGATGTCTGCGCGTATGGCGGTGTCTAAAGGCATGGAGGTAGAATTAGAGGTACAACCGTCCGGTGGGATTCAATTATGTTTAAATTGTTGTCACAATCACAATAATCTGGAGGTAAAACAATTTCAATATATAACCTGGTGAATTCATTCGCACCGTGAGCACGGAAGACGGAAATTACGAGTCGAGTCAGAAAACGAGCTGGGAAGTACCACACATTGTTAATCCGTCTGATAAGTGGTTCCCGTAATGGTGACATTGCTGAAATTCCTCAAAATCTATCATCATCGGCTCGTGTGCGGAGGAATACACCTGTAGCTCCGATTACAAAAGCTTATGTGAGCGGCAAGACAAATCTCAACGGTAAATCTGCTAAGATCCTTCATATTCTTCACAAAATTATTCATTGATTCGCCCGATGGTTTAAAGGAAGTTATTTCAACCGATTGCCCCCATCAGTGAGATGAATTAGTTCCGGCGGAAGTAGACTATTTTTGTGTGCGAAACGGTCTGAAGGTAATCAAACGTGTAGTCAGTACAGTGTGCACGCTTTGCATGCGTATGTCGTGCATTGTATGTGTACCGTAATTTGTCCATACCATCCAGCCAGCGATACACATAACACTGTACATCACAGCAGAAAAAAGGCACGGGAGCTTGCACTCAATACATGCAATAACGACGTACACACAGACGCTCACACACCGGCAAAACGAGAGGGGCATCAGGCGATCGTCGAGTGTTACCGTGGTACCAGGGCGTGTGGAATCCGAAAAATGGTGGTTAGTTCCGTACTACTAGCAGTAGCGTACAGTACCTGTGGATTTTATCACATTTCTGTAATTCGCGTGAGTGAATGCTAAGGAGGTGATTATTATTATTAGCCGTATAAAATAAATTAGCAAATCGTGGTTTTACATTGATGTCATCTCAGTTTGGATGTTGTATTGTCATTCTTTTTTTTTCGGGAAAACCGGACGTTCGGTCAACAACAACAATGGGAAATTAACTGATTTCACTTTTTTGGTACGGTAATTGTGGTTTCTGTTTATCTTCAAGCATGTCCAAAGAGTTTGTCATTATTCAAGTACATGTAGGATGTAGTTAGTGCTGTCTGCCTGGAATATCATCCCGCTTCTCTTGAATGAAAAGGAAGAACAATGTTATTGTTTTGATGGGTTTGCTGAGTTCTTACTATAGATGTATGGACGGATCGTATGGACTACCAGATCCACCATTAAGGAATACAATTGAATTGGGGATGTCGTCCTCCAAAAGTCCAGTTTCCCTAAAAACCTTTTGAAGAGATCCTTCACATTTCAGAGGATACACATGGGATTTGGATCAATGTATGTTTTCTTCCTGACAGTGGTGGAATTTAACGGGCAGTTTTCATCTTCCCTTTCTTTGATTAATTAATGCTCAGTCAGTGGTAAAAACTAAAAGCAAATTATAGAGGTAAAAGATGCTGAATCCATTTGCCACTTTTTCCACTCATTATGAACAATCACGGAACAAAGTAGTATCTTATTTACCCAAATAAGGTTACACTACTTTAACTGAAACTGAAAAAGTAATGGGTGTATACAGCATATTTTCCGCTAGGTGTTTTGGTGATTTATTGTTGGGCCATTAAACTCAACACCTGAAGAGTCCGGTGGTCTTGTGTTTTTCAACCGAATAACAATACCTCACTGTGTAATATCTTAAACAAAAACAATTACGTTCAAATGTTCACTTTGGGTGTGATAAATACCTTTAAATTTTGTTGAGTATTACGAACTATACTTTTGTACGAAGAGATAAATCTTCTCTTACAATGTCTTAGTGCTTGTTCAATTAAATAAAAGCAGTATGCATGTTAAACTGTGTCAGCAAGTTTTGTTTCTAATTCTATTGAATCTGGTCTTGTACACAAATTTCTGGACAGTAAATATTTTGACCTGCAAGCCCTTCTGGATTTGTCCGCCAAATTTGAGCCCTGTGTGTACAAGAATTAATTTTTCAAATGTTGTACACACCCTTTGACTTGTCCATCCATATAAACTAAAGTATAATCCTGATTTCTTTTCCATATGAGGCTGGTCAACATGTTTGATTCTTGTAGAACTTTGAAGTTGGAACCACCATTTGAAGCATTCAATTCAATTTACTTTTTCTTTCAGGTGTTTGAAAAGGATCACACAAAAATGTAGGAGTGCACACTTAATGGAATTATACACGCCATATCCACACCTTTGTGCATCGCAACATGGTTCTCCAAACTGAGTAGATTTTGAAGGAAACAGTCTGATACAAAGTGAAAGGTATCACATTTTGGCTGTATTCCTCGTTCAGGAGGACATTCGGTCAAAATGCCTTTTGGATTACGTTTGAAGAAGACTCGCCGGTATAACGTGACGGGCAAAAACTCCTATGTTGCCCGTATACAGCTGCTGGATAATACACTGCTTGAGTTGACGCTCACACCAGAGAGTCTGGGACAAGACTGTTTGGATACTATTGCACAACGTTTACAACTTGAAGAGGTAGGTTTCCAACCCCTACCTTGTCTACTTAGTATTTTTACATGGAAGTTTCTTGGGTCCCTTATATCCAACAAAAAGGAACCTACATTGTATTTATTGCCTTCATGTCATGATGTACAGCAATAATCCATCAAAATATGCCGTGGAATTTTGATGCTGGTTTGAGGAATAATTTTGTAGGTTCTGAACTGTACTTTGACACTGATTTAACAATTTGAACAAAAATAACCCACCCTGTAACAATTAAGTGACAAATCTGCTGGCATGGCATAGAGAATGGCCTGAATGGCACTTGGGTTTATGATGTAAACAGTATTAACTGAAACATGAAATATCGAGCATGAAATGGTCGAACAAATCCTACCATGTGTATGATGTGTACCGTCGCACTGCATTGAGAATGATACACGTGTATCGGTCTCTTACCTTCAAACCTTTTCTGATTTAGGAATTCACTCAGGAATTTAAGAAGTTCAGCACTACTTGCAACACATGTGAGCATCTGATGACAGCAATCATTTAAGATGTTTTCCCATAACGCATAATGCTCTGTCATCATGAACAAAATCTGGTCCCCAAATAAACACATTTGTAGGGTTCAGTACACCCCAATACAGTCAAAAGTAGAGTTTCCAGCCCATTGTTGTTGTGTTATTCATGTTAACTCTGGAAAGCAGTCTCAAATTTCCTGAAACTATTTATTTGGAATTTGTCCCACTGCTTTGGCACTTTGCAAAGTACATAGAGTGGTGCACCAACATCTTTATAATATTGAAACGGCTAAAAAAGTTGAGTGCTACCCTGACCTTGTCAAACCTGTTGATGTGACCATTCTGTCACAAGTAACCACAATCAATTCTCAGAGGTCTTCAGAATCTGTAACAAATTAGTTCTTCACAAAAAGTTCATCTAAATTTCCATAATAGTGCACTTTAAATTTGTTTGTGGGGCGGGGGAGGTAAACCAGAGGTGTGCTTGTAAATCAGAAACGCAAACATAGACAATACAGCTAAACTAACTAACGTTTTTAGGCTTCTCCATTTGCTTCCCAAGTCAATTTTCACTGGGAAAAGTCCCGTTTGCTTTTTATCCTAAATTGCACAATCCCTTTTTGGTTGTACTGTACGCATCTCTTGTATTTAAGAAGACCACTAGAGGATGTGGAAACGCTGAAATTCCCTCTGCAGTATGTCATGTCTGGCTAGCTAGGCAGGAGGTACAGTTCATCTGAGGTCGTGTCTGTAAGGATTTACAGTCTCAATAATAATGCGGCTATAAATTTGCAAACTTGGGTTTGCTGAGTCATTATGGTTTCTACATACCTACAGCACCTTAAGTTCCTCCTTCAGACGTAACATTCCTCCTTGTAACTAAAATAAATTAGGCATGTAAAGGTGTGCGGTGTGACATCACAACTTTGTGTAAAAGGTTTTCCTGATCCTGTATCTGATGCATGTTCCTGACAATTGGAAGTAAGTTGGGTTGGACTTTGTGTTCTAATTGGCCGTGACTATCCACACATGATAAATTGTGTGGGGCCACTGGGGTGTTGGGTTTTGGGGGGTTTTGGAGGGGAGGAACAAGATTATAAATATTATTTAAATGTACAACTATGACAGTCACTTTGAGATATCAAATTGATTTGTTGACAGTCTCCAGTTGGTTTTTTTGGCTTAGCACATAAGTAAAACATCAGTCAGTTGGAGCATGGAGGTAGACACACAAAGGTTTTTTAATTAGATCCACCCATCACTGGCCAGTGGACCGTAACACTTTCTTGAATGCGCAGGGGAAAAAAATTGAATTTTAATTGCTAAGGTGAAAGCCAGAACCATGTATTGGGGACATGTGCATAAAGTTTGTTGTCAAATTGAAAATGTGAATAAGTTTTTAACCATTTTCTGTTTCAGAATTAGACAACTGACAATTAGGCCTATTATACTGATGCACATGATTCGCAGAAACAATTACATGTACATTGTAAGCAGATGAAAGAGTTCATGATTTGACTTCCATGTAAGGCAATAAAAGACAACACGTAGGTGACACGGAGACGAGAACAGATTTGGCAGATTCCCAGTTCAGTCATTCATCATCCGCTACTTTGACATTCAGTGAATATGCTAGAAACCTGAATGTCAAAGCATCTAATGTCTGGTGCTACATCATACATAATGTATGCAGTGAATGTATACATAGCATATCTAAGAGGCTTGAATTTCACCAGAAAAGCACCCTGGCAATGTGTGTCCGGCTGAAGATCTAGTGTTTTCTTTTGGGTTTTCCAAGAAGCAATTGAGAGTCATGTTTTAAAAGATGAAGACAAAGAAGCAATTTCAGATGGAATTGTTGTTATATTGTACCACCTGACACCTCATCATATTATGATGCTTCCAAAAGACATTCTTACTGATCTATATATGAGATTACACTCTCTGGGAATCCCTCAGGTACTCAAAGATTGTACAAGATGTCCACAGCTGCTCTTCAACAGAGGAGCTAACCTACAGATGAAATTCTAGCCCTGTTGCCAATGGTGCATGAAGTACACTTTTTTTTAACAATATCTACATCATAATGTAAAAACCAGCACCATTCCAGTCTGGTCTCTGTTTGTGTTTTTATTGTGACCTCAGCTGACACCTGATGGCCAACTCATACAAACATCCTGTCAAGATGTACATGTAGGAGTTTTACAAAAATGGATGGTGATTGGCTGAGGAGTGAAAGTGGAGGAGTCTTCTCTCGGTTGGAACATTGACATTGTGCTCCTTGGCTCTGTCAGATCATAGAGCAAGGGTCAGATCATAGAGAAAGCAGATAGAGTGACTGGCATGGAGACACAACAATTCTCATAATTTCCCCAATGGAAAATTTGTGGTGCCGAAATTATCATTTATGCTAACTGGATTTCAAAGCTGTGTCACGTCTTTCTAGGGAAAAAAAACACCGTGTGTCTTGTATGTATTGACTGATGTTCAAATGGAAAAATTTATGAGAGTTTAGTTAAATTTTGGTGACTGCTCTATATTCCGACACCCCTATGTTCCGATAACCCCCTCGTGATTAACATGTTAGGGTTAGGGTTAGGAGTAGGAAAATACACCAGGGTGTTGGAACATAGGGGTGTCAGAACATAGGGGTGTAACCCTTTATACTAGTTCTTATGAGGACACACAAGTAATAACTAATAACCACTTTTTGAAAAAGTGTTGGCTCTGAGAAGAGCCAATTAGATGGTTCTCAATGTATCTAATAACCTGTTCTAGTCATAACCAATTAGCTCTTTAGAGCCAGCGATCACTACATTGTGTACAAGAACTAATGTACCAGTAATTTCACCATGCAAAAACCTCATTTCTTACATTCTTGGATGATTTTAAATAATAGGCCTACATACAACATTTTTTCTTTTGAACAAGCATTCAAAGCCTGTTTAAGGTACACATAGTTGTGGTTTTAACACTTTGAAAAGCAGTGCCAAATTCCTGTCATAGTGACATTGACCCAAGCTTGACCAGGTCCAGTACAGCAACATTTCTGGCATAACTTTACAGGTTGAATTGGGTGACCTTGCCCCAACACTCACACACATCATCCCTATACCAAATATGATTTGCGAGCCAGCCCTCCTAAATCTTGTCTGCTGGTATTCACCTGTGGTTGGTTTTTTGTTTATTCGTGAAACAAAGTAGTAGATTTTATCATGTGCCAGCATGCGTAGGGCTAGGGGTCATAATTTTATCTAGAGAAAATATGTGCATACATTGAAATGGACACGTATGTGAGAAATTGGACTTGGTATTGTTTTGTTAAGTAAAAATATACATACTTTTAAATGATTAGTAACATGTTCACTATGTAAATCACAGCATGGATGTTTTTTTTTATTGTGCACAACCTCATATGTAACAAATGATTTATATTTAGAGTAGGCTATACTTTTGTACTAGTTGTTCTCATTTCAATGTTTTATAAAACTGTGTCATTATTATTTAGAGGACCATCCACCAACATAGGGCTGGTTAGCTCAGTAGGTAGAGCACTCCTACAATTGGAAAGGTTGCAGGGTCGCGTCGGACGTCAGCAAATTTTTCTTTGCTCCTTGTTAATTAATTATTAAAATATCTGTAGTCTAATGAGATTTCAGTTAATAAAAATACTGCACATTGTACCAGCATCTTGACCAAGTGATGTCAGATGTAGGTTTAACATAAAGAGTGGCTAATATATTGAGATCATGTTCTTTGTGATGGCACTGATGGAATGTTCATTTTATTGATTGTTCATTTTTCCTTTCTGTACTTTTTGGATTCTCCTAACTCATAGACCATGTACTTTGGGCTCCAGTACATCAACAAGGGATACAAGCTGCGATGGGTAGACCTCGAGAAGCCACTCAAGAAGCAGCTTGAGAAAAACTCCCAGGACCCTATCCTTAGATTCTGTGTCATGCTCTATGCTTCCAATGTTCAGCAGCTCAGACAGGAGATCACAAGGTGAGACTGAGAGAGAAACTTTCCAAACACTGGCATTCGGAACAAATCTCTCATACATGTACAAAAGAAATAGTGGCATCAAATTACTTGTATTTTAATTGTAAAAACAGTAGTTTTAAAGGGTATTTGTAACATTGGTTAGAGTAAAAATATAAATGTTCACAGATTCACACATAACTTACGTGGTATAAAGATGGTTATGATGGGAAACTTCCTTTGAAATAGTTTTGCTTTAAATGCTATAGTTTTTGAGAAATGAGTAAAACAATTAGTTTTGATCTCATGAGTCAAGAACTCGATGTTTGGAAACAGTGAAAACACTTAAGGTTTTTCCCCACTTTTTTCTGGTGATTGCAAATGCAATTACCGATTGAGCTTAAACTTTTACAGGTTTGTTGTTTCATGTATGGGATACACCAAGTGAGGATACTGGTCTTTGACATTTACCAAAAGTATAAACTGCCTTTTAAGTCAAATTGTTATCTCGATTTGAAACCACAGGCACGAACATTTATTATAAAACAATTTGATTGGATTTTCATTACTTTTCTGATACAGGCCTTGAATAAAACAGAGGCCATGGCCTTCATTGCCCTTGGTTTTGCCTTTGTGCCCCTTCAAAAGTTTCCCTTAGACTTTTTTAAGATGTTCTAATGAAAGTGCCCTTTGCAAAATGAAAATGGCCTTGCCCTCTCAAAGATAACATTCCAGGCCTGTAGAACTGACTGTAAAAGGAATACAATAAATTCTGTGTCTACATGTACCACACCACATGATCAGTGTTTACTAAAAAAAAAAAAAAAACGTTTGTAAACGCATGTTCAGGGGCCCAATTGGGAGCGTTAAATGAGTGATTTATTACACTTAAAAGCTGCATTGTACAAGTAGGCCCTACATGTAGCTCATCAAAATCAATAAACGTTTCCATGGAAAGAGAGCCTTTTTCTAGTAAAAGGTCACATTAGACCCCCGATGTGTGCTCACCAGCTCCGCCATTTTTGTTTTGCTGTCATCTCCAAATTCCATCAGCCCCTTGTCAATGACACTAGCCTTTGTTATGCAGGTATTCCATATGGACCTTGCTTTTGTGTGGGATGACAATGGTGTGGGCTGAGTGAATGTCTCATGCTGTGCCACAGACATGTGAGAATGACACGGCTGGCTGCTCCCACCTTCCAAATGGTTTTCCTTCCGAGGTTTACAAAATTTACAGTTGTCTTTTTCAGTTTTAGCTTGCATTGGAATTATGTTAATATTGCGTGTGCGATGATCATTATTACAGAAGTTGTGGTGGGGTGCATTTTGTTAGCAAAAGAGTTTTGTTTTTTATGCAGACACTGACAGTGACAATTTGAATAAATCTACATTGTACATCCATGATTGAATTATCATCTATGAGTTTTCTGGGAAAGTTACTCCACAAAAATAGCTCAAAAGAAAGAAACATACAATAGTTATTGAGAAAGTTAAGCAGACACTTGTTTTCTGTTACCCATGTACATGAGTCAATGGTACACATGTACACTAAACTTAAACGTTCAATATGTAGATAAGTCCCAAACATTTACCTACATACCGTAACAGACAAGGAATGTGCGTGATGATCTTTAACCCTTTAGAATATGTGCGGTGATCCAGTTATCTGTAATTTATCGCACGTAAAGACTTGCACTGTTTGTTGAACTTTTAAACTTCAACGATACAAGCATGCCCTTGGGAAAACACAACCAAAGAAAATTAATTAAATAAATAAATTATACACACACCATACAACACATTCCCCAATAATGTTTTTTTCCAGTTATTTCATTAGAAATGTTTGTCAAGATTGAGCGTTGCGTAACCAAACTGACATTGCGAAACACGGACTGTGTACTTTACATGCTTGTGGTTTCAACCTTTGGGTTTGCTTTCATTTTGGAAAGGTAACTACCCGCTGAAACTTTCTGAAAGAGAATGGCTACTCTGAATGAACTTTGGATTATTGAGGTTAATCCCTGAAAAAAAGAAACCAATTTTTAAATTCATCAGTTATTTATAATTGATGGGAATTTACCTCTGGGGTATATGGTTTTTCGATTCTTTTCTTTTTCAGTATCAGATGGATTAAAAAAAACAAAAAAAACTATTTGAACAAATTTCTTGTAGGGCATACACGTCAGCACTACAGGTCTAAATAAATCATGTGTAAAATATCATCAACATTCTCAGAAACTGCCACAGCCCGCTCCCTTCACAAACATTGATTTCTCGGAAGACGGAAGCCTTGTGACATACATGTATGGACAGGTTTTATATTTCCATATACAACCATAGAGATTGGACTTTGCTATGTGACTCACTGAATGTAGGCCTATAATGTTCAACTGTACATGAGTGCTCATTTTAAAGGAATATTTGTTTTTGTACATAGGCGATCTCATTTCTTTATATGAGTTCAGATCACAAATTGCCTTCTTATTATAACAAACTTACTACCTGTTAATATTTTGTAAAATATCAAATGATTAACAACCATAAATATTAAATTCAAATTTATCATTTTGTTTGTTACAATACCATGTGTAATCAAGAAGGTAGTGAAATGGGAAAAAATGTCTCCTGGTGTACACTTTATATTCATAATTCATGTTCCAGCAATTCTTTATTTTTTGGGGAAACCCTCCTGGTTGCATACATGTAGATGGCTACACTTACCATGTTAGAATCCAAGCAATGAACAGCGTATAATTATATGAGAATACTTTGTATACAGGTACATGTACATGTCAAGTACATGTCAGCATGGTGGTTGTCATGGTTGTACCACTATGGAGCTTGCTGTATCTAGTGTACAGTAAGTTCGTATACCTACCCTAGAATAAAAAAAGGCACGAAGGTGTTCATTTTTCTTGGTGTAGGAGTGACTTGCATTACCCCCTAACTAGAGTGACCTTGGACTTGGCACATTAAACATTGACCAAAGTGACACTCTGATGGAATCCAATAACATGGCTAGGAGCAGGTGGTTCATTGAGGTTAGTGGATTATTATTGCTCCTAAGCATTTTCACTGATTCTGCAGGATACACCTCTGCTGGTGTGTAGAGAAAAATGGATGGATTCTATTTTAGAAGTAGTTTACATTGTAAATGCCCCAAAACTACCATTATTAACATTCTTGTGTTGGGAACAATCATTGCAAATGAAATAAGGAAATTAGGCAGCGTCCGAATTGATGACTTCAGCAGTGGCTATGGCCGGATTGCTTAAAAGGCCTATTCTCAACGTTATCTCTGAAGCCATTGGTCATAGCCATAGCCGAAGTTGCTTGATTTGGACATCAGCCATACATACATGTACATGTACATACATGTACATGTACGTACATGTACGTACATGTACAAGGAAAGACCTGCTTGAAAAACCTTACAACAGTACAGGGCCCAATTTCACAAAAAGTAGCTTAACACAACAAAATTATGCTTACCAGAATAAGATTACCAGCCAAAACACCATGTCACATGTATAATCTGTGACTGGTATCCTGCGTATTTTTTGCTTAGCAGACACTGGTTAAGCAGATCTATCAAATTGGACCCAGGTAGAAGCTGTGAATCCTAAATGTTTTATGTGCTACAGATGCACAATATACATTAGTTTGTGGAAATAAATTATTGATTAACATCAATATTGACATTAATGGACTGGTGATCCATGTCAGTACGTATTCATGTGTACATTTCATTGCAATACAATTAGATTGCAAGCATGCATAAAAATACATGTTTTTTAATGTAGCGTTACAGTATTTGCAGTCAAACTCTGAGTATTATTTTATACACGCCGGTGTGCCATTTTCCCACACTGATTTTCTTACACCTGCATTGACAAGAATGTCTGTTCTGTTGTGTAGTCTGGAATCTTAACTATGATGGATCTGAGATTCAGTCTTTGCAACTTGCTTCTGGGCAATGGATTGAGATCGGTGGAAAACAGAAGAATGTGTGTTACTGTTAGATGGCACATACTTGTAAAAACATGTTTGTCATGCACGCATGACATTGTTAAAATGTTGTTAAAAATGGTTGCTTGTTGCAATGTTTTGAGTAGGCCTACACAATTATATGTACTGTACATGTTTGTTCATTGACAGTATCTGTTACCGTTTGTCCACAAGAAACACTTTTATACACACAGGTAGTTTGTATCAAGCTAAATCATATAAAAACACCTGTATTATTTCGTTAAATTGTTTCTGAATAAGCTCATCAATTTATTGTTTGAGTGATAAAACGTTAAAATGAAATGATCGCAACCACTCAACCACTATTTTTCGATCTTAAAGTCATTAGAAAACAAAACTACAAACACACATAATGTATAATTATTTAACTAGAATTTTTTTTTAAAGTTGCACATGTAGAACAACAATTGCATCAATACTGCAATGATTGTATTGTTCTATACTTTAAACAGTTCAAAGTTACAGATAGATTTGTAAAAACATACTAGATGCAGTAAACAGACAGGAAAATTATGGTGAGAAGTAGTATTTAAAAGCACTGACTGTACACTCACATATATTTTTCTTGTATAGTAGTTGTATTAATACCAACTGTATTATCGTAATCTCTTCAGATGTATCCATTGTATCAGCTGACGTCAATCCATCCAAGTATTAACAGTTTGCGGCTTCTGCATGAAGTTGTCCGATTCTCTGGGACTTATTGAGCTGCCATTATAGATTAGTATTACACAGTGATGAAGCACAACTAGTGCTTTGTTATACACATGCCCTGCTGCTAATGATGTACAGTATAGGAACATTTAGCCATTTATGTACAGAAAATGTAGTACATGTATGTACATGTACATGTATACTATTGTTAATGATTTCGGAATATAGGCCCTAAATGTTAAGTGAGCATATCTTCAGCCAAATTATGTTTATACATGTAACTAGGATGTGTAAATGTGTTTGTGTTTTGTGTACAATGTAAACACCTCAAAACACACCTCATATCAATCAATGCATTTTTGTTTCTTGTTTCCTTTGTCCTCTCTGATTACTGTTTTAACGCCCAGAACGCCTTGTTGATGGATTTGTGCACTTTACAATACTTTTGTTATTGTTGCTATTATTATATTGTTAAAGGCAAAGTATACCTTAGGTTTTTGGAACCGTTCAATTGTTTTAATTCTATATAAATAAAGATATAAGCAATACAACTACCCTGTGAACATTTTCAGTTCATAAGGTGGTAGTGTTTTTGAGATTTTGCCGAAAATCTGGAGCGGTTATGTCCACGCTGGAAGAATAATCCGCAATTGGAATACACAATCTGAGAAAACGCTTCATACATACAGAAACGTTTCTCAGATTGACAATCCTTTGAATCCCAGTCTCTAAAACCACATTCCTTCGGGAATAGGGAGCAATTGTTTCTCAAAATGTAATACATTATCAACAGCTGCAGTGCTTCTCACCAACTAAGTTTTTATGGTCATTCATTTTTGGAGTAACTTCCAAAGGTATACCCTTCCTTTAAAGGTACCGTACACGGTTGGTAATGACTCAAAACAAATATTAGCATAAAAACTTACTTGGTAACAAGCGACGGAGAGTTGTTGATAGTATAAAACATTGTAGGAAACGACTCCCTCTGAAGTAATGTAGTTTTTGAGAAAGAGGTAATTTCTCACTAAAATAATAAAAACTTCTTGCAAGAAGTTTGTATTCCTATCTGAAAGCACACAAATTTGTACAACAAGGGTGTTTTTTCTTTCATCACTTTCTTGCAACTTCGATGACCAATTGAGCCCAAATTTTCACAGGCTTGTTATTTTATGCATACATGTACATGTATGTTGGGATACACCAAGTGAGAACACTGGTCTTTGACAATTACCAAACGTGTTCAGTGCCTCTAATTAATGATACTAAGTAAATATTCAGCTTGTACACATTTACTCTATATATATATATATATAGGATTTACAAGGCTTGTACATCAAACAAAAATAATTGTTATCACTGTATTACTATTGACTTTTCAGTTTGTTGTCCTCCAACGCAATTTGCTGATTAATGTACTTTTCTGTCATTTATTTATCTTTGTTCCAGGTACCTGTATTTTTTGCAACTCAAAACTGATATAATTGAAGGTATACTGCCGTGTAGTCCCGAGCAAGCAGTCCTCCTAGCAAGCTATGCTGTTCAAGGTATGAAAATGACTATGAGTCATAAAGTTTTGAGGTGAAATGTCTTGTAGAATGTCTATAAGATGTGTACAATAAATGCATGTACAGTACAGTACAGTAGTACAAACCTGTATATTATCAAGAACCAAAAGGATAATCTGTTTTAGGGCTTCGCCTGTAATTATTTGTTGCTTTGTTGTGTCTGTTGTGGTTTTATAGTTCTTTGATTTGCCTTGTGTTGTATTTTTTGTTCTTGTATTGTTGAGGTTGAATAAATAATAAAAAATAGTAATAGTAATAATATAGTGTGTGAATTTCAATGTATCTGGTTGAACAGATATTTTAATACAGGCTTGAAATCAACTCTACACCCCACACAGACTTAACATCATTATAAGCCTAATATTAAGACATTAAGACAAACATGTACTACTGACTGACTACAAAACTTGCGAGAAATAACCCATGATTGGTCACATCATACCTCCATGGTCACATTGAGTGTCGTGATTTGACATACATCATCTTATCATGATATATACTTTTTTGCAGCCGAGTTTGGAGACTTTGATGCCCAGCGTCATGTCGTCGAGTTCCTACATGAGTTTGTTCTTCTTCCAAAGGTAGCTGTAACTCATTTTCTCCTTGTGTAATTTTACATGTACCTAGATTGTCCTGTCTTTTTTCAACTTTTAAAAAACATTGCAGAAGAAAGAAGAGATAATGCAGTCTGTGACTGGACACCATCAATGGTAAAGACCTCCATTCACTACAGGTTTTTTTTGTGGGTTTTTTTTTTTGGGGGGGGGGTGGGGGCCGGGGGGGGGGGTTTGTCAGTGAAGTGTTTTATCTTGGTCTGCCTGTATTTTTAAGCAGCACATATGGTTGAAAAATTTAATCACTCAACCAAGTGATTTGACCCCGCCTAAAATGGTGGCCTGGTTCACAAAGTTTATGCACAAATGTACATGTTACGTGTCCACATACCAGTACATAAACGGAAAGTACATTTATTAACTATATTTAAAGGCACTGGACACGTTTGGTAATTGTCAAAGACCAGTATTCTCACTTGGTGTATCCCAACATATGCATAAAATAACAAACTTGTGAAAATTTGGGCTCAATTGGTCATCGAAGTTGCAAGGAAATAATGCAAGAAAAAACACCCTTGTTGCACAAAATGAGAAAGGCTTCAGTCTCAGATTCAAATATTTTAGTGAGAGATTACCTCTTTCTCAAAAACTATGTTACTTCAAAGGGAGTCGTTTCTCACAATGTTTTATACTATCAACAGCTCTCCGTTGCTCGTTACCAAGTAGGCCTAAGTTTTTATGCTAATATATATTTTGAGTAATTACCAAACGTGTCCAGTGCCTTTAACAACCATTGTTGCTGACATATGGTTTATTGCTTCAAGTGGGAGGGCATATGGCCATAAAGTGTACAGGTAGCACTTCTGGACCTGACTATGTTAATAAATGTCATGAGTTTTTCCCCTGACACTAAGTGTGTTGCTCTGAGGGGAAACTTCGATCATGCAACCGAGTTCATTAATTGAGAACTCGCAGTGGTGGACATGTTTCTTGGTTGAGAAGGTTGTTTTCATTCAGGTCCAAGAAATGCGTGAGGCATGAAATTATACGCATTGGTGCGTTTCTGTTCTTATGAAAGGAATGGTTATACGAGCTTGAGTTTCAAAGAGTACCTTCATTTAAATCCTCTTGTCTTGTTTAAAGTGTCGGACCAGGAAATGAGAATTTAAGCATTAGAAAGTTATGTACAGCACATGTAAACAAAAGTATGTACACATACCATAACATGTGACTGAGTGGACAATTTAGAATGTGCATACATGTATGGTGTTTTTACAGATTATCTCTATGTTATTGATTACCCTGCATGCATGACACACTACTGCACTATGTGGAAGATGATCTACACAAAAAGGTTGCCTTCCAAAATGACA
>CM037472.1:17363538-17388538 GCA_021014325.1 Plazaster borealis
GTTTACATATTACCCTTTGAAATTTAAATTTTCAATGAAAACCTACTAATTTATGGCAAAACAAGTCACAAGTTTCACACTTCACACTGTAACTGGGACACCGGTGTCTCCGTTACAGTGTGATGGATAGTTTTGGATCGTATATGAAAACAAAAAATCTGATTCGAGAAATTGAAGTTATACATTAAATGTATGAGCTATCCCCACCACTTAAACATGCAAAGAATATAGAAAGTACATTATCTTTTGAGATATAACACCATGTCACGCTTTGGCCCCCTTACTTATGGAAAGACCCATATACATGAAGCAACTTGGTAATTGTCAAAGACCAGTATCATCCACACTTGATGTGACCCAACATATACATGAAGCAACCAACCTGTGAAAGTTTAAAGCTAAATCGGTCTTCGGAGTCATCAGAAAACAGTGGAAAAACCCCATTATATGTTTTCAAACATCTGATTTTGTCACCAGTGATAAAGACTGATTGTTTAACTCGTTATCCTAAAAACTATAGCATTTCAAGCAAAACTATTTCAAGGGAAGTTTCCACCATGACCATCTTTATACCATGTAAGTTATGTGCAAATCTGTGAACGTTTATATTTTCAACCTTTTATATTTTCAACCTTATTAATGTTGTACACACCCTTTAAAGGCAAAGGACAGGGCACTTTTTTACAACTACAATTCTACTTTCTCATATCATAAAACATTGCAATAGAAGGACCCGTAAAGAACAAGTTAGTACAACTAAACAATTCTAAAACCAACAATATTTGAAATTGAATCAGGCATACAAACTTTGTGTGTGTATTTTGGGGGTGTTTTTTTTTTAAGGAACGAAGTGAATCCTCAAAGGTTCCTTTACTATAATTACATGTTTTGGCCTCAAAATATGTAAAGGGAATAGATAATAAAGAAATGTTAATATATTTGGTTTTGCGGTAACACCATGTGTGTATCTACTTGCCAGGTAGAGTTTTTTCTTAGAGAACTGTCTTGCTTAATTCTACTACTGCGGAGTAGATTGTTCGGGTGTTCGGGAGACTTCTCAGTTCTGAAAAGAACTGTCCTGCTTATTAACTATTACCTGGGCGGATGGTATAGAGTTAGGTTGGGACTACTACTTTAGCTTGTAGGATCGTAATTAACTGTACTACCGCGGAGTCAGTTCTTGGATTGGTCTCAACGTTTCGACTAGCTTGCTCTAGTCATCGTCAGGAGACCATGCAATGCCTCAAATCCTATAAGAAATGTTAAGTTCTCGATATTGGATGAAAGGATCAAACGGGAACTGAAAACCCATGGAAGACTTTGAAACTTTGTTGACTAGTGAAAGGACGAGCTAACTGGTATCAGTCACTGGCTAGTCACTGAAAATGTTAAGGGTTAACCCTGCTTCTAGTCTGACAGAGGATTCAAACTATGGGACCCTTGAAATGCACAGTACTTAAGTTTTGGGTGTTTACATAAAACACACATCCCCAAAACAACTTAGAAGCAGGTAGCTTTTATACATGTACGTGTAAATGTTCTGGAATCAGAGTAAATTTGTCATCCAAGTGATGTACAGAATATCAATTGCAAACAATTAAAATTGGATTAAGAATATCTCTGAAAGTGAATACCATAATACAGACAGTGAGGCCTTTGTAAATTTGACAATCAGTAAAGTGGTAAACTACATGTACAATTGTAGCACAGGTCAATGTCATACCATAACTCTGGTTTCCTGTAAACAGACCTCTCCTGATTATTTACTGATTATTTCCTCTTGTGGGTGATTTCTCTTCTGCTTTCATTTCTTTTTCATTTTCTACAATAATTCCTAAATTTGTATTAAACTAACAAGCGTCATGTACAGTGGTCTTTTTAAATGCCAATTTGGACCAATTTTTACAAAACTGTTGTCAGTTTTCCAGTACATGCTTATTTTGGGGGAATAGTTAATTAACTTCTTTAGTCTTAATTCAGTTGAGGCAATCAAATTAAGCATCAATTATTTGTGGGGGTCTTCCAATTAAATTTTCCTAAATGTCGACAGTTCACTATGCAGATGGAACTATTTCGCACAAGGATTGGTCCTGGTATGAACTTGATAATCAGTGAGCTTCCAGATTGAAACAAGTATAGGCCAAGTCCAAATCAAGCAAATTTGGCTATTACTATGGCTATAACCGTCGGCTACTGTAGCAACATTAAGGCCTTTTTAGCATGACAGCCATAGCCACTGCTGAGGCCATTAACATACGAATCCAATTCAAAGTCCTCCTCCTTGTTTTTAAAGTCAGAAATGATCTAGCTCCTACTTATCTTCAGAACCTTAATTCTAATAAAGCCCACAGTTCTCGCAATCTATGTTCTTCTTCTACTTCCCATTTGTGCTTGTCCCCTGCACCCCGCACTTTTACGCGGTATGGGCAACGAGCCTATAATTGTGTTTATTCACTGATGCTCTGTACATCGCTTTGAAACTTTGTAAAAGGCACTTTATGTTATAACTATTATTATTACTGTTATTATTAATTCGGACGCAACACAAAATGATCAAGTTTATCTTGACAATTACCAATCCTGACAATTTACTAAGCTACAGTACATGACACAGAAACATAGACTGGACTGTAGAATTGCAACATAATTTTCTTTGAAATAAATCTGCACCAATCTGACTCAATATCATACTGTGGTTGTCTTATGTATACATGTGTAAACTCGGACTACATTAAAACAAAATGCACAGCCCCCACCCCCCCCCCCTTGTAAATTCTTCTTAAAACCGCTTGACCATCATTAAATGCACACATTGCACTGGAGTGCAACTAGACACATCCTCTCTTGGCACTGTTAAGAAATTGGGTGAACCTCATAATTACCCAAGATTTTGTAACTTCTTGTTCCTTATTTTTGCAATTTTGAGCGTAAACATCCTCTTGGCAAATTTTTCTGACTTTCTTAATATTTTCAAGTTTCCTGAAAGGCATTTCAAGTTGATACATGTAGTTTGACCACATAAATAATATTGATATAGAAAGGGTTTGTAAAACACATGATTTTTGTGGCATTTATATTTGTTTAAAGTGAGTATACATGTAGTGTAAATTTTCACTTTCATTTTTGAACTATTTTCAAATTAGTACAGTAACTCTGTCACGTTTTTAATCTCTCCCAATTTCCTGGTGAGAAAGTCGCTTCAGACATGTCGGTGCCTAAAAAGTATGACAAGAACAAATGACTATTTTGGAATGATCATGTACAAGGTGGATCACATTACAGCATTCCATGTCAATGATCCATGCTCTACATTCTTGAAGTGACCTTTCAGATCATAAGGTCACAAAGCTGACGATTTGATGACAGTGTTTGTTTAGCACATTGTGACATTTTGTCTCCGTAAAACCCTTGATTGGCAAGTCAAGTTCACAACAATTCGCACAGGTGCTGTGCCAATTCTTTTCCCTCCCCAGAGGAAACTCATTTTTCCGAATATACTCAAGATGTCAAATAACTTCATAAAGAGACATTGGAATTCTTTTAAATTGTTCATAATTCTGTAGAAACCCATCAATTTGCAGGGGGGGAAATCAATACATGAACCATGACAATTTTTGCAGATATTTTCAATTTTTGAAAAACAAATTATTATTAAAGATTTTTAGTTTTTCTTTATGTTCCTCAGGTGTGATTAACGTACAAACTTTCAAGATATAAGACTTCTTACCATAATCAGGCATGCAACTGCCCGATGAAAAAAAAAGAGGAAAATTTTCAAAGGCACAACTCAAGCGCAGAACGAGGCAGCCAAAACGCCAAGGGACATGAGACCCACAATGGTACCCTAGAAAATGTTGAGGTTTATTATGCTCTTTTATTATGCTCTTGAAACACTACATGATGTAAGAATGATCGTGGAACGTCAAGTGAGCGCGCGTCACACACTTACGCTGGTCGAATTGGGGCACCCGTTGATCCAATAACTAGGCTTATTTCACATTATTGTAGTTGTACATTGTTGTTGCCAAGCATATATTAGGCTTTTAAAAAAAATCTTTAAAAAAAAAAACCCAAAACGCTGATCTTTTTTCTTTCTTTTTTTTACGCGGAAATCCGCAGAAACGCGGAAGAGTTGCATGCCTGCATAATTAAGCACCTTTGCAATCAGCTGGGCCAAACTTCATAGAGTTGCTTTTAAAGCAGAGAATGATGCTTAACAACATTCTGCTAAGCAAAAAAACAAGCAGGATACCAGTCACATATTGTACACGTGACATTGTATTTTAGCTGGTAACCTTATTCTGGTAAGCATAATTATGTTGTGCTTAGCTACTTTATTGTGCTTAGGCAGCGCTATGAAATTGGGCCCTGACTTGGTACCCTCCCTGTGAACCTGATGTTTCCAAGCGTGCTTTGCCTAAAAGAGGGTTGATGCATTCTTAAATTTATTGACAAAATGATAACTCGGAAATGCACATTGAAAACTTTTAGTTACATTGTACCATGATCAAGGGAAAACTTGCCCTGGATTAGAGTACACTGATTAAAAAACTGATCAAATTTTTGACTAACCTCTGGAGTGGTATTGGCACTGTGTCGGGAAGCAGCCGAGGCACCTGTTGTTGTATTTCTTTTCCGGCCTGTTAGTTTTCTATTCTTGATGACATCCTCAATGTCAAAGTATGTACTCTGGACATCGTAATGCTGGAAGGCAAGTTGCCTCGTTCTCTCCTCGATCCTATCCTCAAGACTTATGTCTTCCTCCTCTGCTGCCCGAGAAGTCTTCTCCATGGCCTCCGTACGGTCGCTGCCCTTCACACTGCTGCGCAGTTTCTTCTTGAAGAAGGATTGGTCTGCTGCTGACACAGACTTAGCTCGGTTCTTCTTGTTGCGCTTGCTCTGTCTTCGAGAAACCTTGGGGCTTCCCCCGAAGTCAGCATTGTCAGTACTATCTTTAGAGAAGAGAAGTTCTCTACTTCCAGACTTTTCAACAGTTGTCTGTTTGGAAACAGAAGGCATACCTCTGTCACTGTCATCAAAATGGGCACCTCTGTTCACTTTTCCCTGGAGGAGTTTATTAAACTGAGGCGGTGCGGGACTTCTTTGATCCGTGTCTGCCCGATAATCTTGCAGCATTTGGAAGAAGCTCTCCCCACCCGAACTCTGTACGTCAATAGATGACGTACTACCATATTCTCGTCGGGGTAACAGGGCGCTGTGATGATAGTCCATCCTGTCATTGATTTCGTTAAGGGTGGAGTTACTATTGCTACGACGAAGCTGTGTACGATCGTTCCGTATGAGGTTCCTTACATTATCTGTGGTCAAGGCTGCTTGTCTGGAAGCATCAATGGTTCCCTGAGATGATACAAAGTACTTATTATCTGGGCTGGTGTTGTGCCGTCGATGAGGGCTACCAGTCATCCGAGTCCGTTTATCGTCCGGCACACCATCCCTCCAAAAGCGGCTGTTCCCTGATGGTGTGTTTACCTGATCTTGGTTCCGCATCAGTTGCACCCTGGTTGCCGTGCTCGTCCGTGATTCGTGAGGGAGGGCTGGTCTCACTTCACCACCTTGCTCTGATCGCTCCCCTAATCTGGTATCCTCATAGTTCCTTTCATACTTGTCCTCTACTCTCACAGGAGTAGCTATAAAATGTCCCGACGGTAAAGCCCCACTGCTATTAGTGCCGCTTTGGGTTAGTCGATTTACTTCTTCATTTGGTTTCATTGGGTCGTCCATACTTGGTATCCGCCTGCTGTCAGATCTGGGCGTATAATAGTTGTCACTGCCATCCCCCGATGGAGAGCTCCTCCCATTGGGAACCATATTATTGTGGTAGTACTCCGCCATTTGGGTTGCACCCTGTCGTACGCTCTTGATCAGATGGGACTGTGTTGTCGACTGGGACACGTTAGAGTGCATGTATGATGGGTAGACACTTCTTCCTTGTGCAGCCATTGCGCATGTCACAGCAGCATTATTGGCTAAAACGCACAGCGCAAGGGCAGGACAAGGCAATGTGGTGTCCTTGCCACAATACCAGTTTCCTTCCTTCCTATTCCAGACCCTCCAGTTTCCTGTACAAAATAGTCTCTCCCTCCCTCCCTCTCCCACTCTCTGTTGAGGAGAGATTGAAACTGATTACCATGGACACAGTTGTTTTGGTTTCCCCATGTCCAGAAAAACAGCAACAATTATCACCACACACATATCACATTCTTGATTATCGTCAGCAAGTTGTTTCCATTATCAACTTCTCCTACATATAGACGCTCTCACTAATAAATTTTCGGAAGTTTCGGAAGTCAGGATTGTTTTTTCTTCCTGATAAAAAGTATCTGACGAACTAGTTGCTCTTTCACTTGTTTATAACATCAACAGACGCACTGGTCAGCATTCCTCGCTTCCATGGTAGACAATCACCATTTCTGAAAAAAAGGGAGTAAGAGAATAAATACTTATTTTTAGGACAAATCATGTGTACAATCATAGATCAAACAGTACAATACGTGTACAGCTTGGACAATGCAAGACGTAAAACGTTGGGTCACACAATCGGGTAAAGGGCAAGTCATCCACCGCACTCCTGAAACAAATTTGAGACAGACAACGTGTACTTTGTACTGCTTATGCTTAAATGGACAACATACCATGGGAAAATGTTGGGTATTTTTAAGCTGCATTAAATAGTGTAACTCAATGCATACACATGCACCGGATTTGGAATAATCAACAACATGTAACTTACACTCCCATTGCAAATAAAGAGATGTTTATACAAGTCAGTTTGTATTATGTACAGTATGTAACTCAGAATTAGCAATTGTGTTTGTGATTCAAGCTTTATAATAGTAGGAAGTTGTTATACTTTAAGGTCCATTACAGTTCCAAATTCTAGAGAAATCCTTCCTTTTTCCCAATATTTTTTTTCATTGCATGCTATAAACATATTACACGCACAGAAGTTTGTACTATGCATGCAAGCAACATGCTATTAATTATGAAATGTTCTTGCTTTACTGAAATCAACCACAAGACAAAATTTGTTGTGAAATTTGAGCATGGCACAAACATGTACATGTACATGTGTAACGTGCATGTACATGATCGTATCACTAAACTAGAGAATAAGAACAGAATTAGAAAATGTGTACATTTCCTGAAACTTCTGCACGTACATGTAAAGTGAAATCTGTCCCGGCTCATTAGGCAGGTGTTTATACCCGGTTTCCTGGGCATTAAACGACAGAGAATATTTCTATTCCCACTGGACATGATGCCAGTCCATCACAGGTTACTCCCCTGCTCTTGCCGGTACCCATTTGTACTCCTGGGTGGAGAGAAGCAATTATGATAAAGTGCCTTGCTCAAGGACACAAGTGTCATGACCGGGACTCGAACCTACACTCTGCTAATCAGAAACACCAGAGTTGGAGTCCGTACATGTAAATGTACTTTCCCTTTAATTTCAGCATTATCATTCACTGACAAACACACCCGCAGACACTAATGACCACATCTGTACCAACAACCTTGAATGATTTCCACTTTGGATCACTCTACAGGATCAGGACACCCCTGCTTGTATAATTAAACATGGATACACATCACAGCATCGAGACACGGCAAACATAAGGCAGAGTAGCAGGGAGTCACACAGACGCCCCGTTAAGATGAGCTGTAGATGACATTCCCTGAATTATACAGAATCCTGAATAAGCATGGGAACAAGGCACCGCGGTTTCAACCCAAGCAGACCGGTAGATATCCCTGGTTCAACAACATACAGTCTAACAGACCTGGGCAAAATAACAGTCACATGAGGGTCCAGTTGGACTGGGATTAACCATACATGTCCTTGCCAGCCATTCAAAATACATTGTATTGCCAACATGAATGAAAACATTAAGCCATTGTACACACGTGTATGGTACATACATGTACATGTACACTGGTACACTGACTGTACAATAACGTGTAAAGTCCAAGATGTGCATTCATAATTGTAATCGTGGTCATTCATTAATCCACTTCCAAGAAAGTTTTATTGTAAGTACCATCAACAAAATGGCACTCAATTTGTGAATAAACACGTGTACAGGCTTCGTACAGTAAAGGTGGAAGAGTACAATTGCAACCAAAAAGTTAACAGGTGATGTAATTAAATTGCGAAAATGCTGACATAGTGTGACAACCGCAAATCAAAGATGCGGACAATCATAGGCTTTATTTTGGAGGTTAAATTATTATTATAATAAATATTTTTTTGAACAGACAATTACTTTTTTAATTATCTGTATTACACACACTTATCTATCATGTCTGCTGCATCATGGAGCTTACAATACATGGAGCTTTTAGCTCCGTCAACCACACTGAATGCAGTGGTTTGGCAGTGGTTTGTCCCCTGTCCTATGGGTGTGTTGTATGTACATGTAGTTCCACCTCAGGCAAGCCAACCTCACACGGTTTGGCTCCAGCGATTAAGACCATAGGAAATGCATTGAGTAGGTTTTTCTTTAAGGATTTACTCACTTCCACTTCCCTTTCAGTTTTCACACACGATGTAAGTTTTTAAAAGACTCAAGGTCTCATTAACAATGTCAAATTGTGTCACAAGAATTGCTCTCTGTGAAACAAGTGAATTTGGGGTAAATTATGTACTGTACGGCAGCTTTGAAGTTGGAAATAGTTAAAAACTCCAGCATGCTGCCAATGCATACACACATAAACATTGACTTACACAAGTACCAACAAGATTCCCCTGTTCTTGGCCTGACTGCCCCTTTAAAGTTTCCCCTTTCAATCTGATACATACTTAAGTGCCCTTAACTCAGGAAAAGTAGACTTCCCCATATGAGAATGAAAATCCAGGCCAGTAAACCATGGAGGTAGGTGTGTAACTATTGATAATGAAAAATTGTTAATTGAATCCTTAACGATTTTATTGGTGGTTTTGACGCAGGGGCTTCACACATGTAATTACATCACGTACATTTTTACCAAGCATGAACAGTCCGTAAAAGTGCAAGCCTACTGGTGACCTCTGCCACTTTTCAAGTGAACAAAGATGATTAGCTGTCTCACATGAAGACCTGTGTATACCTTTTTGTACAAGCACATGTACCAATTCCGTCAAGGGCATTACTATTGTACTTAAAATACTAAGCATTCCTAGAAAACCACCAACCCATGAAGTCCAACTTGATCAAATCCACCTATCCACCTACCCACGTATAAATGTACAGTGACACTCTGGCACTCACTTATTGATATCGTGATTGACCAGAAGGCAGTGGGTGGTGACTTTGATTCATGATGATTAAGAAATGTGAAACTATGACCAACAATTACGCACTCAGCAGCTGTTGTTACTTTTGTGGTATAAACATTGAAGAACCTGTGTGAACCGTTTGGAACTAAAAAATGTAACGTAAGGGTGGAAAGTACAATGTACACAACAGCAATCTCCCTTAACAGTGGTCCACTGGTGAAATGCCAGTTCAAACACCTGAGGAGTGAGGACCAGTCAAAATTCACTCCAAGTGGTCCGGCTGACTAGTTTAGTGTTGAAAAGTACCCCTACTTCATTTGAAATAAGGACTCATTAAAAAAGCTGACTAACAAAGTGAAATAACAAGCTAACTGGTCATGCTGACTAGTCACTGAAAAAGTTAAGGGCAAACCCTACAATTACACAGTGTAGATCTATGTTTATAAACATTACATAAAACTTGTTTATTGTTGAAAGTTCCTTGGAAAACATGTTTTACCACACACGTAGGTACTCTCAGTTTGTGGAAACTTGTTCCATTCACGAAGCTGCTTCCTAAATATTTCAGAATTTGTTCCACAACTCAAGGTACACTGTTGAAATAATACATCAGATAGACCACCTGCTGAAATTCATTTAAATTAATCAAATAAACCAGAAACTATATGTGCATGTCAGGCCTCGGTGCCCATTGAAATATTCAAGTAGAAATCTCCCACATACACTGTACGTACAAATGTATGTAGGTGCCCTTTACTTAGGGTTGCACCCCACTAAATGGGGAGAAAACAAAGCGTCGGCTTCATTAATATTTTGTAGGCCCTCAAAATATTCTACATGTATATTAGACAGATTTGAGAGCCTAATAAAAGGGGGAGAGTGTAAAAATGTTGCCCAATTGTGACCTGGGGGTTGTTGACTTCCAACTTGAGGTATTTTAGATGACATAGGCTCTGAAAAAATGGTCCTATTTGCGGAGAGGTGTAGGGACATTTATCAAGAAAGACGTTTGGAAGTTTAGGAAATTTCACTGCTGTGGGGGGGGGTATTTGGAGGGAGAATAACTCTCCGTGCCTTGGGACTCCCCATATCAAATTGAGCAGAGGATAACAGTTCAAGAGTCTATGGATAATTTTCCCTTTACTGTAAAAAGCTGTGAGACTTTTAAGTATTTTCTTTTGAATATTTAGCATTTTGCACTGTATGCTATGGGAGTTTATTTACTGGTGTGCACCCTTAGGAAAAAAATGCCTTGCCCTTAAACTACAATACATGAAAACAGTTGGACTACTTAGAGTTAAATAAAGATTGTAAAATGAGAAAAAACAGGTCAGAAAGGAAAATATGACGGTTTCCTGAAGCAAAGAGGCCACAAATTGTAATGAACCTCCGTACCTCATCAAAATGTTGTTCCGCTGCAGATGTCTTGTAATAATAAGAACTTCAACACTGTGTTGGCGATTGAATGGTAGAATTCCCGGCATTTGGTTAATGTATGCCTTTAGCAATGAGGCAAAGTTGTAACAAGTCTCATCTAAAGTTTGCTCTGCTGCAGATGTGTAAGAACCAAGAACCTTACTACTGTGTTACTGATTGAATGGTCGGGTTTACAGTGTACATCCGTTAGCCCGTAAGCAAGGAGGCAAATTCTTTAATGAATTCCGCCCTTGATGCAGTTTCTATATGTTTGTACTCCTGAAGCAATGTACACTGTCTACTTGGGAGTGATCAAAATCGATTCAGCTGTATAAACCCCCCAAGAGCATTCATGAAGGAATCCTTGCACTTACATGTAAAGACGTTAAAGAATTTGCAATTATCACAAAAAGGTAGTTGCAAATTATCGATTATTAAATTTTGATATCTATACACACTCAATGTCTTAGAAACGCATGTTTACGACCATGATGCGAATGACCGAACTACAAACATTTACCACTGAAACCAGTAGTGCACATTTCAAGTTGCCAAAATGTGCAGCTGTGTTCAGATGTACAGTTCTGCTGATTTTGCACCGTACCTTTTGTGCAACTTCCCCTGTACATGAAATGCATACCAATTTTGTTCATGAAGTGCATTGCAAGGGGTCTAATGTAAATTGTCATAAACTTTCCCAGGTGAAGGCTTCATCTTGGGGTGAAGGTTGCATGGGCAACCAATGGGACTATGATTTCAAGAGAAGGTACACACACAGTATGGAGAAATTTCCTTATTTTCCAAAAAACTGAAGCAGTGTACATGTACACGTGAAGCTCTATAGATTTGTGCATACTTGTACCAGCTTGAATTCCAAGGTAAAAGCTTAATATAAAATCATTGTCAATGTTGGTTTGACCATAGAGCAAGATTGACCATATTGGGCCTACAAGCTGTAATGTTTGACAGGTCCCCTTTCTGACAATGCAATCATAACTAGCTCATTACATACTGACTGTACGTGATGTACAGTGCTGCTGTACATGATGTACAGTACTGTACATGTGCCGATACATGTACCTCACCCTTTTGTTTCACGCTGTACATGTACCTACAATTATAAGCAATCACAATAAGAATAAAAACATTCAGGGACAGGGATAACACAATCTTGCAGAGCGCTGATAATTCTGGAGGAAGTCAGCCTTAAATTGAAACTTCCTTCAATAATTTCCTTGGATTGTATCAATTGCTTCCGTTTAACATGCCTCCCCTCCCCAGGGTACCCTCCTGCTTAGTGCTGCATGCTTACTCTAATCTTTACTGTATCTTCTCTTTTTTGGGGCACTCTGTACGCAGCGCATTTGACGTACACGCCCTTCAAACCATTCTTGATGGTAAACTCTACCCCCACCCCTCCCTCATACAACCTCATATTAATGGTAGTAAGCATCCTGCAAAATTATTTCGTCTGAATTGCCCCCATTGATTAGAAATCAATCAAAACATTTGAGTCTGAGAAACGATTCATACATGAATCGCTTCTCAGATTTCTGAGGGTTGGTGCCTGTTCGGCAATGTTGCTGCCAGAGATGCGGTTGGTATCTACTGTCACCTCGCTAAACATGGATAGATTGTATTTTTTGTGTGAAAATGTGTGAAAATACTGTGTGAGTTTTTTTGCTGTTTTCTCAACAAGTAGAAACTGTTTTCAGCTACAACTTTCCCATGTGACTTTTATTGTATCTTTCTTGAAAATTTTGCCAGTAAATCAGCATTTAACCTTGACAAAAAACAATCTATGACCCCACCTTTAAATACATAGCTTGCCAGACATCCATTTCCACTCAAGCATGATAACAAAAAAATAATTTGTGCTTCTATCCTGCATACATGTACATGTACATGTATGTTTACTGAATCTTTAAAGGCACTGAACACGTTCGGTAATTTGTCAAAGACCAGTGTTCTCACTTGGTGTATCCCAACATATGCATAAAATAACAAGCCTGTAAAAATTTGGGATCGATTGGTCATCGAAGTTGCAAGAAAACGATGAAAGAAAAAACACCCTTGTACAAATTTGTGTGCTTTCACTTCAGAAAGGAATAAAAACTTCTTGCAAGAAGTTTTTATTATTTTAGTGAGAAATTACCTCTTTCTCAAAAACTATGTGACTTCAGAGGGAGTCGTTTCCTACAATGTTTTATACTATTGAAACAGCTCTCCGTTGCTTGTTTACCAAGTAAGTTTTTATGCTAATATTTGTTTTGAGTCATTACCAAACGTGTACGATACCTTTAAATTTAAAACTGCAAACATACACAGTTAAAGGGCATCATTTCCACTAAGGAATCAACTACTTATGATCAGCCCACTAACATAAAAATCTCATTTCACAGTCCAGCAGAGTTGATCCCCACTAGCCATGGGTGTGTGTGTGTATTGAGTGTCTTACTGGCCCTGCTGACAGAAGATCTGGACATGCCAGGCATTCTTCCTGTATTGGAAAATTGGCTAAGTAACATCAACAGGCATTACAGCCCATGTTTGTGTAATAACAGAGAATGTCAAACTTGTAGAAACCAACTGTGACCAGGTTCCACTGAAAGAAATGAAAAAGTATTCGCACAAGATTGGTTCTTTCTATCCCCCTTCATGTTTACTGGGTGAACCTTCTTCAATCCTCCAAAATCAACCAGTATGTGTGAATGTAGAGAATTGACTGCATAATTTTCCCAAAAATCAACCATTTGGTGTGATCCTCCAAAAACAACCGGTTAGAGGATCTCAACTGCCTCAACCCTCTAAAATCAATCAATCAGTTAGTGTGAATGTAGGATCCCTACTGCCTCAATCCTCCAAAATCAATCGATCAGAGTGAATGTAGGATCCCTACTGCCTCAATCCTCCAAAATCAATCGGTCAGTGTGAATGTAGGATCCCTACTGCCTCAATCCTCCAAAATCAATCGGTCAGAGTGAATGTAGGATCCCTACTGCCTCAATCCTCCAAAATCATTCGATCAGAGTGAATGTAGGATCCCTACTGCCTCAATCCTCCAAAATCAATCGATCAGAGTGAATGTAGGATCCCTACTGCCTCAATCCTCCAAAATCAATCGGTCAGAGTGAATGTAGGATCCCTACTGCCTCAATCCTCCAAAATCATTCGATCAGAGTGAATGTAGGATCCCTACTGCCTCAATCCTCCAAAATCAATCGATCAGAGTGAATGTAGGATCCCTACTGCCTCAATCCTCCAAAATCAATCGATCAGAGTGAATGTAGGATCCCTACTGCCTCAATCCTCCAAAATCAATCGGTCAGTGTGAATGTAGGATCCCAGCTGCCTCAATCCTCAACAAATAGAACAAAATGTAGGATCCCTACTGCTTCAATCCCCGAATTCAACCAGTACATGTACGTACGTGCATCCAATAGCTAATTCACAACCCTCCCAATCCTCCAAATCCTCAGGTTGATTTTGGAGGATCTAGGAGCGTAAGGGTTCTATTCCTTCCTCCATGGTTAATCTAATGAACTGAAAAACCAACGCCATCATTGAACTGTTCACTTGTCAACCAAACATACTCTTTACACATGCTACATATATGAATTTATAAACAAACCTTGGTAATTTCTAAATTCCCACATTGCGTGGCACTGGGTTACAATTTAGGGGAAGACATGCGCTGCAAATACTGTGGACACTCCACTTGCCAGCGAGTGATTTATCATACAATAAATCATACATAAATGTCAAATGAGTTCTTGTATTTACCACAGAGCATTGTGTATTTTACACCAACTCTTAGAATCTGCACATTGTGTACACACTGTACATATAAAGGTACACATCATGTATATGAACCTACTATGGTACTATATACACACCTACACATCAGATTTTGAACATATGTTCAAAGCTAAAAGCAAACACTTGGCCATGCTTGACCATTGATAGAGCCCTTAAGTACAAACACAATACAACAACAGGGAAACAATTAATAAACAAATAGTGTGCAGAAGTCTCCGCCAGTGCACAATGCCAAGTACAACCAAATCTATGTTGGTGATTTTCATTAACACCGTGGGAAAGACAAACTAACTTCAAGTGCAAACTGTCTTGGTGCAACAAAACCTGTCTTTTATTGTGCAGAGTACTGGTCGTGTGAATGACCTATCAGGTGAGGTCGAAAACTGTGTAGGCGTTAGGATTGTCAAAAATCCAAGGATGAACAGGCTTTACTGGCCCCACTGCACAACCACAAAATTAACGAAAAAATTCCAAAATACCTGAACACACCCCCTTAAATCATCCACATATCTTTGCAAACAACTCCCTTTTTTAGGATAAATCACTGGAAAAATTGTATCAGCAGGGTCCAATTTCATAAAGCTGTTAAACTGAAAATACATGCTACATATTGTATGCAAAGCACAAATGGTCAGAAAAAACCCCGTCACAAGCTATGTGCACAACGTAGGCCTAAGTGTTTTGTCTGGAAACCTGTTCCTGCTCAGCAACTATTTTATCTGGCCAAGTAAATTAAGTCTACTTACCAGCTTTATGAAATCATCCCAGGGCCCAATTCCATAGACCTGCTTTTAGCAGAAAATACTGCTAAACAATTTTCTGCTCAGCAAAAATTAGCAGGATACCAGTCACAGGTGGTACATGTATATGCATTTGGTATCTTGGCTGGTAACCTTATTCTGTTAAGCATAATTTTGTTGTGCTGAGCTGTTTTTTGTGCTTACACAGCTCTTTGAAATTGGGACATGGGTCCAATTTCATCAAGCCTACAATTGCTAAACACAGAAAAGAATTGCTTATAAATAGAAACAGGTTACCTGCCAAAACAGTATAATGTTCTGGGTGTTGGGACTGGTACCCCAATCAATTTTTGCTCAGCAGCGTCATTTTCTAAGCAGTACTTTCTACTTTAAAAAAAAACAGCTTTACCAAAAAAAGAAACCTTTAGTCTTATCAAGTCCACACCAATTACTAAGTTTCAATAATTACTGCCCAAACAAACAATTGCATCCAGACCACAGCTGGTAAGTAACTGATTATCAATCGATCAATTGGATGACATCCTTTTGTTTGTCTTCAATTTCTTTCAGTCTGTAATCAGGTACTAATTGCCTTATCTTGGTGAGAGATACATGTCCACTTATAGTTAGGCCACGGTTGTACATCGCATAATCTACAATTCCAAACAGATGTATAAATAATTTGTGCATGGTCATTTAATTTTTAAGGCTCCACGGCATTACCAATTAGACAGAGAGTACATGTACACATGTTATACATTTTTTTAAAGTTAATGCCCCATCAAAAAATACAACCCCCCAAAACCCAAAAGTCCAGTTAAAGGCATCAATTTTTGAGATGACATATTGTTCTGCACATGTAAGCACCCATCATGCTAATAACAAAGACTGGATCAAATCATGGAGGTAGAATTATTCTACCTCCATGATCAAATGTAATGCAGGGCATGTGTGAGGGCAAGTGTTAGGTTCAATTGTCGGGTCGCACCTGGCACTGCATGTTCATTTAATATTATTTTGCCAAGTAAAGCTTCCAACTGTAAACTTACGTATGTAACTGTAAAAGATGATGCATAATATTGAGAATCCAGGTTTAAATTCTTATATTCATTGTACAAATGATGATTTGTTATAATATGTACAGTAAGGTACAACTCATATTAGTAATGTACAGACAGACTGCATTATTTATGTATCAAAAGAGGTGTGTGTGTTATTGCAATACTAGCCTTGATCAAGGCAGTCGCATTTTTCACTCCAAAAAAGACGCCGTAAACACACCCGTATGTGTGTGCGTAAGGTGTGTATCGTATCGCATGACCCACCCGTATACACTGTGTGTGTATCACGTCGTACGACGCCCGTACACACACTGTGCGCAGGTCATCCGCACTCGTACCACTCTCCGCATGCGGAGGCCGTCAGGCCGACAGCCTTGACGGGTCTGTAACTTCCGGGTTTAATGTGTTTCTTGATATTTTCGTCCAATATTGGACGAAAATGGGGGGGCTCTCGGATATGCTAGTATGCAGGTCATGAATATTGAAATCTTTCGTCAGACCTATTGCAGACAACACAGGATGGGAAGCAAATGAATTATTCATTTTGACGTCCAATCACGAGCTTCTCTCACTATGACCTTTGTACCATATCAATATCATGCTTGCTGTATGTGATGCGATGTGAGTAGTTACCGACTTAATGGCGTTTGTGTGTAGCATTGTCTCAGCCATTTGGACCGGTAATCTGCGAGGCTGGTCAGTCAGCTCACAAGTGCTGAACCCGGGCGCGGCCCCTGGAGCTTTTTGCGCTGCACTCAAGTTCCCTCATTGGACTACCCTGATCACTCGCCATTCTTTTGGTTATTAATTCTGGAGTTGATGTAGTTTCTGCATCTGTCTTTTCCTGACATGTCCTCTCGAAGTCCGACTCTGTGCAGCCACACCGTCTTCATACTTTTGAATTGTTCTCAGACAGGGTCTTATAAGAATTTACTGCCAAACAAAAATTGACAGGATACAGCCACACATGATACATGTGAAATAGATTTTTAGCTACCCTATTCTAGTGAATGTACTTGGGAAATTTGGTTAGGCAGCTCTTTTTTAGTGGGGCGGCCCAAATGATATAAAAAGTGCAATGAGCTATATGCCTTCATGATGAAACAATCAATAATGGTAGTTTATTGAGGTCTTTGTTTTGTATATTCTACCTCCAATGAATGCACCAACAATGATTAAATCACTGTTTAATGATGCAAGATGGAGACAGTAGATGGTCAATCGGGCCTTACGTCACTACGAAAAATACATCAGAAAGCGTCTTCCTGCTGGAAAATGGTGTATGTAATGTATGTAACAAATCGATCCACGCAACCTCATTTGTTTAATTCCATGCCCTCATTGTCTCACTCAGCTGAGGAGAATACGCAACATTTTCAGATAGATATTGTTATAACAAAGTATTCCCAAATTCAAACCGGCGCGCCAGTGTAGCCACATCTGGATTCTGCATGACTTCCGCCACTGACCAATGGGGTCTCGCCTTTCGCACGCATTATAGTAATGAGTCATCGGCGGGGAGACAGAAACGTCAAGGCGTTGATCGGTGAGTGTCGCATACAGCTCACACGACCACGCGCGCACCGTATACTGCACACACAGACACCATGCGCACAGCTCGAGCGGGTTGGTAGCTCGGGTTGGTAGCTCGGGTGTGTAGCGCGGCGCAAATAAAATAAAAATGAAAACAATATAATAAAATTGAGAAAAAACTCCAACGCCTTGATCAAGGCTATTGCAATACACACTTGCCATTATTATCAGGTCAACAAGGCCTCAATGCATTGATAAAAAAAAGGGAGATCAAAACAAGAACAGTCACTGTTTATTCCCAAGGTCAAGACATAGCCTGACCTTGCCGCTGGATTAAGGTCAAAGGTCAAAGGTCATTCAGGGATTGAGACTTCAAGGGTAACTACAATGTTTTGTGATAATAATCCACCAGTCTGTCATCCTGATATCTGAAAGGATAACAAAGTGAACAAGACTAGTGTCAACTAGTCTTGTACAGTATTTTTTTGTTGTAAGAACGGCGACTTGTAAAATTGTGGTATGTTTTGACTTGTAAGTAATTGTTCACTTCACTGTACTGCTCTGGGTCATTCAACTGAACAAGTTTACCAAAATTCCTTTGTGTACAGTTGTGTGCCTGTTTACATTGTACTCTTGTGGAATAGTACACAACTTTGACCAAATAAAAGGTTGGATCACAAAAACAGCAGGACTTGGGAGTGTTTCATGAACCACATGAGCCACTCTTGAATTGATAGGTTGTAGGAATCACGCTGGCAGATGGCTGCTGGTGAGAATTTCAGATACATCAGAAGGTGATCCCTTTCACACGTTTTGGGCTGTCTAAAGTGTGGCATTATTAAGAATAAAGAAAGTGTTTTGTGGAGCATTACTTTTCTTCTTCGGTGGAGGGGGGGAAAGATGTGTGACGGCAGATAATAAGTGAAAATCAGTCATGCAATGAGAGTGTGTGCTTGAGGAGCTTACGTGAACAGGCATGCTACATGTAGGTTAGAACAATCGTTTACTACAACACACACATTTCACAACACGTACGTGTGCATATTACTCTACTAATAATAATAATAATAATAAGACTTGTAATGCGCACATATCCACCCTGCTGGGTGTTCAAGGCACATCTACTGTATAAGTTTTACATGAAATCATGTAGACTTCCATAAACAGCTACAAAAGTGAGTCTGGTGTCCATATGTCATCAAGTCATTGTGAACATCCTTCAATGAAAATCAACCTAAATTGGGTCAAAGTACCTGCTTCAAGTCTTCCAATTTATTTAATATTTAAGACCAGTAAAAAAATACAGGAAAATGAAAAAACTGGAAACGCCTACTGATAATTTGTTTTAGCTACTTGGTATTAATTTACATTGCACAAACTGTTCTTCAAGCACAAATTGTAAGATTTCACTAAGTGTATACATGCAGGCTTCCCCCTCATCTTTTCCTTGGTGCCCCTTGAAAAGTTCCAATGAAATTTACGATTTCTTTATCTGAGCATCTGAGGTAGCCTTTACACAGGAAAAACACCTTAGTGCCCTTGCCCTTTCAAGAATGAAGCATCAGGTCTGTACATGTAGTTTGTTTAACCTAAGATCTGCAAACCCTTTTTCTTTTGAGTGTGCAGAACATGTCGCCACCGTTTTCACGAAAAGCCACGTATCTCAAAATGACAAATTATTGATTTTTACAAGAAGGAGCCTGTATCTCAAATAATTGCATTATGCGTTTTCACAAAGAGCCACAAGCCCCTAAAGATGTGTGTAATACATTTCAACAGAAGAGCGTAAATTGTAGGTCAACGTGTTTTTTCGGGTTTCACGAAGAGCCACTAATGTCAGTGTGCACGTGATCATGTGACATGCATGGCCCTTTCCTTTGTAAAAACAAGTTAATTTTCAGTTGGGTGATTAATTAGGTCATCTCACTTTTTACAAAGAGACACAATATCTTTGACTTACTAATTACTATGCCAATTAGCCAATAAAAGAAATTAGTTAGTCAATGGAAAAGTTAAACTTAAACAGAATCATATGAAAGGTCTTAACCTGCAAACCGTGGCTTTGGTATTGCAGATTTGCAGTTTTAAGCCAAGCAGTGTGTGTACAAATGTAAATCTCAATCAAGCGTTTGGACATAAGTGGCTCTTCGTGAATACAGTGACGATGTGGGCGATCCAAGGGGCTTCATATAGAGGTAAAGAAATACTAACCTGTAAATTATTTAGATTAAATTTCCCCCATTAAATTACTGACTGTCTGAGTGTGCAATCTCAGTGACAGACTGTGTTCACATGCCTGCCTGACTCTACCCTCACAACACCTCAATCATAGCGGGAATAATTCCATAAGCCCATAATTTGATTTGTGTATGCGGTGGTATTAATTACATATGTGCACTTCACATTAACATACCTTCCGTGTACAGAATGTATCAATCATGCGCCCAAAGTGTACACGTTGTGAGCATCTATGGTCCTTTCTCTATGTAGTGAGTAGGCGTGTCAGGGTTTGGCCAAAACTTTTTTAGTCACTGACTGGCCAGCAGGACCAGTTAGCTTGTCATTTTTCTACTAGTCCATCACCTTTTTCTCTAGTCCATTTTTTAAATGAAACAGGGATGCTTTTCAACACTGAACTAGCCAGCGGGACCACTTGGAGTGAATTTTGGCTGGTCCTCGGGTGTTTTAACTGGCTTTTGGCCAGTTGACCACTGTTAGGGAGAATGCTGCATGTATAGTATGGACCTAAACAATGTACATGTGTGCAACACATTCAAGCAGGATCTGTAACCAATTGTTTTCACCAATTACAAAAAGCGAGAAAAAGAAATTGATTTGAAATTGCTGCAAGTTATAAGAACTGCAACTCATTAAAACATCTCACTTTTCTCAAAACAGAGACTAAGAAATTGAGAAACAATCTATTAAATTTCACTGATAGTGAATAATTAGGCAAATTTTCTTTACTTGTTCAATTGAGTTCAGATACATCCACATCGTACAGGTGCAGTTGCAGTGACTTCACATTGCAGTCGGATCATCGGCTGTCTTTTGTGCTCAGTCCTTTGATAACACTAACGGTGCATCTTTTGTGCTGGACCACATTCCAACCTTACGCTCCAGGCATGAGGACAAATGGCAGGCCACTTTACTAGGACATCTCTCGTGCGTGAACCCTATTGTTGGTACATGTGCATACGAGTGATAGCACTAGTCCTTCACAGGGTTCTCACCAGATTTTTTTTTAAAAAATTGTCGGGCATTCTGGACCCAAATTTTTGAAGTTTGGCCTAAGCATGCTGAATCTCAAAACGAGTCCTCAGAATGTTTGATTAATTAAGAGCTTATCTTCGGCTTTAAAAGCCCTTCTGTATAGTCTGCATGGATTCTGCTTAGCAAGTTCCTTGCCAACCCAACAATTAGCATGACACTGGTCAAAATAATGATATCTTTATGGCGATGGGGCTGGTAACCAACAATATTTCTGTGCTTAGCAAAATGTGTGTGCTTACCAGCTTCATGAAACTGGGTCCTGATCACTTTTTTGTCCTAAGAAAATTACTGAAAAAAGGGGCAAAGCAATTTCATTGAAGAAACTTTATTCTTCCTTGACATGTACACCCTCAGAACGTTTACAGTATAGGTGTATTGGGGAAAAACTGGTCTTCTTTCTAGTCTTCTTCCTCTATTGAGAACAGTTTGCCAAACCTCCAACAAACAGAGAGAAAGACAGCAAAAGCAGTTTAATAAAGAACAAACACAAAAACCTTATAAAAATTAGCAGAAAATAAAAATGCCTAGTTGTGTACACATGTACACACAAAGCTACGTGTACGTTAAAAAAAAAGTCATCCTTGGCAGAAAATTACCAATCCTATGCAGAAATTAGCACACCAAAAGGTCATTATTTTTAGAATTGAGGTGAAGAACATTCTTTGTCTCTCTTGCTTTATAATCAACAGTGACAACAATTAAAATAGACAACCAATTTCAAATCTTAGTGACAGCCTTTCTCTGAACAACTGTCAGAAAATTCAAAATAACAATTTTTAACAAAATTGATTAATACATGAATTTGTTTTAAAAATGTATGACGCTTCTAGCTTATTATAAAAAACCCTGGACTCAAAGGATCCAACAAACCGCATAAAATACCCTGTCTAAGTACTTCAAAAGAATAACAATCGTACACTTCTGGACTATCCTTGGTGGTGATGACCAAAGGACCAAGCTCAATACAAAGCATACTTCAGAGTTGGTCTCTTCCCGCAGCACACTGACACTGTCCCCAGTATTGTTAAACAAAAAGGGAGCATTAACTTTGCTATGGATCATAAGAGTGAGCTGTCCACATTCATCTTAGTATGGATTAGCATTCCAATGGCTGTGCCTCTCGGCCATTCACAGCCTGGATCCATGGCATGACACCAGGTACCATGCACACTTTATACTGGTTGCTGTCCAGTCACCCATATAATGACAAGTAGAATGTCTTGGTTACCAGGACAGTTGTTGATAGGATAGTTCTTCACCATGTTTGTACATGTTGTGACTTGTTTGACCGAAAGCAAAATGCACCGGTGATTTTTCAAAATCAAGATGATTGATGCCTGAATTCCATAACTTTAATAGCATCTTTTCATTAACCAAGGGTTCCTTCTACACCAAAAAATATTGCTCATAGTTGTAGACCACGCGTAATGCATTGTTTTTAAGGCAACATTCAACTTTCTTGTGTGGAGTATTCATGAGGCTACCCAGTATAGTACCAATCTCCTGGGGACAGGGTATTTAGAAGTTTGCCATAGGTATATAGGGGGTATTCCCATAGAGGTAGAATTCCAGAGCTGCCGACATATGCATCTTGCAATCAGGGAGTTTTTGTGCAACAGTTAGGGAGATATTTAGAATTGCATTCAAAAGCTTCCATAATCAGGGAGATTTTCCAATTGGTTCATCATACTATTGAAAGAATGGTATATTTTCAGGGAACTTTCTGCAGAATCAGGGAGCATTGGCAGCTCTGGTATTCCTAATAAATTTACGAACTTGCAGTTTCAATAGTGAAATGAGTAAACATGGTACACCTTCTGTACATACAATACCAAGTCTCAAAAATGACCACACATGTTTGGTGTTAGGTAATTACATGTATTGGTGTATACATCAATTACTGACCAATATAAGGTGCAAGTTTGTTGAAACTAAAAGTCCTTCAAAATCCATTCACCTGGTTTTGCCTTATTTTGATGGATTCCAAGGCATGGCATAACCAGTCGCGCTTAGCATGTCATCAGGCATCATTCCCCAACATTAAGATTAAAGGTTTGAACTTTTGAAACCCAGGGGTCGATTTCACTAAGCACTAAAATTCATCTTAATATGAGTTGTCAGTATTACCAATCCATAGTGATAAGGAATGAAATGTAAATGGCCCAGTGACCAGGGGTAATAATGTTGGAAGCGCTTTGAGACGCCCTTCGGGAGTGAAAAGCGCTATATAAAAACTGGTTATTGTTATTATTATTATTTGTATTGTGACATCACACTTTGCTTAGCAATTAAGATTGATTTGCACTTAAGATCAATCTTTGCTCTTTCGTGAAATCGAGCCCAGAAGTAAAAGTTTGGAGTTGCTGTACAAGTACACAGAATTCAAATTAATTCAAGAGGGTTCCTGAATAATAAAAATGCTTCAAAGAGGCTTGGGTTTGGTTAAGAATAAAAAATAAACAAAATTACCGGAAGTTGCTAATTACCGATTCTTCTTGTCCCTCTACATGTGGTAAGCACCAGTACATTGAACAGTATTAGGTCGAATAAGCCATGCATACTTACCTAAAATTAATGACCATAAAATAAACATGCATACCAAAGGACACAATATCATCTACTTGTACCAGCAAATCAGTTAAAAACATTCACAATTTCCTATACTGTAATATGAACAGATGCTTATAAGGAATGGCTTCAGGGACAAGAAGTGAATGTCATACATATATACAAAAAGTATGTTCAGTACTTCGGTATGACAATTCCATTTACGGCATGGTAGAGTAGTCACATTTATGCATCGCTCACCATCCCCACAAAAATATTAACATGTCAAATTATCCCCATCAAACTACGGAAGATTTCATCACAAACAATGGGGGACTTTTGGGACGCTAGGTGGCAGCAGACTTACCAGGTAAATCCATTGTTCTTGTAATGTGCGCATGCTCAGAACTGTGTAAACAATGGAAATTTACCTGGTAAGTCAAAGTATAAACTTTGAATTAAATAACCTGAAAACATTACTCTATTTTATTTCAATTGTATGCATGCATACATATATATCTATTAACTTCTGATTAGTATGTTAAAGGAATTGTATATGTTTGGTATCTGGAACCCACTTTTTTTTCAATCCTATATGGTTGTAGATATCATAAAACTAACCTGTGAAAATTTCATTTCAAAAGGTCATAGCGTTTTTGAGATATTGCCGAAAATCTGGAGCGATTATGTCCACGCAGGAAGAATAATTTGCAATAAGATTACACAATCTGAGAAACGTTACTGTCAGTAACGCTTCTCGGATTCAAATTTTTGGGGATAAAATTAAAAAGTGATACTAAGTGAAAAGTTTCTCAAAATGCATTATAATGTACTATCCAAAGCTGCTGTACTTCTTACCAAGTAAGTTTTTATTGCCATTAATTTTCAGAGTCATTACCAAACATATACAGACCCTTTAAATAAACAAAATTTAACAAAATTCTCTATGCCTACATTTAGATTCCTATCAAAATGTGATACAACAGCTAATTTACTTCTATCATAGGACCATAAAAATAGCAACAGAGATGCCTCACTGGTCAATTAATCCATGATTAAACACCCCTGATTAAGCATCACCTCCAACACAAAGCACAAAGCTCAAAATCCCATTGGGACGCTGTTAAATTTGTGACTCACCCCCATTCAGGGTGACGCTCTAATCTGCAGCCTCATTTGCATCTAGCTAAATATTGCCCTAGATGCATTAACCATTGGATGATTAGCGTTATAGGGATTAATAATCAATGGGGGTGTTCCATAGGGAGCCAAGATTTGGTAAAAGGGTGTCCAAATTTGCTGGATTTTAAAAACTGGGTGTCCAAATTTGCTGG